>OY292362.1:2502051-3102051 GCA_958496195.1 Timandra comae | reverse complement strand
CGGCTGACCCTTGCCACTCTTGGAGGAATTCAGCTCGGAACCTTCTAGAAGAAATGTCCATTGTGGTGTCGTCTTGGGGCGCTTCAGTTCCGGAGTCGGCTGTGGAAAATATGTATGTCAATAAAAATGCTTTATCTTAATATATCTAGATACTAATAAACAAGATCGAGGTCAGTGGCGTTCATTAGGAGAGGCCTATGTCCAGCAGTGGACGAGTACAGGCTGATGATGAATAAACATCGTGAGGAAACCTACGAAGAAATTCTAAGGTTGTGTGTGAAGTCGACAAAGACGCACTTGGCCAGCGTGGTTTATTAAGGCCTGATCGTCCTAATTTAGGGTAGGCTTGAGCCCCTCGGTGGGGACGAATATGAGCTGACGGTTATGATACTAAACCACTTTAATTTTAAATACGACTTTTTCATTAACCTATTCTGTCCTACACTTGGGCAAACGTTATTTCTCTCTATTTGTCCCTATCTTTGACCCTCTCTCACTATCCTACATAAAACCCACAGATAAACCCCTCCAACATTTCGTGGAACTAGGAATAAATAGGTGAAATTGATAATAAACATCAAATATCTATTTAAAGAGCTTTCAAATGGATTAGTAAAAGCAGTAACGTTTTCCTAGAATATTTGTTGTTAATCTTAATAGCAGCATAGAGAAACTATATAATATATAGTACCCTTTTGGCTAATAATCACTTTTCAAAAATATCATTGAATAATGTTATTTACATTTTAATATAAAAATGAATTTCACATTTATATTATTCGGCTTATATTTTTATTTTTTGGGTTCAATTTCTTTGATCTTCAAAATCGTCTAGTTATTTTACAAATATATAAAAATGAGTACAATAGCCCTAGTTTGTTTACAAAAATATACTTAAAGATACAATTGCCCGATTTTGTAAATACTTAGCTCAACTTTTCAATTGTACAATATAATATTTTTCATATAAAATATTTACTTAAATATGCATGAGAAATCTCATACGAAGAAAGGAGTGGTTTTGTTATGTCTCATAAATCACTTAATGTTCTTTCGTGTTCCCCTCGGGGTTATCCTGGGGGTTATACGCGGATGTTGAAACAGAAAAATATAAATTGTAAGAAGCTATAATATATTTTAATTTATTCAACATGTTAAGAGATATATTGTATGAGAATTAGCCAATTTATGTGGTGTTTTTATGTCGCGAAAATGGTTATGTGATTTATTGTCTGTAGTGAGGGTATACAAATTGATATAAGTATTTTATGTTAGGGTATTTATTACGCCAACCTTACTATATTATAAGATTGTAGGTTCTATACATTGTTACTTGTATTGTTAATTTGTACCAATGTTGTTACTAGTCTCAGAACAAATTTCTATATTTTATTTTATTCATTATTGAAAATATAAACAGCTACATTATAAAACATAATATAAATATCATATTAGAACTAAAACTTATAGATAACGTAGCCCACTTCACTGAAGTGCATGAGTGAGTGATATTTTCATTTGACTGCCGGTCGTACCATGTCGTTAGAAGCCTCAAGTCTAAATAGGTAAGGAATCAATCAATTGCAGAAAACTGCCCACATTCGAAAACATTTAAATAAATTAAGTTATAACTATTTAATTTAATTTCATTAATATTAATTCATTTTAACTAGGTTTACTGTAAAAATATAAGTAAATTTATCAATATATGATCTAGATTTCCCGAATGTATCATCAATCACTAATGTACTTACATTCGGAGTATAAAAGTAAGTACCGACCAATACGATCCCACTTCAGAGCAACGGCCTCTCTGATCGATCATATTGAGAAGTAGTAGGTGAAGGAAACATATTATAGATTATAACACATTAATATTACATATAACAAAACATAACTTAATCACTTATAGAGTTTTCATGCAGCAAACTATATAGCTATTACCTGTATCTAGGGTATCAGTAACTTAACTACGTACACATTCATTTATTTTCATTTACTAAACCCATATAGAAATCACCTGTATCTAGGGTATCAGAAACAACGCGCACATATACATTCATACACACACCCAGACCAAGATAAACATTTGTGGATCACAAAAATGTTTCCCTCGTACGAGAATCAAATCTGCCACCATTTTAAAAACCGAATTCTATTTTAAATAGAATAAAAATCGTAATAAAAGTATATTCTTTCAGATGCGTTCTAATAAATAATCTTCAAATCGGTTCATAAATGACGCATATACGAGGCAACAAAATGCTGCTAAATCGCGAACCTCCTGCTATATTGAAATCGTTTAAAAGTAACATACAATTGTCATAGTTGTTACGTTAATGATAGTCCACACGGGTAAATTAACTGTTAAAAGCGTGTTAATAATAAATGCTTTTATTTATTAATGGATGGTGTTGTGTAACTTTAAATTAGTTTCATGTGGGCGTCCCTGAATAGCTTTCGCTAACCCTCATTACCGCAACTGGTTATATTTAACTATGGCCCCGAAATTCTCCACTAAATCTACGATAGAGAATCGACTGTTAGTTAATGGTAATTTAATTAGTTTTTGTTATTTTGTTTAAAGTTTAAACAAATAAAAGTGTTTTATTTGTTCATGTTATTGAATTTGGAATCAATGGCGGATTCAAATCTTGTTTGTATGTTCACCGAATTGAATTTTGAATCGGTAGTAGACTAAACCCATCTTTAAAAAAAAGGAGTTATTCGTTGCTAAACAATGAATTTAATTCACATTTGTTCTTTGGAATTTAAATTTTGGAATTCCAATAAAAAAGTGGAATCGTGGATTAAAAAAAGTTAAACAATAAAAAAAGAACAATTATCAATTAGCGAAGATATCGGTGAACATACATACAGCAGAACCTTCTTCTTTTTAAAATTGGATATAAACTATATTCGGTCACGATTTCAGCTCAAAAGCTCTGAGGATTTCAATGAAGGTTGTATAAAGTGGTTTACGTGGGCGATAATCGATCAAACTAGATTACATTTCCCAAGTACTTAAAATAAACTTCAAACGAATTAAATTCGAAGCCACCTGAAAGTTAATAAAGGGGTCTTTATTGTGATTTAAGGTTTAAAAAAAAATTTTGGACCTCACTAATTACCTCGTACGGGAATCGAACCCACGATCCAGGTCGTAAATTTTAACAACATATTTTTTTCGTTCAATTTTGGCTCAGCTATGTAGATTATCAAATATTGTCCATCGAACCGATTCTCTGTTCCGCGTTTTGTAGCTTATTCAAAAAATATAACACAAAACATCGCCAAGATAAGTATTTTCTTTATATTTACGGACATAAAAAGTATAATGGATATCAAAATATTCAATGAACCATCAGGTTAGCTATTTATCTCGTATAGCCCTCTCTTTAAGAAGCACAAGAGCATTTTTCGTGCTCAACATTTTACATTCAAAGTCACTGAACTGTGATGAAATAAATACACGAGAATTTTTACGCGGACATTAAGGCCGATTTACATTGAGCCAAGAGGAAACCGCCTTAGCGGTATAGTGACATGATAAGCACCTGCTTGCCAATACATGTAGCTTGGGTTCAGTTTTTGAGTTGAGCAATACATATTTGATAATTTCTAAATATGACTTGGATTTAAGTAATTGATTCTGTGTTGTTGTTTCTTTGTTTATTCTTTGTTTTATATATACTTAACATAAAATTACCTAATATTAGGTTTTTGTATGTACTATAACTTACTTTGGTTAATAACTTTTATTTATTAACATTAAATTTGTAACTACTAAGTTTTAAGTGCATGTATATTATATTAACAACTTTATGTATATACACTTAGTAAGGCAAATAAAGTTTATGATTTATGATTAGAGCAATAAAAAGCATTTTTGATGTATCTACCTTAGAAAGTAGTTAATGATTTATTATGATTCGTGTTACAATTGATTTTGTACCAGAAATAAACATATATTTTTTAGCGCAGTGTTTATCTAATATGCCTCTATTTGTATTAGTAATATCATCAGTGAAATAGAGACATTTGGCTCCACTAAGATCTTACAACAAACTCAACTTACAAGCAAGCACACTTTACTTTTCAATAGAAAGTTCAGCTCGGTTAGATTCTAGTACAAATACCTAGATCGAATATTAAACGAATATTTTACTGGAACATGGAATAATTTAGTTACTTTCAATATGGGTCGGGAATGTATGGATTCCAGTTGGAGAATTCATACCTAGTTTATAACTCTGCAAACTAAAATTATATTAATACGGGTATATCGTACAAATGAAGATTTAATTAGAAAAACGTGAATTGAGTATACAAAACGCAGTGTAAATTCACTGCGTTTTGTATACTCAATTTATATTAATCCTACTAATATTATAAATGCGAAAGTTTGTATGTTTGTGAGTTTGGATGTTTATTACTCTTTCACGCAAAAACTACTGCATCGATTTAGATTAAATTTGGTACAAATGTTCCTTATGACTAGGAATAATACATAGGATACTTTTTATTCCAAAATTCCCATGGCATTGGAATTCACGAAAAGTTTGTAGCAGTGAATCTATTGATACTTATATAATAAAGATGAAATATTGTTACGATTCTATTAAAATATGTACTAATGAGTTGATTTCAAATATTTTTTCACAAATACTTTTATCATAAAAGCAATATTAACAGCGAGTAGTGTGAGATATATTTCATCCTCGTATTCTTACAGAAACGAGAACTACGAGAGTGCAACCGAGGGCGCTGCTAGTATAACTTGAAACAAGATGGATTATATTTGTAAATTTTAAAGAGTTTTACCCGGAAAATTAAACTCCTTGGGAATTTTAACTGGATAAAAAAGCTCGAAACCAATATCTTAAAACTTTTTATTTTAATAACGATCCTTTAATTTATTATCCTCTTTAATTAATAATTTCCTGGTTTTAATGAATAAAGAATCAATTAAAAGACTTTATTTTATATTTAGCTACAAGAAAATAATAAAAAAATATTTCTAATAATCCTACATAATAATAAAGCCGAATGTTTGTGAGTGTGGATGTATGGATGTTTGTTCCTCTTTCACACAAAAACTACTGAATGGATTTTAATATAATTTTGTACAGATGTTCCTCATACCTAGGAATAACACATAGGATACATTTTATACAAAAAATCCCACGGGATAAGGTTCCATGCGGGTAAAACCGCGGGGCACAGTAATATATAATACATAAAATGTAAAAACATTTGATGCCCGCTTTTCTAACTTTAATCTTAAAATTAAAACTTTGTAGCTACGTCCCTGTTATCATTCAGTTTCTATACTTTCACCCAAGGGAACATTGGAGAAAACTGAAAACACGTTCTGAAACAAATATCTATATGCCATTTTTGGTTCAGTGGTTCTTAAGATATGCGATGGCAGTGAGAGGCTAGAAAGACGTTGGAATAATCCCACTCAAGGATTTTCTTATTTACTGTATATATACTTACTATACTAGATACTAAAGTTAGTATATAAGCTTCAAGGTTTAATTTAACTTATAAAAAATGATGTTCCCATGGGCGTCCTCAATATACTGTGAACTAACGAAAGGGCACAAGTTTATAGCCAAGGAAACTTAGTTGATTATCTTTTTATTGCTACATCTGTCCCGAAGTTTCGGGATACAGCCAGATTATGGGATCAATGACCAAGTTCATGTTAAAGATAACTTGACATACTAGATTTATTGTGTTTATTTTATGGGTGTATTTTGGCACGTAACTTAGAGTCGTTTACACGCAGCGTGTGACGTCGGATCGAGGTAGATCGAATGCGAGTGAAATATGTGTGTTTTATACATATAAACATGGTCTTACAGAACACATGTCTGCTTCTCCCTCGATTTAAATTATCTTCGTTGTACTTTTGCGGTCTTAAGTTTTTCTTTCCTTTTAGTGCAGGCCAGCTAGGGGTGAGCATCATTTCACTTCTTTTCATACTAGACTACGGTTCATATCGCGAACTACACAGAGATAAGCATTTGTAGTGTGAACCGAAGGATATGAGGAGGTTACTTTAAATAAGATATTGGTCGAGATTTCAAAGGTAGGTACACAATATTTAGTGTTAGTGTGATATCTATAGAGAACAAATTTAATATAAGTATTTAGAGAATAAACTATTAGAATCGGATCGAGAGTTCCGGAGATTAACGACTTTGAACAAAAATAATAGTTCTAAAAGTCTGCAGTTTTACGACATTAGTCATAAAAAATAAAAATATAGGTTTTAACTTGAACTCGTTATTGAAACTGGTGGCTTATAGGTAGGGTCTGTGTTAGCATCTCAAGTGTTAGCATCTCACCATAAAATGTTATAATTAAAAGTATTGAGGATAGTTCGTACCTAAGTTAGTTATAATTACACAGACTACTAATTCGGTAGTTAAAACTCAAAAATACCAAAATCCCGAACAAAGTTGCGCCAAAATTATTACCTACAATAAAAAATAGAAGATTTTCCTTTGTTCTTGTAAAAATCCCAATATAAAGGAAACGGTTTCCCCATCATACGGGCCAAATAGCAAGTGGGTCGGTAAATCTCGGCTAATGATTACAATCGAATTCATGTAATACTCCCATTGTCCCGGTTTCAAACGGTTTGATTCCCTTTTGTTGTATTTGATTATGATTACCGTTGTCATTTCATTCATTATTATTTCTAAAATTACGTGTAGAGATAAGTTTTGGGACTGTATCAAATCATATATCGGATGTGAACTTAATTAGCGTTTTGTGCTTTAAAATTTGTATCGTTATTGTTACAATTGTTAAAAAACTGGATTGTTACAACATATGATATAAATTCATCACTATGTGTTTAATATTATGGCAAAAACCATAATTTTAGTATCAAAATTATTTGAATCTTATAAATTACTAGCTGCGCCCCACGGTTTCACACGCGTAGTTCCCGTGGGAATTTCGGGAAGAAAAATAGATGTTGGCCGATTCTCAGACCTACTGAATATGGTCACAAAATTTCATGAGAATCGGTCAAGCCGTTTCGGAGGAGTATGGCAACGAAAACTGTGACACGAGAATTTTATATATTAGATTTTTTCATATAAGTGTTTGAATGTTCGTCTAATAGCTTTACAACATTGTCAACAAAACTTTTAGTTAACTCTAGATTATGAGATATATGACAATATCTACATACTACATATACATATATTTCCGGGAACTACAAATTAAACCCACCTACGCCTAACATTCGTGTCCATTCCAACATGTTTCACCCCTTATTAATCGGCTTCACTCATAACGTATTTAATAGTAGGAACTCATGAACGATATCTAGCGTACTCACCAATGAGAAACAGGAACCCATGCAGAAGAGATAGCCGTAAAACGGATTTGGCAGCCGCTCGCCCCATTACTGTCGGCTCGCACCACCCTCGATCACTGGAACGTGAGAATATTGTCAATAACATCACATCAATACTCTACTGATTCTTTTCTCTCTCAATATTTAATGTGGATTATTGATAATTTGGATTTGTGGAGATAGAAGATAGATGGATAACAACTTGTATTGCGTTGTTGTTTACAACATAAAAAAATGTTTTTTTTTTGTTTATTACAAACTAGCAGTTTTCCGCGTAGTTCCCATTCCCGTAGGAATATGGGGATAAAATTATTAAAATATTAAAAACCTTCCCACCGCATCAAAATCTGTTGCGTAGTTTTAAAGATCTAAGCATACAAAGGTACATAGGGACATAGAGACAGAGAAAGCGACTTTGTTTTATACTATGTAGTAATAATAATAGTGAAATACATAAGCGCGATTCACATAAAAACGACCCTATTAATTCCACATTAGTTTGGAATTTTACAGAAAAAACGACTCTAACCTCATACATAATCGTAGTATTTGTATTTGCCTGAATTCAGGTAATAAATTTAACGCATCAGAATCAGCTTTTAGATATTTTTCATTTAAAACAGTTCACGACCGTTGCCGGCCGCTGCCACTTCACTGTGAATTGAGCTTTACAAATCAATTTGGAGGCGTTGAAGGACATTACACGATATCGATCTTCTCATGGACCCGAAATCAAGTATATTTTAATGAACCATTTTGATCAAATTTATTGGTTATTATAGAAAATTATAAAGCAATATATTATGTTTGTGTAAATATTTTTTTTTGTCAATCTATAGTGTCCCACTGCTGGGCAAAGGTCTCCCCAAACATTTCCAACCATCCCTATCCTTCGCAGTGTCCCACCAGCCACTGTCAAAGGTGGTAAGATCATCTCGCCAACGCTTTCTCGGCCGTAAATAATATAATATCCAGAGATAAATTTTAAAATTAAGAAAAGGACGAGCTGTTATACTTTACGTAAAAACTGTCCTATCTAAACATTATTAACTTAAATTAAAGTGAAATATTTCAAATTTGTATTTAAATTAAAGCTAAATATTTTAAATGTACCAGTTTTAACTAGAAACGGGTCTCGAATGATGGAAATAGGGAAATCTATTACCGGCACGAATTGAGAATTAAATGTTGTTTGTGTGTTTATTGGAGCCTGATCGCTTGTTGCCCTCAATTATACTTGAGAGAACGTTGAAATAACTTATTTCAATACACGAATAGGGGATAAATGTGCATTAGAAGTTAGATTATTCATATAATATACGAGTACTTAAATAAAATTTAATAATTTGAAGAGTATTTCTGTAAAACATGAGCTAGAATCTTAAGAATAGGCGAAAAAGTTAACACAATACATCCTATACGCAATGTTTAAATATCGGAACGCTATCGTTCCAAAATTGAAATATATTTTCGGATAAATAGATACCTATCTCACATGGGAATGTTACATAGAATAAGTTTTATTATTAGTATTATAAGTGAAGATATTGTTGAAGTGTCTAACTAAATAAATAAATAAATAAATGAATAAGTAAAAAAATATAATCCTAATGATAGAATTTGGTTTTTGTGAAATCCCAGTGTAAGCCACGGCCATGGATGCTTTACTCATTGGTGGCAGAATTACCTACCACCAAAAGTTAATTCCCACTTTCCTCTTTAAACATTAGTATAGAGACGCCTCTCACTGATAACATTACCAAAAAGAGCAGAAATAAGCGTAAAACAACAACAAAATTAACAAACCAAAGAGATCCAATAAAGAAGTTAAATGTAGTCACGAAATAACTCCAAGTCGTTTAATTTAAAACAGGCTAAATGTAATGTTCATTAGGTCCACATTGTACCGAGTTTACGACGGAGTAAATACGTACAAGTGATAAAAACTCATTCTTTTACGGGCACCGTTAACAATATAGCGTTGTAATGTCAACCGGTCATTGTAAGGGAGATGAAACAATTAACTTACGATGAAGGTTTTACGTTAAACTTAGTGTTACGTTGAGATTATCGGATGAAAATGATGGAAAGATTATTATATGCCGGACTGCCATCCGTAAGGTTGCGGGTTCGATTCCCGTGCGGGTTGAATATTTGTGTGAACCACAAATGTTTGTCTCGGTCTGGGTGTGTGTGTGTGTGTGTGAATGAGTGTGTGCGTAGTTTCTGATACCCTAGATACAAGTCACGAACTTAGTTAGGGGTCAGTTACTATAATGAGACGATGTAGTGAATGATTATGTTATGTTATATTGGAAGTTATGATAGATTTACATATTGGATATAATATAATCTAGTCTATTTTATATCCTATTTACTAACAGTATAAATGCGAAACTGTTACGATGTTTATTCAAATTATTACAATTAACGGGATATTTACTATGTATATTATTTGTTTCGAGTTTCCAATATTTCGACGCTGTTGCAAGCGCCAACGAAACGCGCTATTACGAAACTCGAAACAAATAATATACATGGTAAATATCCCGTTAATTATAATAATTTGAGTGCTAATAACCATGATAACTATAAAAACGATGTTTATTTTTTAATAATTTGGTCTTAGCTAAACGGAATAAGGTAAATAAGGATATAAAAGTTATCAGACCTCATGTAGAGTCAAACTTGCAACTCTACGCCTATTTTATATACATTAACGACGTATGTTACAGGAAAATGAGGAAATCATCCAATAAAAATAGTTCCTAACTCCATCTAACCAATTGTTAGTTACCAATAAAATATTCAATAAATCGTACGATTCTACGTCATACCTATTCATTTCACATAATCCCTACTTAGAACAGGTTAAATAGCTCTATACCTACAAATAACGTAGAATAATCGTCAGTTACCAACATTTCGATAGAACTCTGATATCCTAATTTCTCTATGACATATATTTTCATATTTATACTTTGACTGTTGGCGATGTACGTTGATTATATTAGGGAGGCGATTTTCCTTAATACGTTGTCGTTAAGCTATCGTGCAGAGACCAAATATACCACAAGTTATCCGTGATTAGATAATTTCGTCCCACTTTATGAGATTCGCACGGACGGGTTGGGACAAACCGGCCGTGTCATAATTTTCAGCACCCTCAAATTATTTATTGTTAATAACGTCACATGTCACCAATTATTGTTACTGAGGATATTGTAGAAGATTGTAGAAGTAGAACCAAAAGATTGGACTTTTTAAGACTTTTTTAAACTAGGATGTTAAAAAACGTCTTAAAAAAACTTAACGTGTGGTAAACTAACATTATAAATGTATTTTCATTATAAGCGAAAGTTTGTGAGGATGGATGAGTGGATGGTCTCTTTCACTTAAAAAATACTGAACCGTTTTAAATGGAATTTGGTACAAATGTTTCTTATAAATAGGAACAACATACAGGGTACTTTTTAATTCAAAATTATCACGACATTGGGACTAAGGCAGCTAAATCCGCGGGGCGCAACTAGTTTATCATACGTCACTAATTATAACTACTAAATAATACCTACTGTAAAATATACAAAACTAGCTGCGCCCCGCGGTTTCACAAGCGTAGTTTCCGTTCCCGTTCCCGTAGGAATTTTGGGATGAAAAATAGATGTTGGCCGATTCTCAGACCTACTGAATATGCTCACAAAATTTCATGAGAATCGGTCAAGCCGTTTCGGAGGAGTATGGCAACGAAAACTGTGACACGAGAATTTTATATATTAGAAGATTAAATAGTAACCACATAATATTGAAATTTTCGAAGACATTTTTAGAATATTTCTTTGCGTTGACATATAATATCACATGAATTTGCATAAAAGTCATGCCGCATCGCTTTACGTCACTCTCGCTTACCAGGAAATTCTTTTGTGAAGGTTATCTATCAAACTGTTTGTCAATGTCACTTTGTTTATTCTGAGACGCTTTGGAATAGTTGAAAAGAAACTGTATAGAAAAGGGCAATAAATAAGGAAATAAACTTTGATATAATTGATAAAAGTAATAGAAATACTACCAGGGAATCATATTTTAGGCGTATTTTACTTTGGAAACTCTAAAAACCTATAATTAATATCCAACAATATTTAGAGACAATCCATAAACGATGAAATAAAAGGCTGTTGCTAGCCGTCCGCTAGAATGGACGTTTAATATAATGTCATTCGTTCGCTAGTTGGATGAATACGATTATATTAGTCGTCCGTAAATTAGTTTCATTTCAAATATGATTCGGACGGCTGAAATAATTTTATTCGTCCGAATTACTGGACGACTAGACACTTCGGAAATAAAATGTATCGATACTTAAGCGAGCAATTGTTCTAATCTTACATCTGTCCATCACCAACAGAGTTTTACGGTCACCCTACACATCGATAGCTACAGATCTACAGTCCAAAGTAACCTAACGCGATATCCTTTGAATTTTCCTTGTCATAAAAGTGTCATGTTACAGAAAAAAAGGGCAATGTTTATTTGTATCGCGTAAGACGTGTCTCGTAAAAGATTTTATTTACGTCATAAAGTTGTACCTCTAACGTGGAGGTCGTTAGCGTTGCCTTATTTATGTAATTAGACGCGTATTTTAGGGAGATACATTAAAAAATTTAATATCGTACGTTTTATTTAATGATACGGGTGTTATGATATGTTATCAGCCATTTTTGAAGTGTTTTTGTGGAGGTAAGTGCTAAAAGTGGGACTTGTAGTATGATAAAGTTAATATCATTGAGAAACTGTGAAAAGTGGTTGAGAAATTTCAGTATTATTTTGGTTTATATAATTTTGAAGAAGATTGACTTTAAGCTGGCCATTGACGAGTCTGTTTAACTGGCGTAAAATGATCGTCAATCACCGGAACGACTCCAGATTCCAGTGGGGTAATCTAGTTGGCCTAAAAGTTTGAGTGACGCACAGTTTTATGTCTGGACTGACAAGTTCAACTGACTCGTCAATGGCCACCTTTACATCTACGGCATCTAATAAAAACTCAAACGTATTGACTATCTCGTTGAAATAATATAAACATTGTATAAAAATACACACGATTATAATACAGAATAATATTTACAGTTCCAATTTTCCGACAAAATTAACATAAGCGAGTTAAACCGCTGTTTTCAAATACTGTTTTCTAAATATTATGTAATATTAACTTTATTACATTATTCTCGGTGTATTATTCACTTTGCTTCATACATTCACTTATATCATTTTATATGAGTAGAACAGTAAATGCGTTAGTCTCATCACGAAAACTGCTCGAACAATTTTTTTTTTATCTTGTTCATCTCAATATTAACATGTTTTATAATGTAGTGGGACCGTAAGGATAATAAGTACCCGCCACCCATGGACACTTACAATTCAAAAGAGAAACAAGCACGTCGCTAGCCTTTAAAGTGTCACAGGAGTTTAGGAGATAGAGGAAGAGAAGATGGAGTGGGAGGGTTTTCAGCTCCAGACCTCTCACTCACTATGAAAAATCCAGTAGCTGATATTCTGAGAGACTGTGGTAGAACTTCGGACGAGTCATATAAGGATATGAACTGTGTATATGAACTATTTCGCTATACTTCATACTTTTGCTTTTTTATAGAAAACTAGCGACGCCCCGCAGTTTCATCCGCGTAGTTCCCGTTCCCGTAGGAATATGAGAATAAAATTATGCTAAAAACCTTCCCACTGAATCACTCTATCTATTAAAATAAGCCGCATCAAAATCCGTTGCGTAGTTTTAAAGATCTAAGCATACATAGGGACATGGGGACAGAGAAAGCGACTTTGCTTTATACTATGTATGTAGTGATAGAAAATAATATAAAGCAATATCTATGAGAGATAGAAAAAACGTGAACAAATTCATAAGATACAGAAAGTATTTAGCAGAAAAAAGATATCTCTTCAGGGTACAGCTAGTCAATAACAGAAAATATCTTATTCCTACATTAGTATTCAATCCACACCAGCAAACGGTACAATAACCTAAAAGCTTTCAATAAAACAATTGTTTATCGTCAATCAATAAACACATCTCATATCTGAATCCTATATGATATGTCGTCATCATAAACAAAAGAAAGTTCTAGATTTCATCATACCCACATGATTTATTATCCGTCTGTTATTGTTCGATATATCATGTGCCAAATGAAATGATATCACAGCTTTGTATCGATTTTATTTTGTAATAAAGATTTGGCTCAACTTCCTTCAATAGACTTTATTGGGTACAATGTTTTAGTACATAAAATACTTTCTTGTGATATGCAAACCATGGTGGTAAAATCCAAATACGTTTCTGCACTTAAGATTGATGACGTCATCAAAATGTCTGCCGTCAACTTCTTTTTATACTTCAAATTGATTTGTGTTCGATTAAATAACGATCCAAGTTATCCTTATTAATATTTTAAATGTAAAAGTAAGTTCGTTTCTCACGTTTTTGTGGAGCAACACATTTTCAACGATACATAACATCATCAAAGGCCTCTACATCTGTAACAGATGATTTAAGCAGTGTGTGGTGTTATTGAGCGACACCTCCTACGGTGACTAGTTAAACCGATGCGGGAACGGCAACAGCGTCCACACCTTGTGCAGGCGTGTGATGAGACAGGTGGAATATTGTCACTATCGTGCCGTTTGGCTCTTTTGACTGGGAGCCTATTAAACTAGTCATTGTTATGAGTCTTCTGGCCCTCTTTAATGCAGTTAAAATTAATGCAGTAGATTTAAAGATACATATAAGTCAAGATAAATTACAGAAAAGGAAAAATTACACTCAAAGCAGCCGGTTTCGTTACATAATGTTTTAAATTCGTTACGTAAAAGCAAATCGAACTCCACACTCCATTGTGTGCCTACATACAATACTATTCAGATCACATACAAATTGAACAATATAACCGTTTTGTCTGACTTAAACATTTTATTTCAATAGATTACTGAGTCTTGATGTACATCTATACTCAATACATACATACCATATAAATAAAATTGGAGTGTCTGTTTGTAATATTCAAATAACCGCCTTTTACTACATTCATTATATGAATATTTATATACGGTACATACACCAAAATAACATTTTTTTAAAATTTTGTCTGTCTTTCTGTCTGTCTCTTTGTTCCGGATAATCTCTGAAATGGCTGGACCGATTTTGACGGGACTTTTATTGGCAGATAGCTAATGTAATGAGGAGTAACATAGGATTCTTTTTATCCCAAAATTCCCACGGGATTTTGTTCCGCGCGGGTAAAACCGCGGGGCACAGCTAGTATTAAAAACCTAACCTAGATTTCCAAAAATCCTTTACCATTAGAAAGCTACATTCACCCTGAGTAACATAGGCTATATTTTATCCTTGTAGTCCCACGGAAATGAGAACTACGCGAGTAAAACCGTGAGACGCAGCTAGTATTCAATAAAGTTCTTTACTGTTAAAATAAAACCCGACGCTCGGGTCTCATTTCTATTCAAACACATTCCCATACTGCGTTTATGGGGTGAAACTTTAGCGGAGCTGCGAAACTGCCAATAAGGCAGTTGGGAATAATTACTTACTCGTAAAACTTTGATTCTTTTATATTAAAACAAGTTTGTTTCTTATAAAGTAGTCTCGCCTTCCAACTTTAAGAGCGATGAGGTTGTTGAGATACATTTTATTAGATTGATTTCAGATATAAAAGATTTTCGATAAATATAGATACACTGGTACCTTTATTCGCAATAATAAATGAATTAAATTAAATGATTATTAAGAAACAGTCATTACAATAAGCAAAACACATATATTTAAGTAATTATCCCACGCATAACGATGATTTTATGCCTCTCCACTAATTTTAAAATGTCATTTTCTACATATTATAGATGAAAATCGGAGATTTTATATTTAACTTATTTATTTAGTTAAATAACTTCACGAGTAACAGCAAAATTCTCTATCTGTATCACTTTGGAAAACCGATATCTCAATGATAGGTTTAATGGCCTTAATGGTTCCTTAGATTAAGATTACTGATTTGTGGTTGCAGACACCCTTTTGTCTTTAATACTCTTTGAAGAGTTTATTTAGCGGTTAGGGCTTAATATTTCGTCGCTTAATTTTATCTATAAACTAGCAACACCGCACAGTCTCACTCGTATAAGTCCCATTCTTGTAAGAACATAGGGATAAAATATAGCTTATGTTACTCCTTGAAAAGTAAACTATCTAATCCGCCTCAATGGCAGAGTGGTCACCATGCCGGACTGCCATCCGTAAGGTTGCGGGTTCGATTCCCATGCGGGTTGAATATTTGTGTGAATCACAAATATTCAAGTTAATTTAATTTAATTTAATTTAATTTTATAAGTTCGGTCTGGGTGTGTGTGTGTGAATGAGTGTGTGCGTAGTTTCTGATACCCTAGATACAAGCTTCGAGCTTAGTTAGGGGTCAGTTACTATAAGGAGATGACGTAGTGAATGATTATAATAGTAAAAGATTTTTTCAAATCGGTCTAGTAGTTTCGGAGCCTATTTAATGCAAACAATCAAATCTTTCTTCTTTATAATATTGGTAAGCATAGAGTTATATAAAACATTGTACTAAAAATTTAAAAAGAGAAGAATATTTCTACGAAATCTATTTTCCTGTACATACTTCAACTTGTGAACCAATATGTGACTTCTGTATTTGAGAGTCGACTTCGCGATGCTATAAAGTTTTTATTTCGAATCCAGTTTAGAATGTATTTAAAAGAAATAAAATACTGATGGCAATAAAAATTGAACAAACGGTTCTTCTTAACTCATTATATTCCAATCTTTGAGCCCAAACTTTTTATTTATTTATTTATTACTAATAGTGCCCCGCGGTTTCACCCGCGTAGTTCCCATTGCCGTGGGAATACGAGAATAACATATACCCAAGCACAAATTAGCTTTCCATTATTGAAAGAATTTTTGAAATCGGTTCAATAGTTTCGGAGCCTATTCTTTAGAAACAAACAATCAAATCTTTCGTCTTTATGATATTAGTGTAGACAAGTTAAAAAAATTTTTAACCAAATATTGCAGATTTGCCATTAAAATGGCATTCTAAAAGTTTAATAGAATAACTAATAATTTTAACTTGTATGTACTCGTATACAGGGTTACTCGCAAGTGAATCTCTATTCTTTAAGAGCAGAGTGTTGATCAAGAATAAAAAAAATCACAAATACTGTATCGACGAGTTGAAATTTGAACAGATATTTCTATAACAACATATATTTTTATACCAAAACTCTCACGGGATCACCCAAAAGGTAAAATCGTACACAGTTATACATATGTACTCGTATGTAAGTAGTTTGTCTAGTCTGAGCGCTGAATATACGTAGAAACATAATATAAATAACAAACTACTGAATAGTTGTAAGACTTAGAAATAATATTGAAATAGTCAACACAGGTGGTATTTTTCCAACGTTGTATAGAAAGTTCGTTGACTCTGAAAGCGAATATTTAAAGTAAATGGTAACGGTAACAATTTTCCTCATAATTTCGTCAATGTTCTGAATAATGTATTGATTATAAACTCTCCTATTTGTAGAACTTGTATTTATATCTGTATTTTGTGTTTTAAATAGCTTTTTCCAGCATCTGGCTTTATATGGAGAAAAACATTAAATACAGAATTTTACTCTTTTATTTTGGATTCAAATTATATTCAAATTATTAATTAAAGCCGTTTCCAAGAGTAGATTACATATCCAATATTAACGTTTTACACTATTAAAATCAAAGAATTGACAGCTTATTAAATACTCAAATTTTTTTAAGAGAAACCATATTTAGGTTTGTTTTTATAATGAACTAGCGGTGCCCTGCGGTTTCACTCGCGTAGTTCCCGTTCCCGTAGGAATATGGGGATAAAACTATGCTAAAAAACTTCCCACTGAATCACTCTATCTATTAAAATAAACCGCGTTAAAATCCGTTGCGTAGTTTTAAAGATCTAAGCATACATAGGGACAGAGAAAGCGACTTTGTTTTATACTATGTAGTGATAAACTTATAATACTCTATCAATTAAAAACATAAGCTACCAAATATAGTTGTGTATGTTATGTTTTACTATCCAATTATTTTTTTCAGCAATATAAGATTGAGTAGAGTTATGATTATTTTTCAATCAAACCTAAGTCATGTTTTGTGAGCTCTTTGACATTCCTAAGTCCTTCTTTGACGACTAAATTGAATTACGAAATAGTCATTTACGTATTTTATTTGCGAAGTCAAAAAAAAACCAATACGACAATCGCGAGCGTTTTATTTGTTTTTCGTTTATTCGGATTGACAGTGTATCGAGCGTAACACGCAACTATTGCGATAAATATTTGCTTGTTTTATGCAGATAGAGACTTTTTTGTTTAAAAAAATGCTTTTGGTGTTTTGAGTAACTAACTGCATAAATATATCACGGTTACGATGATACACAGATATACCGATACTCATATACATACATTCAGGTATAGATACTCAAACATAGATGCTCAGATACAGATACTCAAGACTTACAAATATATTCTTGGATGACATAGATACTCAGAAATAAATATTCAGACTCAAATTAGATAGATAGATAGATAACGTATTTATTTTGCCAATACTGTACACAACATACACATGAATACAATGGAATACTTAGTTACTATAAATTAAATACTAACTTACAATTACATTATTAGTTAATTAGACACAGAGACTCAGATACGGTCACTAAGGTATGGGCACTTAAACACACAGACAAACAGGTACACAAACTTAGACGCACATATACAGATAAATACAGACACACAAACTCACAGACTAACACATACACACTGACCTCTATTTTCGCGTAACCAGAAAGAAAAAAGCAAACCCGGAAAAGTATTAAACGAGCGAATAATCATAAATTTGTCAGATACGGTGTCCTCATACAGGAAGCGGTCACCTTTGGCTAACAATCAGTGACACCACAATTCGCGTCATTCCCCTACAACGAGCGCGTTATTGTCACTCATTTACGAGTTGACTTCGGGTTCAACAATAAAGCCGCGAACCCACGGCGACGCACGCTACGCCCACGATCCACGAACACGCAGCTTAGCTACGTTGAGCTATAGCCGAGTCAGCCACGAATGTATCAATGACGTCATTTTCATGCGTAGCGTGTGCGTGTACTTCTGTGGGTTTTACCTCATACATTTTCATAGAAAGTGAAGCTGAGTACACGTTCGTAGCTTGTGCGTGTACTTCTGTGGGTTTTACCTCATACATTTTCATAGAAAGTGAAGCTGAGTACACGTTCGTAGCTTGTGCGTGTACTTCGGTGGGTTTTACCTCATACATTTTCATAGAAAGCGAAGCTGAGAACACGTTCGTAGCGTGTGCGTGTACTTCGGTGAGTTTGCGCCTTAAACGTCCGTCTATGCACCTTTTATTCAATTTGAGGGACATAATGACGGTTAAATTGCTCGGCGAAAAAATCCAACGCGACCACACGTTATGAGCTTATGAGATTTTATTCAATGTTTAACGGAGTTTTTCAAAACTCATTACTGTTATGTGTGGGATGTTTGACGTAGTTGTGCAGATGTTTTGGTTTGAACTATTTTGTAAGTTAAACTTATGTGGGTGAGACGGTTAGTGAGCTGACTGAGGTAGTTTTGAGGTTCTTTTCTGTTTGGTTTGGATAATTATAAATAGATTATGGTACTTGATGGTTGTTTTATGTTTTTGTTTTAATTTTATGTGCTTTTTGTTATGATGATTAAGACAAATGAAGTTGAACCATTTGTCTTAATCATCATCATCATCATCATCACTAGCCTGTTTACGTCCACATGTCCACTTGTCTTAATAAAAAATCATAATTGAAAGACGTAAGTTAACAAGTGTTATTCAAGTATGGTGGGAATCTTCAATAAATATCTCAATAAAATATTTTTTTTCTGATTCACATCTTGTATATTGAAAAAGTTTTGATTTACCATTATTTTTATAGCTGATGACGTAGGTTAGACTAATATAGATTAAGATAATTTGTGAATTCAACTACAAATAATACGAGACAAGACGGTGAAAGACAATGTCTGTTTCAGTAGACCTTGTTTACTCCCACCTACGCACCGATTAATTGTGGGTGGTATCTTTTGATGGCGTAAAGTATTTATAATGGTTTATGAATAAATCTGTATTAGATGATTAGTCTGACATTGTGTTGTGCAAGGTTATGCGTGAAACGAATGAAGTTGAAGATAACAGAACATAGTCATTCACTCCATCATCTCATTATAGTAACTGACCCCTAACTGAGTTCCAAACTTGTATCTAGGGTATCAGAAACTACGCACACACACATTCACATACACACACCCAGACCGAGACAAACATTTGTGGTAGATTTAACTTATTTTCTAATTAAATAATATTTATTTAAAAATTGGAGAAAAAGTAGAGCTAGATTTTTTGGCGAATTTTCTCTGCAGAGGTACTTTAAATCAGTGATTTTACAAAGATTTAAGGCCGATCTTTGCTATAAAGCTTCTACTACTCTACTTTATTATTGCAGTTATAAGTTTATCAATTAATTTTCTTCTTTAACTTAGCTCTTTAGTGTTCATAAAATTCTTCGGTACAAAATCCGAATAAATGTATTTTTAATCTGAGTTAAATCTTTAGTACGTATGCATGCAATACTCGTTTAAAATAACAAAATGGCGTATAGCTTTCTTAATTAACTCTGCACTGTTTATCAAGGCAAACGACTAAGATTTAACATTCAAATATACACCAGACTTCTTAAAGTATTCAAGAGAAACACTTACTTATTTTTATTTCTCCGTAATTTAACTTTTCTCCGTATTCACTTCAAATAATTCTTGAAGTTTTTGAATTTCTTAGGGAAATTAAAATAATATTTTCTTTTACTAACATCCTTATAGCATATACTTATAACATGCCATAATGAATCATTCTATACCTAATCTACTTATAGCTACTGACCCCAACTTGGTTTCTAGGGCATTAGAAACTAACCAAACACACACACACACCTAGACCAATTTAACATTTGCGAATTCCACAAATATTTTCCCCGCACAGAAATCGAACCTGCTACTCTTGGTTTTACATTCCGGCAACCTCTCTGCCACAGGTTGTCTGTCTGTTATACTTTTTCACGGCTTAACTACCGAATGACTTGAAATTTGATACAAAGGTAGCTTGAAAGGAAAGACATAAGCTTTTATCAGAAGTTTTATCTCGAAATTCCCATGGGATCGGCAACTATGCGGGTATAACCATGGGGCACGGCTAGTCACTACATAGTATAAAACAAAGTCGCTTTCTATGTACCTATGTATGCTTAGATCTTTAAAACTACGCAACGGATTTGATTCAGTGGGAAGGTTTTTGGCAATTTGTTATTTTTATCCCTATATTCCTCGGGAACTACGCGGGTAAAACCGTGGGGTAGAGCTAGTAAGTTATATATTAATAAACATTAAAACAACAAAGACACATAGTGTAGCGTCTCTTAGTAAGTACCAGTGTTTGTCCATCGCCGTGTTTGATTTAGAAATTGGGCACAAAGGAGATGTTTGCTTTTAGCATTACCTGAACAAACCTGGGAATTTGTCGTTAAATACTAATGGAGGATGAAAAAATCTTATTCATTTCATCATCAACTCATATATATTCCCACTGAGAGGCTCCAGCCTGCCCTGAATTAGGGTGATTAGGCCATAACAACCACGCTGGCAAGGTTGGTCGACTTCACACGCATCCTCAGGTTTCCTTACAATGATTTCCTTTACCGCGTTTTTATTAATTTAACAGCCGTCATATTGTCTTACTCGACAGCCGTTACGGACCCTATAAAGACTAACATTTAGCTTATCTGGCTTTTAGAGGTCTGAAGTCTAACGTGCTTTAACTAAATTGATATAAGTAATATTTAACAATAAACTATAATTAAAATATCCTACTGTACTCTTTTCGCAAAGAAAGCTAATCTCAATCATTTCATTTATTATTTTATTCGTTTTTTTTTGTATGAAAGATACAAACGTAGTATAACTGAACTGCTGTTATTCCTCATTTGTTATTGAAGTTTATTGATAATATTCATATTATCAATAAACTTTAACATATGGAGTACATACATTATCATAATAATCTGAGCCAACAATTATTTCTGAGAATATATGTATATTACCCGATCCAACTGACTTGACTAACCAAAATATTGCTAGAACTAATATTATCGTTAATTTATGGCACATACCGAATTCATTCGATTAATAAAACAATAAGGTGGCCAACAAAAACATCTTTAAGGGGTCTCTACGCCCCAAACTGAGTAAGCTAACATATCATTTGAAGGTCAGCGAGGTCCCTCGAGAAATTCAACCGCAGAATACATAATATATCGGGCCCAATCAACACTGCAAACAATGAACTAATCAATAATTCTAACAGTTTTGGTAAAATGTTATGTCAGGAAAACGTCTGTTTTCACTGGATCATTATAATAATAACCTATTTTTTTCTATATAAGAATATATATAATAGACTATATAAGAGTCCCGGTCTTTTGGAAGGCTAGTATGGGCCCAAAGCCAACACACAGGAAGCCCTTTGGAATTTTTAATCTTTTGCAATTAGTTCTTTCACCAATAAGACTGCCTTTGCTCATGTACCAAATGTTTTATTTCTACTAAGTTTTACGTGCCTGTATATTATGTTAACAACTTTATGTATATATACTTAGTAACGCAAATAAAGTTTATTATTTATGATTATGATTTTTGTCAAACTGTTTCTGTAATGTGTCCTAGTGTATATGAGCAAAGTATCTATCTAATTTTATTATTAAACGAAACGTACGACATTATATATGTGTAGAACAAGGTATCGCACTCATCCTCCTGATGATGGCCACCGGACGTGGCTGAAACTAGTCGAGGGATTCGACTTAAATAAGTTCGTACTAACATCCCGTTGTTTTACACATATCTATCTAATTGTTGTCTAAAAACGTGTTACTTTAAATTGAGGGACACATGGTCCTAAAAATTCTAGTCCGCGGGTGCCTTTACCATAAAATTGTTAGGAGTTAACTGACCCGAATAAAGTAAGCCAGTTGTCAAGCTTGATTAGGGGTAAAGTTGTCCTAGTAATAAATTCTTACAGGATTTGTGCAAAAGCGTATAATTATAAAAAGGGCGCAGCTTAATTAGATACAAGTAAAACATTGATTTTTTTTTAATATACCATAATTTCAGTAAAGCCGTCGGTCCCGGCTGTCGTACTAACATCATCGACAGTCGTTACGGGTAGTTAGAGCCCTCAAGTCTAACATTTGGTTTAACCAAATAATGTCGTATAGCCCTCTGGGTTGTAAAGGTCTGATGGCAGTCGTTTCACGTAAAATACTGACATTTCGCCAAATCTGGTTAAACTGAAAACCGACCCAAAATAGACATGGGATTAATTTCAATAAACAATTTCAAATTTAAATACACAAAATTTAAAACATACCGATCAGTCAAAAAGGGGTTATGAAAAACAAATATTTATAATTGTTCGACGTCCGTTGTGTTGTTAACATGGCAGTCTTGATTGATAGCTATCAAACAAGCAAAAAGCTGTTTTAAAACCATAAAAAGTTTGATTGATGTTCATCAATAAGTAGAATGTTTGTGTGTACAATATAATGACATAGGTACAATACATACAGCTCGTCGTTTATACTTTAAATAATAATGAATTGGATCACTATATGCATTATTTTCATTTACACTCTGAATGAATATTAAATTGAATTGGATTTTGTAGTTTTCAATTTATGTGACAATAAAAATAAATATTGATTGTTGTTACATTATTTTGCTTTTCGTAAAATACTGCCAATTCCCCAAATTTTGGTAAAACTTAAAATCGACCCCAATAAGAGATGTTTTGTACCATGTCAAATAAAATAAATAATGATTTAAAAAATCAAAGCTGGGTCGATTTAGGTATTTCGAATGTATAGTTGTATAATGAGTCTCAGGATATAATAATCCCATATCAAAATATATAATACTAGTAGCTCCCCGCGGTTTCACCCGCGTAGTTCCCGTTCCCGTGGGATTACAGGGATAAAATATAGCCTATGTCACGCACTGATAAATTAGCTTTCCATTAGTGAAAGAATTTTTGAAATCGGTCCAGTAGTTTCAGAGCCTATTCATTACAAACAAACAAACAAATCTTTCTTCTTTATAATATTAGTATAGATGTTGCGTTAAATAAGTCGTTTATTGAGGTATTTTATGGGCTGTATAACCGCGGGGTATAGTTGTTATACATGCATAGTATATAAATGTGTAAATTGTATACACATCACATGTAAATACCCATGTCAATGTATTACATGTTATGTACACAAGTATGTCATAGACGATATTGCTTTTGAATGTTTGACAACCGAAATTACTTCTTTGATTATGTTTGTCAATTGACGCAGTTTGTACATAAACATTGTGTAAATAAATAGTGTTTATTTAAGGCAAAATAGTGTTTATTTGATGTAAGTATCTGATTTTGAAATTTATTGGATTTTGAAAATACCTATAATTCACTACATCATCCGTAATACCCCTAACTGAGTTCGAAATTTGTATCTAGGGTATCAGAAACTACGCATCCACTCATTCACACACACACACAGAAATACCCCGCACGGGAATCGAAACCGCAACCCTACGGGTAGCAGTCCAGCATGGTGACCAATCTTACATCTAGGTCGTCATATAGATTCAAAATGTTCACCTCAACTTGGAATTGAACTTCTGATACCGACGATACGATATTATTTGTTAAATCAAACAATAGGTAGTTTAATATGACAACCAACACGGTCAAACGTGCCCTCCGATTCAAGGAAACTCTTAAGAAATAAAAAGATATAAAAAGTAAACAATAGCACCAAGCTATGAGCGCAATATCGAGGATGATAAGTTATATTATAGCCCTTAGATTCGCAGAAACTCTTCACTCTAAAGGTGGCCTGATGACGAGTCAGTTTAACTGATCAGTTGAACTGGCGTCCATCCAAAAATGGTCGTCAATCACCGGAGCGATTCCAAATTCCAGTAGGGAAATCTGGCCTATAACTTTTAGAGTGACGTCACAGTTTTATGTTTGGACTGATCAGTTTGACTGACTCTTCAATGGCCATGTTAACTTATCAAAATCAAAAGATATAAAAATAACATAACATCATTCACTACATCATCTCATTATAGTAACTGATCTCTAACTAAGCTCGAAGCTTGTATCTAGGGTGTCAGAAACTACGCACACACTCAAATAAACAATAATAGCTCTATATTCGATGGTGATAAGTAAGTTATAAATAAACGTATCACGTTCAATGTTGTTATAAGAAAAAGGGTTAGATAGATTACCTGTGCTTTCGATCCTTCAAATATATCACGTATTATGTTACAAGTCGGTATGACGGCTTGTCTTGGCTATAGAAAGTGAAAGAGATTGGTTACTAATTAATCTGCTTTTATCTTGTAGAAACTACGCACACATTATTTATGCTTACATTTAGATTGATACTAGACGAGTATGACAGAAATATTTATCTAGTTTGTGAATGGAAGCTGCAGTCTTTTGTTTGGCAGACCGGCATAGTGACAATTGTTACTGCGGTTCAGGTTATTATAATTCTGAATCTGATAATTCTCGTTTGCTACGAATGAAAATACGGAATAAAAAGTTAATAAGAACCTAAGTTAAGACGGGAAATCAATAGAAAAAATGTTACTTTCACATTTATTATATAAAAAAAAATTGAATTTGAAAACTGTTATCAAAATATCTCTCTACAAAGCCGAGAAGTCTTCAAGGAATATAACTAATTACACGAGAACAATCACATGGGTTAACCGGATAATTAACTTGACGAAGATGCGGGTAGAACTAAGTTTAACGATGTTGTTTTTATAGTAACGTTAATTAAAGGTGCGATCGAGGTTTATTGGAAGATCTTTTTAGTACTATTGAGTTTATTCACGAAATAAATCTACTGATAAGGTTAAAAAACGAATTATATTCCCTCTTTATTGATAAAAGGCGACTGAAACTGACTGACTGACTGATATACATACATAATACATACATAATCATTCACTACATCATCTTATTATAGTAACTGACCCCTAACTAAGTTCGAAACTTGTATCTAGGGTATCAGAAACTACGCACACACTCATTCACACACACACCCAGACCGAGACAAACATTTGTGGTTCATACAAATATTCACCCCGCACGGGAATCGAACCCGCAACCTTACGGATGGCAGTCCGGCATGGTGATATATATCCATATACAGTTCAAACCATGATGGAAACGGTTCCACTAAAACTTGGCACGCAGACAGTTATTATGACGTGGGCATCTGCTAAGAAAAAAAAAGTAAGTACAACCTGCTAGCTGTACAAAGTAGCTAGCTGACCGTGACTTTCGTAGGTAGTGAGCTTGGTAAACCGAGCAAAGGTCGATGTTTTCTTGACAAAATAACGTTTTTCTTAAAGAAGATCAATATAGATAAACTTACGCAGCAAACTCTTATCGTAATACAAAATTTGATCCAAATCTCTTAAGCCATTTCCGGGATACACGAAATAAATATACGTATAATCGGAATTGCTAAAAAGAATGGGCAAAATCGTGATTTTTCCAGAAAGACTGGAAGGTAAAGGGCGCTTTATCTTAATACAAAATTTGATTTAAATCTGTAAAGCCGTTTGTAAATATGAAATACGAAATAAATACACATATTTGAGGTAGCAACTACAATCCTAACTAATATTATAAATGCGAAAGTAACTCTGTCTGTCTGTCTGTCTGTTACCTTTTCACGGCTAAACTACTGAACCGATTGACTTGAAATTTGGTACAGGGGTAGCTTATGGTCCGCGAAAGAACATAGGCTATGTTTTATATTTATCCCAAAATTCCTACAGGAATGGGAACAACGCGGGTGAAACCGCGGGGCACAGCTAGTATTTCAATAAATGAGAACGCTGAAAGTGCTAATTTATAGAAGAACTATGCGAAATAACTATTTTTGCGATAGCATAGAGTAGTCTTACGAAACAGCTCTTCCAGTGATATCATATCGTTTAATAATTATCATCACCACTTTGTATACAATCATGGCTCTTGAATCTATTAGGAAACCTTGACGACTGAGGAAAAATGCGTTCCTTTTTTCTTATTTCTCACCAATCTCATCTTCCTAAACGTTTTTGAGATATACCTTAGATATAAATATACAGTTAGTCCAACGTAGGAAAGAATACCGGAATCCGCGATTATTACTAATTTCTCTAATCTTCATAATTGTTTTTTAAATATATTTCAAAGAAACATATGTATAACGTTTATATTATACGAGTATATAAGTCTCGCCTTAACTTATTATTACTAGAACCTAAAGCGACACAGTTCGTGTGTCAATTAATTATAAAACCACAAAATTAAATTACAGTCGCGCCCCGAATTCCGTTTGTAACAAGTTCAATTTAATTTGGTTAATGGAAAAAACTGGTGACAATACGACAAAATCTCTATGTAATTAGGGAAAAACGTCACGAAATGTTACCAACGTTTTTAGGTATAATACTGTTACGTATTTTCCTTGTCTTAAAACACCTTAAGGGCATTGTTTAAAAAATATTTTAAGGTAGAAACGATAGGTAGTCAAGCTCTAAAACTTCTTAAAAACGGCGATTATATTAAGTCGTTTTCTGCAAACTTCTTATTGAAGAAATATGTACGGTTTCATGCACTAAATTATCTTAAGAACATCATACTTTAAAACTTTTTCTTAATCTAAAAAAATATAAAGTGAAATTAATGTATTTGAAGTAAATATTTTACGAATTTTTCAATAAATAATAGTAACTAGTTATAAATAAATATTAAATGATATTAAACAAAAACAATTAATAATACTTTATATTTACCATCATTCATCCAATGTCACTTTATTAAGTTTATCTTGGAGGCAACAAATAAATTACAATGAAATTTATAATTAAGTTAAGTTTTAAAGTCACTTCCACAAGTTTAAAGTTAATAAAAGTCACTGTAAAGTTTGGTTATGTAAATCAATTTAGATGTGGGGTGCGCGGGAGGCACGTTTTTGCGAATATATTAGCGATGTTGATGATAGTAGATTTGAGAAGTTGACGAGACGCGAACCCGTCTCGTGCCGTCGCGTTTGACTGCGGCTACCTCGCTCCGCGCCGTCAGAGCCCCGCACCGCGCAAGCGCCCCTTATTTCCTCACCGTCTCTCGAGCCGACCACCCATCACCGCAAATTTTTCTCATCGCCCGTTCCAAGTAAATTGCTAAACCGCCGACCGCTCGTTGAAGGTACGAGAAACGCGCCAAGGGGATACCCAGCCAATGTAATCACCGAAGAACAACAAGCTGGGATAACGAACCAGCCTTTTTCTTATAACCAACGGTTGTAATTCACACTCAACTTGATCTCATAATCGGTCTGGAAAATTAGGACTGTTTACGTAGCGTTGTTTTGTGTTTTTTCGGATTGGTTATTTGCTACTCATAAAAAATAAAATGTAACTGAATCCAATACTTTTACGAGTATTTCCAATAATGAAATTGTTGATACTAGGTAAAGTTGTGTATCTAAACAATTAAGAATTTTACTCTCCCAACCAGCTGACTCAAATTAATTTCAGTGAAATAAACAACAAGGGAACGATCACGTTTTCAATTAATTTTCTTTCCGTTCCTAACTTTTATAGGGACTGCCTTGGTATTTAAAATCCGCAACCCCTTTTATCCCGATTAAAAATTCTACAACACATGTGGGTTAACCAATAGCTCTTGCCTTTTTATTAAAGCTTTCGTTTATCTGAGTGTGGCAGGCATACACCATTCTAAAGGATTTAGGTTACATTTCATCACTGTAATTTAAGTTCTCTGCGGCGCCCGGACTTATAGTTTTGTTTCGGAACTGAATATTTTATGCAATTTCGGTCTTCACTCCGCCTGGCTTAGTTTTTGTTAGCAACTCTTAGAGTAGGTACAGTTTTAGAGATGAAGATTAATTTTTAATTGTTGAATACATTTACACCATCCAAGGGAAGGTTCTGTTAAATATATTTGTAGGTGTATTTGTATAGTCATCATTTACTTTTATATTGATTAGTATTTTCAAAGCAATACAATATACTAAACGCTTCGGTGCCCTAGTGGCATGTGCACCTGACTACAAAGCCGATGATCTAGTGTTTGATACCAAGGTGCGATGGTAAGATGCATGTTTACTGTCTCAAAGCAAAGCATTACTAATAGTATAAGTGACACCTTGGTTGCTAATTACTAAGTAACGATAAAGTATACAAAGATATTATATGTATACTAAACTTTGTATACAAAATTAAATGAAAATGTTACCAAAAAAAAAACTTTATTTTTCGTCCAAAAAAATACGAAAAAATATGTTTATTATCACCAAAAGAAGCTTACGTTCCATTTGAGGGACCATCCAAAAGTGATAAGGAAGGGACCGTCCTACATTACTATATTAAAAGAACATGATAGTGTCCCTGATGTAGGACTCGGTTATAATAAGCAACTTTGTACGTTCACATCGTATCTGCACGAGCTAAAAACCATTTAGATAGTCCCCGAGTGGATTGCCAAAAGTGTAAACTGAAAATAGAAAGTCGTTACAGTGAACGCATAAATAAAACAATTCCCCGTACTGGCTTACTGGCTGTATAGTGAGATACCGTAGCTCGTAAAAAAATAAAGTGTGATAAAAAGAGGTCGCATAGCTAGCATTTTAATACTTCTTATGGCGATGAATAGTACAAATATTTTAGGAGTGAAAGCTCGTCACGTAGAGCCCCTGGAGGTTCGGGAAATGCCGACGCGTGCTACGGCCCGATATGAAATGCTTTAGATCATGATGTTTGTTTAATGGAAGTGATACTCGTAGTAATTACAAGGAATATAATTAAGTTTTATTATGATTGATTGGTTTTATATGAATACTGGTATGTACATTGTACTGTACTTGTAAAAGTGTTAGTCGAGGGTTTTTATTGTCTTTGATGCACCACATTGTGTACTTCAAAAAAAAACGTGTGGCACTCGGGGACTGCCGCGGTAAAGCTATTGCATAGCAATTTTCATCAACAAATTGTTTTTTTTTATTTTGTATTGCAGTCAAAATTTCTACATCAAAATTTCTAAGGTTACTTAGAAATTTTGATGTCGTACTTGGGACTTCATACAATAAATACTTTGTCTACATTACTATATTTTTTTTTGGAAAATTTACAAAAAAAAAGTTTTCGATAAAAAAATAATAAAAACGTGAGGTTTTTTTTTCGTTACAGAATTTCTGGATTCGGTACCCGCGCTCAAGGCCCTCAATAGAAGCTATGCAATAGCTTAAAAATTACGATCTAGCCATATTAGGTCTAATAAGTAATTTCAATGTAACTTAAAGTAATAAAATAAAAGTTAGTCAAGGAACGATAAATTTACAAAAACCAAGAAAAATTTAATAAATAAAAAAAAACAGCTATCGATAATGATTTAAGTTACAGACAAAATTACAACAGGAAAAGCCAGTTAGTGTATTTCAAATGATAAACCTAATAAATAATTAATTCGAAATATAATTGCGAATTAAGATAAACCAAGAATTGTTAAGTGTCTCTCTCGAGTAAATAAGTAATATCAAACAACGCTATTTCAAATGAATCATTTAAATGTCAATGAGCTCTGTTTGATGTCGGTACACCTGTAAAACTGGAAGCAGACTTTAATGTTTACACGACTTAGTTTACAAGGAAAAGACATTTTGACATAATTACAATATCTTTATATAAATTGCTCCATTTCTGATTACGAAGAAATCGCGTAACAAACACAAGAAATTACAATTCAAATAAAGAACCTCCTCTTGTTTTTTTGGACATCGGTTAAAATAGGCTATAACGTTATTTTAATCAGGAAAAAATAACTATACACATTTATCAGCAGGGATCGTGCTCCGCGGACGGAATTCACCCGCGCGGGTTGATTATGATAATGTTAGACTAGGCGTATGTTGAGACGCAGGCGACGCAGGGCAGAGCGAGCAGACTTTGTAAAGCATGGAACGTCGCGAGAGAGAGCAGGACAGACATATGTCTGCGTCGCACGTGCCTGCTCTGCCCTGCGCGGCCTGCGTCGCCTGCGTGTCACCATACGCCTTCGCTTATCATCGTCAGCCTGTATTCGTCCACTGCTGGACAAGCTACTCCCATGTCGCGCCACCATACTTGGTCTTCAGCTCTCTGTATCATGTAAAATTAGTATTAAGATAGTTTTATAATAATTTAAATTTGATATAAATTAATTGACGTTTGATAAGTCTCAGAAAACTGAAGAACGGTTGAACTAATTTGGTAAATTTTAGTTCTGGAATATTTGTTGTAGACCAAGAATGGTTCAAATGATGACAAAAGAACACGTCTTTGTTTTATTTATACTAGATAAACATCAGACAACTTTGACGGCACGAAGTTCGTCGGGTCAGCTTGTAAATAATAAATATCGAGGCATGTAACATATCGCCGTTTATTTTTAAACTCAGCAAAGTTAAGCATGTATTCTTAGAAAAAAATATTTGTCATCATGTCAAATGATCACAAGAATTTTCTCTTTACCATTTTCATGAATTAGGAATTAAGCTCTATCTAGGTTTATAAATGTACTGAATGTATCAAAAACTAAGCACACACACACACTGTCATATTCACCCTGACAATTATTTACTTCACACAGGAATCGAACCCTAATGTCAAACAGTCGGCACGCTAACCACTCTGCCGTTTTTACATTGCTTATCATCGGATCCTCAAGCCATAGTAATTTCAAAAACATAAAATATATATCAAAATTTTAATAAATAAATACAAAAGTCGCTTCCAGACAAATGATCGTTTCCAATAGAACAGGTGGATATTACGGCTCACAGTCACGGAATACGTTCAGCCGTCCGATTTTAACGGATAAGTCTCTCTCTACTCAAATGAAAGGGACAGTTCATTTGGGACTCAGTTTTGTAAACACTTTATTGTGTTACTCGTACTTCTTTACATAATGTTCTTTGATATATTCTCATTGTTATGTGTACAATCTTTTGTAGGACTTAGTATGTTTTACCTTTGATGTTTCTGCTTAAGAATTTGATATTTTTTTCCTTAATATAAGTCCTGTGTGGTTAAGCTGTTGCTATGAGGTTTAGATGAAAGAATTGGGTATAGTTATTAAAACTAGTAAAAAAAGTTTATGAGAATATGAGTTTTTAAGTTATAATTAATGCTGTAACTATATTTTCCGATTACAGCTCAGGTTTGATTACACCTAACCGCTTCGGAAAAACATAATGATTACACCTGTTTTTTTACTATAGTATTATTAACCACAAAGAAGCCCTTGCTCTTAACAACCGTTACTTTACATAAATCAATAGTAATTATTAAGACAGATTTCATGAAGATAGCCTAAACTGTCAGTTAACACTACAAGAAGTCTGGCAAAACTCAATTTGAAATTACTCAGAGACTAGTCTGTAACGTAAGCAATTTTCTGCGAAAGTTTGTGATCACAATCTTGATCGATTAGGCACTGTATTTCACTTATTCTGACTATAAATAAACGGTTAAAAATTAATTTAACTCACTCCCACACTTGACTAAGTCATGTGGGAGGAAGCGATAAGAACATCGGATCTTCAAGCCATAGTAACTGCTGTATGGTGGAATATATAATTTTGTTTATAAATAAATGAAACCACAGAAAGTTATTTTGCTTCCTAGGAACACATATACCTAAATATGTAGATCAAATAAAACGAAGGTATTTTCTACTACTACTTCTTTCTAAGAATTAGCATTTTCATTTATAGACATACTAGCTGTGCCCCGCGGTTTCCCGATCCCGCGGGAATTTCTGGATAAAACATAGCCTATGTCCTTCCCCGGACCATAAGCTACCCCTGTACCAAATGTCAAGACAATCGGTTTAGTAGTTTAGCCGTGAAAAGGTAACAGACAGACAGACAGAAAAATCTCGCACTTACAAGTCTACATGTTATTTTGATATCGTAACCACGATCACATTTTCTGTTTAACTTATTAATTTACTCTCAACTCATAAATACTTAACTAAATCAAGTGAAACCATCCCAGTTCGCTAGTATATAAAAACAAAACTGTTTACATCATCATTATCAGCTATCAAATAGACTTTTTAAACTATGACGAAGGTTATAATAACAAGTGTGGGTGAACTGTTATAAAAATGTGGAATATTTGTATAAAATGATGATTATATTGAAGCGATGGATAGGACAAACGAGGGTCTTATTTATGAAGGTCCGATATCCAATAAAGTTCCCAAATCTGTAAGAACATTGTCATAGTAAATTTTAACAAGTTTATCTTATACGATCGATGTACAGTTTTATCGTGATCGTCCTATCGTGTTTACCTTCCGTGTTTCGTTTATGTTTGTCGTGTTTTAGGGATCCACAGAGGTATATATCGCCGCTTTGGGTACGTGGCTCAATGTTCTGTGACGTCATGTTTTACGGAGAAGTCATATTTTTGGAAAATATGTAGTTTCCTTGTTGGAATCCATACGGATAAATTCAAAAGTTCTTTTCTCTAGCTTTTCAAGTAAGTATTCGTATTATTTTTTGTTGATTAATTGCTAAACGCTTATATTTTTCCTTTAAATATAACCAAGTATCAATCCATTGTTGGACAAAAAACGTAAAACAAATCTATCTTAAAACATCCCAATGCTAGACAAATATCTTACCTTTTATCTCTATTTATGTATGTATATAAAGACGAATAAACCACGCACACAATAAATCAATATTACATAAGCAACTAATACTTGTAAATGATTGAGTAATAAATAATATTCAGTCAGGGTAGCCGATCAGCCGGAACTTTGTATAGGCCTAATTGATAGCCTCTTTGAGTTAGAAACAAGGATGCGTAGACCCAAGTTACTACAAGATATTATATCTATAGGTAATATTGTTAGAGATTAAGTTTAGAGTTTGAACAAGGTTTTGTGTTATGTTATTCTGTATGTGTGTGAATGAGTGTGTGCGTAGTTTCTGATACCCTAGATACAAGTTTAGAACTTAGTTAGGGGTCAGTTACTATAATGAGATGATATAGTGAATTATGTTATGTTATGTAAAGGTATCGACCGAGAGTGATAAAGATTAAAAGTGTCTATGTATTCGTTTGTGACTGGTTTTTATAAATATACTAGCTGTGCCCCGCAGTTTCTCTCGCGTAGTTCCCGTTCCCGTGGGAATTTCGGAATATAAAGTATCCTATGTCCTTCTTCTGGTTCTTAGCTACCTCCCCACAAATTTTCAGCCAAATTAGTTCAACCGTTCTTGAGTTATAAACACGATTTTCTTTTATATACTTATATAGATTTTATGTCGGGAGTTTTCCACTTTTAAAACTATATTTAGAGTCATTTGTATTGATATTTTTTTGGTAAGACATTTGAGGGTTCTAACTACATGTACTTAACGACTGTCGAAGATAGTTCAATAATCTTACTTTGTATATTGTTATCTAACCGTGAAAACCTATTATTTTCTCACTGTTTCATAGATTATGTTTCTCATTATGTTATAACAGCTGTTGCTAGCTGTTTTCCATATAAATAAAATAAACAACTGGAACCGATAGTTGAATGTATCCTGCAAAGAACGGAAACTCTCATCAAATTAAAGCCGATTTAGTTACAGGCAATTTATGAACTCACTTAGCTTTTGTGTAGCCAATATCTATGACATCACACCTATTGAAAAACTGAACTAGATAACAAACTATCAAAAGGCGTGAAATTCTATCTCCTATATAAAATAGAAAGGAATTGATACTGAATACTCTGGTATTCGCTTTACACACAACTAACTGTTGTTATAAGCAAGACATAAAATGTATTACTCGGATAAGTTTACATAGTTCACTAACGGATGTTTCTAATATTCGATCTATCTATGATCTTACACCATCAGATAAAAAGCTCTGTATATTTGGCATACATGTATGTAATCATTATAATAATCATTCACTTCATCATCTCATTATAGTAACTGATGCCTAACTAAGTTAGAAACTTGTATCTAGGGTATCAGAAATTACGAACTCATTCACACACACACCCAGACCGAGACAAACATTTGTGGTTCACACAAATATTCTTCCCGCACGGGAATCGAACCCGCAACCTTACGGATGGCAGTCCGGCATGGTGACCACTCTGCCATCGAGGTCGTATGTAAAATGACAGAGTTTTGTATCCGGAGAAGCAAGATTATAGACAGATTAAATATTGGGAACGGCCATAAGATGCATCGTAGATCCAGACATAAATATACAGGGTGTCCCGTTAGTAGTGGACCAACGGGATGTGGGGGATAGGGGAGACCGTTACCTACCAGAATCACCAAAATTTATTGTCCTAGGCCTTATAGTTTTGAAGTTTTTTAGTAAGTAGGTGAAATTATCGTACTATGTGCACATTTTTCTTAATTCTACAAATTCTATTACTTATTTTGATGTTATTTTTATTCAAGGGCGTTAAGAATACATAGGTTTTTCTAATTTAAATCATTTTTTAGTGTAGTTATCATTAAAATTAAAATTAATCAACAAAACAAGTGCAATTGTTAAATTTCAAAATACTCTAAGTGGTATTTGAGCTGAGCTGGTGTAAAAAAAATGTATTGTAGCCTTGTGGCACATTATTTTAAAAACATCTACATATCATAAGGATTGCAAAAATGTATAACACTGTGGTTTCAAATGAGTAGTTTTTTATTTTAACTAATATCAACGTAAAAGGGAACTTTTGAGAGAAAACAAAAATTCATTGCTTATTATGAAAATTCGTTTATTACTCAATTTATTTTTACATTAAGGGTTCAAAATGCTTTTCTTTAGCTCTTGTGCATTAAAACATCTTCGTATAAAGTCTTGTTGTAAACTTTTTTGGGCTCTTTGATGTTTTTTTATCAATTCAGCAACATGATTGAAATTTTGTGATAACTCTCTTTTTATCAGAAATATTTGTCTCATAAACTGCTTCTTTGAGGAAACCCCATAGAAAATAATCCAAAGGATTCAAGTCGGGAGATCGTGGCCTATTTCATGGCCGATCGCTGGCCAGGAAATAGTACCTTCGCGTCCAAACCATCGATTTGGGAACGTCTCATTCAAAAATTCAGTCACTTACCGTGAATAGTGGGCAGGTTCACCTTCGTACTGCAACCACATTCTCTCCCGCGCAGTCTGCTTCGTACTGCAACATTCGTACGTGCTTCTTAACTTAACGAAGATGTTGGTTATGCACAAGGCCTGAAACTGCGCGGAACCACATACTCTCGCGTACTTCTTAACTTTATTCGAAGATGTTGGTTATGCATAAGGCCTGAAATAAATTGAGTAATAAACGAATTTCCATAATTAGCAATGAATTTTTGTTTTCTCTCAAAAGTTCCCTTTTACGTTGATATTAGTTAAAATAAAAAACTACTCATTTGAAACCACAGTGTTATACGTTTTTGTAATCCTTATGATATGTAGATGTTTTTAAAATAATGTGCCACAAGGCTACAATACATTTTTTTTACACCAGCTCACCTCAAATACCACTTAGAGTATTTTGAAATTTAACAATTGCACTTGTTATGTTGATTAATTTTAATTTTAATGATAACTACACTAAAAAATGATTTAAATTAGAAAAACCTATGTATTCTTAACGACCTTGAATAAAAATAACATCAAAATAAGTAATAGAATTTGTAGAATTAAGAAAAATGTGCACATAGTACGATAATTTCACCTACTTACTAAAAAACGTTATAACTTCAAAACTATAAGGCCTAGGACAATAAATTTTGGTGATTCTGGTAGGTAACGGTCTCCCCTATCCCCCACATCCCGTTGGTCCACTACTTACGGGACACCCTGTATAATTGCGTAATTTGTCGGGTCTTCATCAAACCGTATACATAGTCACTTCCATACATAATGTAGGAAGTTATCCAAGTTTTGCTTATTATAACTTACTTTTACCAAGGCCCATATCTTATAATTTATGCAATCTCTAAGTTGAGGTGTACAGACCCGTAAATTTTCAAAGTTCTCTGACCTAATTAACTTGAAATAAAATTTGTAATAAGTACTTTTTATTTATTAAGTTTTTGTTGGGTTTTGTGATTTTTTACTGTGATATATTCTTATCACTTATCATTAACCCCCGACGCAAAAAGAGAGGTGTTATAAGTTTGACATGTCTGTATGTGTGTGTGTGTATCTGTCTGTCTGTGGCATCATAGCTCCCGAACGGATGAACCGATTTCAATTTAGTTTTTTGTATTAAAGGGGACTTACGTGGGAGTGTTCTTAAACATGTTTGATGAAAATCGGTTGACCCGTTAAAAAGTTATGGGGGATTGAAAGTAATTGTGTTAGGGGTTTTTTAAATTTTAAATTTATAATTATTCTGTTGCTAGAGTTTTAATTGCACTTATTACAAAGGCGACAGTGTATGCGTATACATCTGTCTGTACTCGTATCTTTGAATATTAGTTATTTCTTCGTTGAACAAATAGATTCGGTGGAACGTGTAGTTTTCAAATTATTATGATTAACGGGATATTTTCCATGTATATTATTTATTTCAAGTTCAATGATAACTATAAAAACTATATTATGTAGTTATGTTTCGGTACTGATAACAATCTTCTAATGAGTACATTTAACAATGAACTTTATACAATAATTTTCAAGTGATTATAATATATGTAAGTAAAACCACATTTCACACTAAGGTACTTCGACATTTTTGACGTATTTTGGTACGGTAAGGGAGTGTTATATAAAGGTATAAGTTGGTAGCCGACTGCAGACAGCAGAAGCAGGCCACACGTCGCCGCGCCGCTACTGGTTTGTATGTATTTATATAAAATTATATACTTAGTGGGCTAGCTTCGCGTCGCCGAGCAACAGACGGCGAAGTGTCATGATGACGTTAGGCGGCGACGTGTGGTCTGCTGCTGCTGACTGTAGTCGGCTACAAACTTATACCTTAAGTCGATCTATCGGAATTCCTAATGAGAAAGTGGGTAATACCGCGGCACGCACGTAACGAAAGGAAAATACAAAGTTGCCAAGTAAAATTAATTGTTCAACAATTAATTAGACAAACAAGATTGTATTTTTAATTCTATAATTTATAAAGTTACAAATTCTTTATTGAAACTTCAAAATTCTATAGATTGAAACAGAAACGGTTGAAGTTTGATTAATCTTTTGTAATTCTTGAAATAATTCCTTTTGATTTGAACGAATGTTGAATTGAAATTCAACTGTTTTGTTGTTATTTTATACTTTGTTAAAATAATTGTATTTGAATGTTTGTTTTAGTTATTAATAATTTGTGGTTCAAACAAAGTTTATGAATAATTCAAATATTTACTGTAAATTAAACTATTTACTTAGCTTACTATTTATTTAATATTGTGGTTGGTTGTTGAGGATTTGATTATTTTGAAATGTTTAAAATACAGGTATACTCGCAGCGCCCCGCTGTTTCACCCGCGTAGTTCCCGTTCCCGTGTGAATACTGGGATAAACTATATATAGCCTATGTCACGCACTGATAAATTATCTTTCCATGAGTGAAAGAATTTTTGAAATCGGTTTAGTAGATCCCGAGGTTACCCCTTACAATTTAACAAACACACAAACTTTACTTCTTTATAATATTAGTATAGAATATATAAGTTTAAATAATTAATTTTTCAATGTTTCGTTAACGAATATTTCGAAATTCTATTAAAAAGTTTTTCTATTAAATTCTATTATTCTTTTTTTCATGTGTATAGACAGTTACATCCAAACTATCTATGTGCTGAATTTTCTACAAATCTTTTTATTGTTTTTACAAGATTTATATTAGCAGTTTGAAACGGATGATAACAATTACATAACAGATATAATATAATGTAATACAATATCGGAATCTCAAGTATTTAACGATGTTTGTACACCATAAAATTAATCTCGTTAACTATGCATAGTTTCGTCTTGATGTCAACCCGGGCGTTATTATTGCACATAAAGCTTGGGCTTTATTGTGCCTACTGCGTACTGTACCATGACTTATAATATGTAAATAAGGCCCATGATTATTGGAATATTGTACAAACTATTTGAAGACAATGTTGTTTGTATCGTTTTGATTTTAAATACGAAGCTATAAATATCTTTGCACATACCCGTGTTTCTTTAAAAGGCGGCTAATTATAGGAGTAAAGGTATACATAGAAAAAACTTTTTGGATGATAGATAGTTTGTGATTGTGACTTTTAGTCAATTAACAGAATGTAAGATCCCACTGTAGGACATATGTCTCTTTCATTGATGGTAATAGTACCGTAACAACAATAGGCAAAATGACAACATTTTGATTAAATGTATATTTAGTAATTAAACATAAATTTTATCTAATATATAAAATTCTCGTGTCACAGTTTTCGTTGCCATACTCCTCCGAAACGGCTAGACCGATTCTCATTAAATTTTGTGAGCATATTCAGTATCCCGAAATTCCTACGGGAACGGCAACGGGAACTACGCGTGTGAAACCGCGGAGCGCAGCTAGTATTAATATACAATTTCTAATCTGCCGAAACAATAAATGGTGCCTTACCCATAAAAAAGTTATTTAAAAAAATGTCAACTCATTAGGGGATCCCCCCAAGGAACGGCCACTTTAACGCTGATTTCCAAATTCAAATTTTTAAGAAAAAAAAATCAACTGTGAATTCTGGCCGAAAATGTTTTGAGGAAGCAAAGTACGTTCAGTCGCTGAAGTGTCATAAGAATCCGGGTTCCATTGTCAAATTAGTTCAGTTGAATTTGGAAGTGGAAAGGAACTGCGGTGAATATTAAATGCCCTCTCTTTAAATGCAAGGCGGGCCTTTTTATGTATAACTTCTTTTTCTTTTTATATTTTAGAGAAAAAAAAAACTTGATTTTTTCAAGAAAAACAAAAAATCATATTTTTTTTGTAAATACACACATCAAAAGTGTCTAGGGATCAAGCATTTTTATGCGGATTTCTTGAGATTGAGATGTGGCTTTGTAATAAATTTATGATTTTATAAATTTATATGGATCCTTTTTGGTGCATTTCATAATTTGAATCAGGAACTGTGAATCAAATTCGAGTAAAAGATGAAAATCAGCTGTCAATATTTTCCCTATAAAAACATACAACGCATTGAAGACATTATTAGTGCTACTGTTTCCCTACTACTGATTAAAACCAACGTTATTATGGAGCGGCGACGTCATTTAAGCAGGGAAGAAATGCTCAGAGCCGTGGGAATGATAGAAGCTGGTTCCCGGCAACGTACTGTGGCTTTAGCTCTGAATACAAGTCAGAGTGTTATCAGTCGACTTTGGACACGTTACCGAAGCACTGGTACCGTGGCTGAGCGCCATGGAGGACGGTATCGCTGCACCACACGGAGACAAGACCGATACATTCAAATCTTAACTCGAAGAGCTCCAACAATAACCGCCATGATGTTAGCCGTGCGGCTTCATCACTCTTCAGGGAACTTAATTAGCGACCAAACAGTCAGAAACCGCTTGCATGAAGTGAACCTTCATTCCCGAAGACCGCTACGGGTACCACCTATAGCAATGCACAATCGTAGGATTTGATATCAATGGGCTCTTGAACACAGAAATTGGGCAGAAGAACAATGGCGTTTCGTGTGCTTTTCTGATGAGTCTCGTTTTGGTATGAGACCGGATACAAGACGTATACGACACTGGAGAACCCCTGGACGCCAACAGCGATTAAAATCCTGCCAGGAAGTCCATCCTTATAGTGGTGGAACCATCATGGTATGGGCGGGTATTTGGATCGGCGGAAGAACTGAGTTGATTTGGATCAGAGGCAACCTCAACGCTCAAATTTATGCTGAGACGATTGTATCAGACGTCATCGTTCCTCTACAAGTGCAAATCGGTCCCTTATTTCAGTTAATGCATGATAATGCACGACCGCACACCGCAAGAGTTGTAAGACAGACTCTCGCCGCAGCTAACATCAATGTCCTGCCCTGGCCTGCTCAGTCGCCAGACTTGAACCCGATTGAGCATGCATGGGATATGCTACAGAGAAGAGCTCTGCCGAATATGGAGGGTATCCAGTCGCAAGAAGACCTTTTTTTGTTGTTGCAACGAACATGGGCGGCCATTCCACAGCGTGATTTGGATGAACTCATTTTGAGTATGCCAAACCGATGTTCTTGTGTTGTTAGTGTTCGCGGTAGAAACACGGATTATTAATTGTTTAAGTTACCCAATAAAATTTTAAAGAAAACTGTTATTTCAGTCTTTTTTTCGAACTTTAATGTTAGTGGTTCAAATGTCAAAAATCCCTTTATTAGGAAAATGGCAAATTTCTTTATTAATGCAAAGGTGACTTGGTTTATCGTTACTGTGACAAACGAAAACACTTTATTTGATGAATCCTTAAAGAAAATTTTAATTAATATCAATCAGGAGAAAAGTTATTGCAAAAATATATGTTGATCCCTAGACACTTTTGATGTGTGTATGTCAGTATGGATTTTTTATATTTGATGCATGCTTAAAAATAAAATACTATTTAAATTTAATAATTATAATAAAAAATAAGAACACGTTTTCATGGAAATTTTTGTTGGTAATTGAAACATTGAAATTATAATTACTATTTTAACTGTAACCGATATTTCCATAAATTCTGAAAAATTATGATTTCACAAAGATAAAACAAAATTGTATTTATTTAACAACTCCAAAATACTTTTAATACTAACGTAGTACCGTAGATTTCGTAGTCAAAAATATCGTAGTAAATTCGTAGCGTCGTAGGCACTCGTAGCATTATACTGAAACTCTGAAAAATTGCAAATAAGCTTAATTCTATATTTATTTGACTTATAAGCATACTACCTAGGGCTATGTATCTAGGGCATTAGAAACTACGCACCCATCTATTTATACACGCATCCAGGCTGCGCGGCAAAGAGGCCTAGGTGTGTGAATAAATAAGCATGTCTGTATCAAAACAACAGCTTTTAGAATTCAAATTATTATGATTAACGGGATATTTACCATGTATATTATTTATTTCGAGTTTCATCCGTGAGCGCTTGCAACAGCGTCGATATATCGGAAACTCGAAATAAATAATATACATGTTAAATATCCCGTTAATAATAATAATTTGAGTGCTAATAACCATGACAACTATAAAACCTTTAGAATTTTAAAATGTTTGTATGTGTGTAGTGGCACACGTATTACACGAAAACCGATTTAGACAAAATTTGTTACGATGTTTCTTACAACCAGATATTATTACACAGAATACAAAATAACCAGAACAAAAATTCGACTCCGTGATTAAATCCGGGAAGCACACCAACTAAACTATCTAGATCAAAAAGTATGTCTTCTTCAAAATAGTGCCATGAGGCAATATAAAAAAAGAGGTACCTCACGGTACAAACCGCGAAACACACCTAGTTTAAAAAGCTCATCTCTGTCAAAACTCTGTCATACAGCTGGCTGTTTAGTGTTTATGTTCCATTTCCCAAATGCAACATTGGAGTGTAGGCCAAGGAAAACAGGCGTTGGGCGACACGACTCCGCTTCATTGTCTATCTGACCTTAATCCGACATTTTTTGCTGCTCGTTTTCAATGAACGGAGATATACGGTATACTAAAACTGCCGTATGTGACGTATCTATACTATTTTGTTTCACATTTTGATTTTTTGACATTTTGATTTTACGACATTTCGATTTTTCTCGACTTTTCGACTTTTCAGGTTTTCGAATTTTCAGGACTTTTCTCGACTTTTCAAGGTTTCGACTTCTACATTTTAAATATTCTCGACTTCTTTCGAATTTCCAGGACTTTTCTCGACCTATCTCGACTTTTTTCGACTTTTTGACTTTTCAGGACTTTTCTCGACCTATCTCGATTTTTCTCGACATTTCGACGTCTCGACTTTTCGTTTTTTCGACATTTCGATTTTACGACATATCGATTTTTCAGGTTTTTGTCTTTTCTCGACTGTTCGAATTTTCTCGACTTTTCTCGACTTTTCAACTTTTCGGCTTTCCAAGGTTTCGACATTTCTCGACTTAACGAGTTTTCAAGTTCGAAATTTTGATTCTTAACATTTTGAGTTTCGAAATTTTAACTTTTGACATTTTGAGTTTCGAAATTTTGATTTTCGAAATTTCGACTTTTCGGCGTTTTGATTTTCGACATTTTTATTTTCGACATTTTGAGTTTCGAAATTTTGAGTTTCAACATTTTGATTTTCGACATTTTGATTTTCGACGTTTTGATTTTCGACATTTTGACTTTTCGGCGTTTTGATTTTCGACATTTTGACTTTTCGACGTTTTGATTTTCGACATTTTGAGTTTTCGACGTTTTGATTTTCGACATTTTGATTTTCGAAATTTTGAGTTTCAACATTTTGATTTTCGACATTTTGACTTTTCGACGTTTTGATTTTCGACATTTTGTTTTTTGAAATTTTGAGTTTCGACATTTTGATTTTCGACATTTGCACTTTTCGGCGTTTTGATTTTCGTTATTTTGATTTTCGACGTTTTGATTTTCGACATTTTGACTTTTCGACGTTTTGATTTTCGATATTTTGATTTTCGACATTTTCATTTTCGAAATTTTGAGTTTCAACATTTTGATTTTCGACATTTTGACTTTTCGACGTTTTGATTTTCGACATTTTGATTTTCGATATTTTGATTTACGAAATTTTGATTTTCGATATTTTGATTTACGAAATTTTGATTTTCGAAATTTTGAGTTTCGACATTTTGATATTCGAAATTTTGATTTTCGAAATTTTGAGTTTCGACGTTTTGATTTTCGACATTTTGACTTTTCGACGTTTTGATTTTTGATAGTTTTATTTTAGAAATTTTGAGTTTCGACATTTTGATTTTCGACGTTTTGATTTTCGATTTTTGATTAAGGTCCCATACAAAATTGAGCAATGTTTTTAATTCTACTTAACTTCTATAACTAGGTATTTGTGTGGAATGGTACTAAAATTTCCAATGAGATGCAGGTGTCCATAAGTGACGATAGACTTATCAGGTAAACCGTCAACCGATAAAAAATATTAATTACCTTTATAAGAGCCTCCACGCGGCGCACCTCGGTAACAGCTAGGCTCGGTAATGCAGAGTCTAGGCTGGCCAATCTTCACCACCATGGTTCACCCAAATCTCTCTCAACCCTCGATGAGATCAGCAGCACCCTTTATAAAACTTGGTTTCAAAAGACAGATATTGCTTTGAAAAAAGAAATATAAGGAAAATACCATCACTTATTGACCCTAAAGTTTGTGAGTAATGTGACCCCTTTATGCTTAAACTGACTGTGAGTGGTAAATGAAGTGGCGAAGTTTTTATTTAATTACGTGTTATTGAGTATTCTTTTATTATAATATCTTTTTATTTGTTAATTTATTCATAAAATGCATTTATTATTTTACTAGCACCAACGGTTTCACCCGCGTAGAGTAAGTACTAAGAGTTAAGAAATTCGTCAAAAAGGTAAAACAAAAACGAAATCCACGAAAAAATCCGTCGAGTAGTTTCATTTCAATGTTTAGTGTTTGCGTAAATTTAAAAAAAAAATCGATGTAAAATAAATAATTTTGTTCATAAAATAATATTTTCCGTAAAGTTCTAATTGGAATTATTAAACAAAGTGGAAATTAATCTATTTTTTTCCAGTTAAACATTTCATTAAAAGCGAAATTTATATTTTTTGAGTAAATACGTCTTTATACAAAAACTGTAATAACAAATTATCTACAATACGTTTTATAAACAGCCAGAAAAACATTTATTTTTATCTTCTCGTGCCCACGGTTAAATAGTTACATTAGGGTAGGTAATAATAAAAAATACACATAAATACGTGAATCAGAAATTGAATATTTATTTATACACTAGATTTTCCCGCAGTTTTGCGTTTACGTACTTATCAAATAAGTTGGTAACAACGTTATAACGGCCCCCAGCTACCTAGCTCTAGGGCGTAGCTCAAGTATCACTTGGATCATTTTAAAGTAACTTGCAGTTGTGTGCGCACGCAAAAAAATTATATTTCTTCAAAATTTTCCTCTTTAATATTAAATATATTATTACCATACGTTTTACAATCCCGTATATCCGTATTGCACCCTACGTGACAATAGAAGTACCGCCGGCTGACACCTGACGGCCTCGCGTGACTGAGAAGAGATTATTGGCGCTGTAAATCAACCAGATTGGACGCGTTCGCTTACCGATATATCACTTTAGTGTGAAATTTGGAACAAAATCGTGACATAGAGTCCAATTTACGCACATTGTGGCTTGTAAAAAGGTAAATGACCTTTGTTAGAGTGGCCTAGAATGGCAGTGATCTATGTGATGAGGTTTAGGTTTTATGGAAGGACGGTTTTGGATTTTAAGGAAGATGCGGAAATAGGAGGACCATGTAAGTCGTTTTACATATTAAACATGCTGCAATGAGCTTCAGGAAATTAAATAAAATCGGAAATATGAGACTTGAACTCAAGTTGTATGATGTTTTACACGTTGAAATAAAACAAAAGAAAAGCGACAGAAATAGTAAAAAATTAATCAATATAAGTATTTTCTTATAGTGTAATACTAAACTAAAACAAAATGCACTCGTACTTATATACTAGAGTTCAACTCTCTCTCTCTCACTCTATTCAATTTCTACACATTCTATTACAAATTCAATACTAACAAAGAAAACATACAACAACCCTTTTACTCAACCTGAAAAAAAGTTAACATATAAGTAAACAGAACTATAATAATCTAAGAACATATCTCAAAAGAAGTATTTCATATAAACTCAAAAGACCTTTGCTTTGAATATTATAATAATTCTAATAGTATTTATTAGGTACATTACTCGTATCCGGAATGAGTAATACAAGAATAGGTTTGTGTATGTACAGGTTGAATGTGGTAGTGGTGCGTCGGTACCTATTTGTGTGGTCTAAGGTTTGGGAGACAGCGATTTGTAAATTAAAAGAAAATATTATCAAGATTAAACAAAGTTAGAATATGTTATTTATACAGCTACCACGTCGGCTATAAATTCTTAGCTCTAAATTTCATTCTACAATAATAAATAAGAAACGAATAAAAATATTTTAAAATGTCATGAATAGTTTAGTATAGGCAAAGCAAACACCTTAAATTTACAATATTAATACAGCAAGTCTCCACTTGGTGTATTACGGGTGTATACTATACATCTCTATGTATAGTAGTCCCCATACCCTACACAACACAAATATTATATTGTTGTATAATATTACATTATAACCTTTACATTCAGCTCAATCAGGTTGAAAATAATTTTTAACCATAAACATTTCTTCCAAAATTTGTCCATTCCTAGAAATGAAAACTAGAAAAACTAGCTAGATGGATGTTTCGCCTCTGTAAATCCTGATATTGGTGATTTATAGCCGCTAGCGTAACTTATTAAATAAATACTAGCTAGGTCGATTTTTGGTCAGCTCCAATATTAAAACAACTTATAAAAACTATTACAGTTGTTTTCAGAAACGACATTACGCTATAAGTAAATAAATAATATATATAATAATAATAAGTAAAGAAGAAGTAATCCCAGCAGAACCGGGGACTGTCCTTGGATACATTTTATAGTGTTATACAGGGATAGTCGCCGGATTGTGTATCCTTTACACAAGATTAAATATGTCAAAGGGCTTTCGTGTGTTGGCTTTGGCCCCATACTAGCCTTCCAAAAGACCGGGACTCCTTAATAGTCCCGTGAATGCAAAAGATAAGTAAATAATACATGTAAATACAAAGTTTGTGAAATTCCTTTCTACACGAGTCTATGCTCGGTTAATCAGAGTACCCGCCCTGAGACCCTCAAGGAAGAGGTAACTCTGTTTCTATTATACTAAATGGTTGTGTGAGGTTTTCCTCTACTCGAGCTAGAGCTCGGAATACTGAGCGTCCGCCCTGAGACCCTCAAGGAAAGGCTCGCTCAGTTGCCCCCTGAACAAAAACTGTGTCCCCTAGTACTTTGCTGAGTATTGTTGTGGTGTGGATGGCTGCCTGTTTCTGTATGATCTGGATGTTGATGTCTGAGTCGAGTTTGGTGCAGTATCTGTTTAGTGACTTCGCTGTTATTCCTGTGGCTCCTACTACTATCGGGATGACTTCTGTGTGTGTGTTCCATAACCGGGCTATTTCACGTCTGAGTGGGTGATATTTACTAAGCTTTTCTATTTCCTTTGCTCCTATGTTGTAATCTGATGGTACTGTGATGTCAATGAGGTAATATAATTATACTAATATATATATTATATTATATTACTATATTATATTATACATTTCATAGTAATAAAATCTACATAGAAAAAATATAAATAAATCTTATCACTTACACCGATGCCTGTACAGAACACCAAGTTTGCCATGATATAGGGCATTCGGTTAGCTCAGAGTGACAGCCAGCAGTTTCTCATTAAACGCAGGAAACGGGTCCCAACGCCCCCCGTCTATCTTCTGTCTTCGACACGAATCTACTAACGTACCATCATGTACGTTTGTAGTTTATTTTTTAGTATTTCGCCCAAAAAAGTTTTGAATATGAAAACGGATGATTATGTTAGTAGAGGGAGATAATCATAAATATACGGACACATTTCACATATCGACTAATCACAAGCTAAACAAAGCTTGTACTTTGGATTCTAGACAACTTATAATACTTTTTTTTTAAATAGATACTTACACGTATAGACGTAATAGGTTTGTCTTAAACGGTAATCAAACCCTCAACCTGCAGGCAGGGTCATTACCAACAACTACAACGCTTGTTCGCCAATAAATTAAAAATTAAAAAACCCCCAACACAATTACTTTCAAACCCCCATAACTTTTAAACAGGTCAACCGATTTTCATCAAACATGTCTAAGAACACTGGCACGTAAATTCCCTTTAATAAAAAATAAACTAAATTAAAATCGGTTTACCTGTTCGGGAGCTATGATGCCACCATAAAGTTGTAGGTAAAAAATGGAGCCCACACTTGGAACAACAGCTTGAGTCAAATACCTACGTCTCTGTGGGCCGATCTCTCTTTTTAGTCAGACTTTCTCTTTCTAGGGGTTACCTTAGTTAGAAAGAGAGAGCCTGCCCACAGAGACGCGATAGTGATACATATAGGTTTGCTTCATGTAGGTATTCGAAGTGTGGACTCCATTTTTACCTTTAACTTCATGGATGCCACAGACAGACAGATACACACACATACACACGAGACACGTCAAACTTATAACCCTCTTTTTGCGTCGGGGGTTAAAAATATGCGAAAGCAATGTGTGAATGTTACAATAATGGCTAATAGAAAAGAAGGAAAGAGAAAAACATATTGTGTGCTGGCCACACATATTCGGATAAGGACAGGAAGATAATTGTAACGAATTTGTAATATGTACTAGTACAAGTTGAAGCTGAAACTTGTCTTTACAATAGTAAACATATAATTTGTGGTTTAGGAACTTTGTACTAGTCACGGGGGAGGTCGTTAGTTTTGTATAAATGAGGAATTAGGGATAGGTTTGGTATATAGATTCAGATGTTTTAGAACTAATCTAAAATTTCACATAAAATAATTAGGTTGATGTGAGAAGTTGTTTTAAGAAAGAGTTAGAGTTTTTAGTATTCTAATTGTGTGACAAACACAATCATAGTTATTTTTATAAGAACTGCTAACAACTGTCGAAGAAACAGAGTTTATTTGTATCTGAAGGTTCAAAATACTATCTTATATATAAATACAACAAAATTTAAACACGGAAGCAGTACAAGTTAAAAACACGTTGTTCAAAATAATTTAATGTAATTAGATGTTGCATACTTCGCGTTACCAACAACTTTTCGCTTACTAATGGAGAGTTTGTGTAATTAAAATAAATTTTAACTTTAACGATGTTGTTTAAACAATCACTTTGTTAAAATAGCTACTTTTTAGGACCATAACCAAAATTCTTTGCTTAGGATGGTAAAAAAACGCTAAATCAATTAAAGCGCTGGAAATGCTAGTTCATAAAAATAGCTTTTATATAATCTTATATCTAATCGATACTAAATTATAATTAAAAAGAATGTGAGACATCAAAATAATAATGAGATCCTTTGAATAAGGGCCTTCACCATCTTCAAGTAACGTTCGGAGTAAATACTCACATGTTTTGTAAGTAGTGAAGAAAAAGACGATACTAACTTTACTTGTTGAGTAATTTTAATTGAAGGTCGTGAAATAGGCCATAAAAGCAAAATAAAGGTATTGCTAATATTGTAAAATGAGCTTTACAGACAAAACCGCAACACACAAGCTCAAATTAATTGTTTTATTTTACAAAGAAAACTCAAGTTACAAATTCATCAAATACTCCGAAAAAAACTACATCTAAAATACTACAGAAAACATTTAATTTAATTTTTTACAAAAATATAAATAGACTACCAAAAACTTATAAATTGAATTCCAAATTTCACTTTAAATGTACTGAACGCAAAACAAGTTTATTACAGTTAATTTGTATAGTTAATCTAGTTTGCTGACCGTACCCGTGTAGCGGCGCGGCAATGGATTACCTTCCTTGATGAATGAATTCAAACCGTTAAGGCATTAGTGTTATTAATCCTACACTAATGAACTAGGTGACTATTCTTGAAGTAATCGTAATCATATGGTATATTTACCATCGACATACCTACGAGACGGTAAAAATATCATATCACATTCTTCAAAACTGGAATAAGAGAAACATTATGTATCAAAACTATAACTCTACCACTCAGCAGTACCAATGGATCGAAGGAAATTTTACTTTTCCGTGACACTACTATTCATATTAGCTTAGCGTAATTTTTATGGCAATGAATGTTATCATAAATAGTTCCATTCAGTAGAAGTGTTAATTTGTAAGATTTTAATAGCTGGCACAATCTTGCCACGGGAAATAATTTTGTTCGTGACACTATTTTTATTATAAGGAAATCTTACACTGTCACAGGTAAGTAAAATTTCCTTTGACTCTAAATCGTAGTGCCAAGCGGTAGTCACGGGCAATGAACCCAATTTTCAGTGTAAAACTAGTGTTATGATGTTGAAAGTACTTTTATTTAATGGCTTATGAGAATGGTCAACAACGAAAGTCGATTAACACATTACAATATTATAATTTTTAGTACTTTTTTCTATTCATACTGGTGTGGTCTAGTTGGAGAAAACTCTTACAAGTATCGATGACTTTCTCGGCTTAGACCAAAAGTTTAGGCACTATTGTCGTTCACTTTATTAATATAATAGTTATTTGTTATACAAGAGTGCAAAGTTGCTTTTTAACCGGGGCTCCAGTTGAGGACCGATTCAAAATAAGAACCCTGAGCGATAGCGAGGGAGTCAAAGGAGCACAAGGTTAAAAATTGTTTGCACTCGAGTGCAACACATAATTTTTCATCCCCCCTCAGCGAGGAAATTACTAAATGAAAACATAAAACAATCACAATATTAAGTGAAAAGCAAAAATATCACGCGCAAAGCAAATAAAAAAATAAGTAAGTACACCAAGGAGGTTCCGAGTTTGAATTTGAAATAAAAAAAGTTGTATGACAGTTTGTGAATCCAAAACATCATCACACTTAGTGGCTTATTCCAATCTGTCCGCCAAGTAGTTCGATCATATAACTACTTGGACAAAAATATTCCAAATAGTCCGACAGCAGTAAAGTACAGTCAAATAAAAAAGAAATAACAAAATGGCTCTGTTCAAAATAAATTATGTTTTAAGAAATTTAACAATAATCTATTTTAAAATACCAGGAGAACAGAACTGTAGAGGAGGTATTTTCAATAAATAATCTTAGTTAAATTAATTCACAAAATTAAATAAAGTTATTGGTATTTCTATGGAGAATTATTATTAGAAGTACCAGGAGAGCATAACCTAAAGCGTTATTTTTTAAATAAAAACGTATTTATGTTTATTATTCATATAGGCTATAATATAATTCTAACTATATCTCCTTCACCTTGATGCTTCTCTGGTACTTTCATTGCAAAAATCTTAAATAATGACTTCATTTCGATCTTTTATTTTAAGTGGTTCTTAAAAGAGGATTGATATATAATATTATAGGTTTTTATATGTATGTGAAGTACCATGACGTGAATACTGGGCAAATATTTTTCCCACTTGAATGTACCGTAAAATTCACTGTCGGACTATTTGGAATATTTTTGTCCAAGTAGTTCGATGATCGAACTAATTGTCGGACAGATTGGAACAAGCCCACTTAGTGCACACGATGTTCTAAATTCAAATTTACTTTAACCTCTAGAGCGCAAAAACGACTTTTACTCCCAGTTAGCGAAATTGCCTTGGGTCCTGCAGGGGCTGCCTACAGCGACCCCGATACTTTCCACTCTTGAGATTAAAATCGACTTTGACCCCCAGATATCGAGGATTAAAAACATACTTTCCGAGCTAGTGGGATGAAAATACTTTTTTGAAACCAATAAAATGAATGAAGTAAGTTTTTAATTGATATAAGTTACATACATTTTAAAGTTCGTGATGTAAATGATAAACAATATTCCAAACTACATTATTACTTTACAAAATATATGATAAACCATAATTTGATTCCCAGAAAATCATCAGAATAGACCCCATGAACGATTTCCCTTCCTGCATGATTGATTATTCACTAAATAATCAATCAAGTGATACACCTCCACCTGAATGATGTCCCAATGGAGTCAGAATGGACAGAAAGTAGTTACGTATCAATAGATACGTTACATTTCTGATGTGTATGTGAAAAAGTAGAGAATTAACGTTAATTAGAGCTAGATTAGATTAGCTAGTTGCTTAGACTGACTTAGAACTAGGCTGAAAGTGTAAAAGTGATTAGCTAGATTATTTCGTATTTATAGATTTTTTTTTATATACCTTTTGACATGTTTTTTATTGTTGACATTAGTTATAGATGACATTTGTATTTCATTTTATTTAAAAAAAATACCAGCCCGAGTTTCTTGCCGATTCTTCTCGGCTGATGTAATTTCGAATCGGTGGTAGATTCAGTGACGTTCATAAGTCAGCCTCATTGAGGTCTTTATTGAATAAATAATTTTTGAATTTTTTGATTAAAAAAAAAAGTAAAGCTATGTTGCGGTAAATCCACTTATTATTTATAATATTATTTACAAACATACAATATTATCTACAAATTGAAACCAGTAAAAAAGGCGTCGCTTGACACTTAACGGTTTTTTAGAAATAGGACGGTAGAATAAATTATGTCGATTAAGGACTAGAACTTGATTCAGGCCAGTTGTCCTTTGACTAATTATATGAATTGATATTTTATGCCGCCTCTAAAGCCAATATTACCTATTTTTGGAAAGAACTTCCTTATCGCGTGTTGTGAAAGAAAAAAGAAAAAATTGCTAGACGGAAAAAATTCTTACGAAAAGTTGTCACGACACTTTTTTCAAATTTCGTACAGCGCCATTGAAAATAATACTTTTTTAAGTAACTTCGTTCTTACCTGGTGTCCCACGACACCACACTCGGTCTTTTTATACAATACTAGCAGCGCCCCGCGGTTTCACGCGCGTAGTTCCCGTTCCCGTGGGAATACGGGGATAAAATATAGCCTATGTTATTCAGGGTGAATGTAGCTTTCTAATGGTGAAAGAATTATTGAAATCGGTTCAGTAGTTTCGGAGCCTATTCGTTACATACAAACAAACAAACAAACAAACAAATCTTTCCTCTTTATAATATTAGTATAGATTATCGAAATATTCATAGATAAATTAAAAAGGGTTACAAGAGACACATTTTCCTATAGAATTTGAACACACTAATTTCAAAACTACTCAAGTTATCATAACTATCACTCATCTACTCAGAAACCAAGACCCAAATAAAACAAAACAATTCAGCGTTTCATTAACAAAATTCACTATTCATTACACAAAATGAAATGCTCGTGTTGTTTAAATACGTTATTAGCTTTAAGTTAAGTAACAGCGGTATTTAGGCATTATACAGTGTTTAGTCGACATTTTCCTAGTTTATTTGGTTATACAGTGCTTAGTCGACATTTTCCCAGTGTATTTGGTTGGTGTTTGTCTAAAAGTCGTTAGTAAAACCTCTTTCAGGGTATCGCGAGTTCCCAAACTACGTTTCCGCTTTTAGACACTGAGCTTTACCACCTAGTGTGAGTATTTTGAGAATACTAGCAGTGGTACATGTTTGAGGTTGGCTTTAATATATAATTCAGTGGCTTTCTCTGTTGTTAGTATCCGGATTTCTCACTTTCTATTGTGAAGAGGAAAGAGTTTAAAGAAATTGGTCAAAAAGTCAATTGAATATTAGCTTTTTTCACCAGTTTGTGGATCGGCTTTTTTGTTAGCTAAAGATATAAAGCTGGTACAAAAAGTCGTAAATTTGAAAAAGATAAGCACTAAGCGAAACACGTTTCAATAAAAATTTGGCGGAAAAAGTCATTTTTTCATCACATTTTTTTCTTGGTTAGCAAAAGATATCAACCTATAAAACGTATTATTTTAGACACAAACAACAAAAAAAGCAACGGCTCAAAATCAAAACCGTAAAAAACCTGATCACCCATCCTAATCACACTCACACAACAACAATCACATCGAACGACCGAGTTCACAGAACCTTAAGGCCTAGTTTCACTGATACGATATGTCGCGTGTCATCAACCAGTCGCCAGTACGATAGTGTTGGGCAATAATATATCGTAATCCTCAAATCACGTCGGCCGCCATTCGCTGCAGCGGCTTCCCATTTGTTACTGGCGACATTATCATTGTCCACCACTGGCCTCATATTCGGACGTCATTTGTCAGCCCCTATACTCCGACCGTTGACTATTTCACATGTACTGATTGTGATACACACGGGTGTGAAAGTTGAGGAGCAGGTTTAATCTGTAGGGTTTTAAGGTGTTAGATTTTAAATGATTTACTCGGTTTTTTATTTATTAATGGTTCTTAATGTAATTATTTGTATGCATAGATTATTTGAAAACTCTATTGGTAATGTAAGGTCTTTAGTTACTTTGGTATTTAAAGGTCCGTACGGGATCGATTTTTTATTTTTAATATATTCTATCAATATCATCACTGTCCGTCCAAGCTTCTCATGGAACTGCCCAAGAGACCGACCCGAAATGTGTCTCATTTCAATCAATCACTTGGTTAATGAGAGAAGTGAGGCGCGCGGGTTATGGATAACGTATTTCGCGCGATATAAGTACATGCGTGTAATTAATACGGTGTGTCGCTACAGTAATCGTTTCATGATCTGTTTGATTAAAAAAAAAATAGATTTTTTTTTTAAATTAAAGATTTTAATTTTTATTAATTATAGACTTTATTTTTTTTTTAATTACAGAACTTTATTTTTTATATTTATAGGTATATTACACATCGCCATTTAGCTCCACACTAAGCAAAGCTTGTACCTACTATGTATTACTAGACAAAGGATTAACATACTGAAATACCTTTTGTAAATACTCGTACATATTTATAGTTACACCACTTCAGTCTTCAAAGGACATAAAGTTGATCTACAAAAAATAAGTACTACATACGAAAATATTTGTTAGAAAATTATTTAATACACCACACAAAGGGTAATGGTATGATGTCAAAGAGATTTTTTGTTGTTTCAAGAATCATGTTTCTATATCTAAAGGATTAATGACAAAACCTTGTACAGTACCTACTTGTTAAACTGAATAAACTGAAAGCGTAGTGGAATACCAGTATTTTAATAATGAGAAATTGCTTTCCCTTTGCCAACTTGAGATATTGAGACGACACAAATTGGTTGACGAGTTTTGAATGGCCCTGAAACTTGTCGGTTAAGGCTTGCAATAAATCACACTCAGTTAACAGAAGCTCTATAATTTTTAAAATTTGTTTTATGTACGCAATTTTGTCGCATTCATTATGATTATGTTTAACAAGATTTTCTGTTGTGTTCTAGATTGATCTACTTAAATTAATTGTGTTAGTTTGTTTTAGGACTTTTGTGGGTATGACGCACTTAGATCTTTTTATTTCGGTATTTGAGTTCTTCATTCTTGTGACATAGCCACTGCAGGATTTCACTCTTGCAAAAGAGACAGGGTCAGGTCACTGTGTGTTTGTTGGGGCTCCAACAAACACACAGTGACCTGCCCCTTTCTCTTCACCTCAAACTCGAGCAATGTTTAAATTCGGGACTTTTGACTCGGCAGGAAGGTGCGCATGCTATTTGGCCGCTCAGGATCAAGAGAGAGCAAATTGCACTGGTTACACTTATTATTATCACAATACTAATGACATCATTAAGAACAAATAAATTACCCATTTTTATTTCATAACAGAGAAATTTCAAGTTTAAAACAATTAAGAGACTTGTGTTTATGAGTAGTTGTAGCAAATGTTATACAATCTCCAAACCCGTATGTCACACACACCGTTTGATGTGTTACTACATCGAGACATTTATCACGAAATGAAACACAGTTATGGATGTGGCAACGCGAGCCAATACAATTATTGGCTGCTGTTATCCCAATGTCAATAGCCGGAACAGTACCAACTATAAATTAACATATTAATGCATTTATTTCATTGTAATATGTGTTCGATGATCTAATTTACATGTTTGTTTTTATCAAGATAATACGGTTTGTTGCGGGACTATTATGATTATTGTTAGCTGATTTTGCAATCGACTTTTAACCAACCTCAAAAATAAGGTTCGACTGTTTGTATTTTTTTGTTCATAGGCGCCGTTAGATATGAACAGAAATGGCTGGTATCAACTAAATTGTAAAAACAACCGAGTCCTAATAAGGTCCAAATCTCAGAAGGACCATCTCTATAGAAAGTCTGTAACTTGAAAAGTCTTCGTGGCAAGTTATGATTTTCGTACTTCTTTATGATCCTCATCTTTAAAAAGTTACATCTTGAACAAATTCAAATTGTGCTCTAACCCAGCCTTACCTAACTAAATCATCTTCTGTAAATGTAAAGGCCAAAGACTTTGTTGTTCCATGTTTCTGACCGAGTTTTAGGTTTGGGTTTAGGCTAACTTGTCCCTCAGGTATAATATTTGATGAAATAAATGGTTTTACGTCTGCAGAACTGAAAATGAGTATGGTCATAAAAATATCTCGATTTGATGTTGGTATTGTTGGTGTTTCAGTTTACTTATGTATATTCAGTTGGAAAAAGGACATTAAAACAATTCGTTCAGTGCCAGGCGGTACGATTAGTCAGTCATACATATAAACAATTAAACATAAATAAATAAGTTTATTGATAGTAATCCATACCCTAATAACTACGTGTGCAGTTGCCTGAACTAGGCCGAGCCTGTGGCTCAGGCAACACACATACGCAAAACATAGCATTAGAAATGAAAAGCATCTGCGCTATACTGCGCATATTTCTTTTATTTAAAACTAGCGGCACTCCGCGGTTTCACCCGCGTAGATCCCGTTCCCGTAGGAATGTGGGGATAAAATTGCTAAAAACCTTTCCACTGAATCACTCTATCCATTAAAACAAACCGCATCAAAATCCGTAGTTTTAAAGATCTAAGCATACATAGGGACAGAGAAAGCGATTTTGTTTTATACTATGTAGTGATATTGATACATTTCAAATAAAATAATATCAAATTTTCCCCAACGTTAAAAAAAGGGTATAAAGAAATCGTAACAAAATAAAAAACGTTTCTCACTAAGGTCAATTCCCAGGCAACTGTGAAACAATTTAATTGCGGAACTTGAGAGTCTTGGCTCGGGTAAATCAAACGGCTATCCAGCTTCCTTAATACAATTTCTTTGTTTCAAAATGAGCACAATTGTTAGTTTTGATACAGTTGATTGTTTTTTTGCCTTGACCTTCTTCTAAATCTTCTTATAAGTGTATTTTTTTCCTAGAAAAATTAATGTAAACTCTCTTTTCCGGACCTTTATCCCATGTCGCAATGTTAGTAGGTATTTTTCGTGAAGCGACAGACATCAGACCTTCACAACCCAGAGGTCTATATGTAATTTTTTGGTTAAACCAAATGTTAGAATTTTGAGGGCTCTAACTACCCCTAAACGATTGTCGATGATGTTAGTACGACAACCGGGACCGACGGCTTTACGTGCCCTCCGAAGCACGGAAGAGTCTACAGATTACTGTGGACTCTTCTCATCACTAATATCAGCGTAATCTGCAGCCCGATTCTGGTAATAAATAAAGGTTTAACCGAATTTGAACCGTTCGTTCAATTGTCATTTCACTTATAACCTGACCGAAACATGGAGGTAGGTACTCATTTTGAACTTATGTGTTACTGGTTTTAGTTCAGCTATTTTCCCTTCTTTCAAATCTACTTTAGAAATGTAACTCTGGTTGAATTATTATAGAAGTTCTCTCGTCACCACGGTCAGTGTAAACTGATTGAAACGGTCAAATTGAATGAAAGTTTCATACGCGAATATGACTGCGATTTATAGAGATAGGTGAATTATTCATGGTTAGAAACAATTGAGCTGATATTATTTTCTAGTTTTCCATCTATATTTGTATTCCGATTTGGTTTAACTTAAACCAGTTTTGATCTATTTTATAGTCTGATTTGATTACTCTTAAAATTGAACTAGAAGACTAACTTAAATATGAATTTGAACTTGACATGGAACATAAAATCAATAGATATTGTCATCGATTCGACAAGAATTGAGCATTGACCAGACAATATTGAATGTTTTTGATCCTACTTAGTGGAGAAATATAATCCCTAAATACGAGTACATACTCGGTACCAAACTTAACCATCTTGCGAATACCGCTTAAAACAAAAATGTATTATAAGTATTTCCATAAAATAACCATTAAACTTCTAAGCTTATGAAAAAAAGTCCTTAACAAGTCATTTAGCCGAAAATAAATCAGTCGACGACATTTTATTAAGGAATTCATAAGCTTGCCGAAAAAAAAAACAAAGGACAAAATTAAAAATAACGTCTCGAAGGATCCCTGGACTGTCATAATAATGTGCGAAATATCCTTGGAAAGTAAAACCATCTAACATTAAGGAAAGATAAGTTAGTTTTAAAAATGTGTAAATTTCCTCTCTTGAGCACCTACGGTTCCTTTACGGATCATTTAGTAGTAGCTTCATGAATGTTTAAAGCACCGTGCATATCATGTGGAGAATTTTGATTTTTTCCATTCTTTTAACCATATTATTTTAGTGTGTTTTTTGTTACAAACATGTTTTGGTTTCTTGTACAATTTAGTACGTAAATTATATATTATTTATATAAGCAGTTATTTTGTGTTTTTTATGCGTATATAGTTACTAAGTAATTTGTATTTTTAAAGCACACAAATATTAGGTACTAATGTTAGAAGACATTATTTTCTTTACATGAAGAAAGTTTGATATTTATTTGCTTATTTATTCCTTTGTTTGCAAAAGCCTCTCTTCTTAAAAAAGGGGGAAGTTCAATCTGATAGATCTGTGGCGACATCTACACACCATATAAGGAACTAAGTACTAACAGCGACATCTATCTGCAACTGTGGGAAATAACTGAAGAGTCCTGAATCGCGCAAGCGAAATTTACAGCGCAATTGACTATGTATACGAGAGCCCGACTACAACCGTCGGGCAGCTGCCCACCAGACATAACACCCGTCTGGTCGGAGGATCCTCCCTTTTCAATGGGGATTCCCACATCCCCATAACTGGTGACCCCGAGCATGAACATCAGCGCAACCTTCAGAAATCTACGTCATCATGACGTCATCCTTCATACGCCCTTTTCAAATGGGAATACCCCCATCCCATAGATCTATTGACTACTACGAGTACTACATTATATTTGTACAAATTTTAACAATTACTAATAACTTAACTATTTTAATATTCCAGACATCCAAATGACGACGATTATTTTACTCTGATTTAGCTTATTAAATGCGTAAATTTTGATCCCGTGGGAATTATAAGAATAAAAAAGTATGTTTAGCTTTAGTTTACCCATGCACGTGTACCAAATTTCATAAAATCAGTTTTGCCGTTTAAGTGGAGTAACAAACATTAACGTAGAAACTTTCGTCTTCAAATATTATTTTAAAATTCACTCCAATGCAATATGGCCTTTATAATATAATATAAAATATCCGTAGTCACGTCCTTCCATTCAGATATCGTTTGTCAAGCTTACTTCAGCTAAGAAAAGGGTATCATGTCGTTTCCTTGAAGGGAAAGATGACATTGCATGCAATTTGCAGGATACAAACGGGATAGTGTTACTTGGTTTGTTTTCTTTGGTTATTTTTATAGTAATTTTTGGCCATAGCTGGTTATTTGAAAGTGATTAGTATGATTTTATTGTGGAAAGTAGACTTTTAGATACTTACTAGCTGCGCCCCGCGGTTTCACACGCGTAGTTTCCGTTCCCGTTCCCGTAGGAATTTCGGGATGAAAAATAGATGTTGGCCGATTCTCAGACCTACTGAATATGGTCACAAAATTTCATGAGAATAGTCAAGCCGTTTCGGAGGAGTATGGCAACGAAAACTGTGACACGAGAATTTTATATATTAGATAAAATGTGTAGCTTGTTAAAATACTATTTTATGAAATTTCCATTTCGGATGAAATGAGTAATTTATTGCAAAAGCAAATTCGAGTTTACATACGTGACTTCCAAGAATTTTAAAATAAATTAGTCTTAAAATCATAAAAGTGAGTAGTATAAAATTTTTCTTTAAAACGGCTTACTTTTCGCATTTCGCAGAATAGCTTAACAAAAACTCGCTTTCGCATTAAAGAAAACATAGAGTAAATAGAGCACGGCAGTAGAGACTCTGACCCTTCGGTACCCTGACCAAATGTATTTTTAACCCCCGACGCAATAAGAGGGGTTTTATAAGTTTGACGTGTCTGTGTGTGTGTGTGTGTATCTGTCTGTCTGTGGCCTCATAGCTCCCGAACGGATGAACCGATTTCAATTTAGTTTTTTTTGTATTAAAGGGGACTTACGTGCGAGTGTTCTTAGACATGTTTGATGAAAATCGGTTGACCCGTTTAAAAGTTATGGGGGTTTGAAAGTAATTGTGTTGGGGGTTTTTTAAATTTTTAATTTAATTGTTATGGTATAATAAAATAATATCGTGGTCTAACTTTAATCAACGCCATCTATTGACAAAGTAACCTAACATTACTGAACAGGCAGTTAGAATATTTAAATAACAAGTAAGCTGTCTCCTAAAGCAAGGGTTTGAAGATTAATTGCTAATTTTCTCCCTGTTCACAAACGGTAAGAACGACGACCTCGATGGCAGAGTGGTCACCTTGCTGGACTGCCATCCGTAAAGTTGCGGGTTCGATTCCCGTCGAATATTTGTGAGAACCACAAATGTTTATCTCGGTCTGGGAGTGCGTGGGAATGAGTGTGTGCATAGTTTCTGATACCCTAGATACAAGCTTCGAGCTTAGTTAGGGGTCAGTTACTATAATGAGATGATGTAGTGAAGGGTTATGGTATGTTAGGAACCTACAAAATGCTTATACATTCAACAAATTATAGACATATGTATGTTCGTAAATTCCTACAAGGTATTTATAAGCAAAGCGATCATCCGGGATGTATTTACAGGGAAAAATATTTCTCTGCTATCCCTATTGTTATATTTTTAAAAAGAATTTTCCTTATTTGTCAATGCTACTTTAACATGTTATTCGGAAATTGAATTTATTGAACATTTCATAAGTATTATGTACGTTTTGTTGAATAAATAATGTCGATATAAAACTTTTATAAATAGGTATTTGTTGTATCTTTCTTCTTTAATTTTTTTTTTTTAATTTCTGTGTCTATAAGAATGCTATTTTATGAGTACACGTCCGAGCGTTCGTATTTATTTTCTAAAAAACTTGGTCAAATGATCAAGTTTTAACGATGGTTTTATGGTTAACGCTACAGATATTTAGACGCTTATGCATCTATAAGACAGAGGTGTCATGTATTTCTGCCATTTTTAACACGCATTCTACTTTATTGGAGTAGGATATTTGATATTTAGTACTTGCTATACTGTACTAATGTCATCATTGATAGAGAGGCATTTAGCATTGCAGTGGGTTCTAACAGGTCGATAGGATTGTAACGATATACTCGTAATATGTATAACTAGCTTTTGCCCGAGACTTCGTTCGTGTAGAATTACTTCCGGCAGAATTTGGGTTTTCCCCCTTTTCTCTCCTTTGTAGCCTACTCCCCCCAACAAACACACGTACCAAATTTCAGCTCTCTACGACCAGTAGTTTCGGCTGTGCGTTGTCTGTCAGTCAGTCAGTACATCACTCAGTAACGGAAGAGTTTTATATATGTAAATATATCTACAATATATCTATATAGATATATAAACATTGTGATTTTATAATGATATAACTTTTAATTAATGGTCGTTGAAACAGCCTAAAAGCAAATGGAAGTGAATACGGCAGAGCTTAATATTTGCTTTACGGAAGGAGTTTCAATATTATTCCCATTATATACGTATGGCTACATACATAATACATGTATGTACACGAACAGGCTTCTTATGTAACATGTATTGATTGGTGAATATTACATCATGCCTTATAATGTATGGTAGGTGCTATTAGTTCTACGTCGTTAGCTCAACAGAAAATAGACCTAATTATTACAAATCACTAACATAATGTGTAGCTTAATAAAGGCACATTTTAGCATTCTGTTAGCTATTAATAAGGACAACGTCATTATTTTCTATGTCCATTAGATAGATTATTAAAAACTTAATTTATACTAGCAGGGCCCCGCGGTTTCACTCGCGTAATTCCAATTCCCGTGGTAATACAGGAATAAACTATTGCCTATGTCGCTGACAATATAGCTTCCCATTAGTGAAAGAATTTTTGAAATCGGTTCAGTAGATCCCGAGATTACCCGTTACAATTTAACAAACACACAAACTTTACTTCTTTATAATATTAGTACTTATAGATATTTTTTTCCTTATTTGATTTAATCAAAATATTGGGGACGTTTGATAAGCTAAAGTGTCGCATGATGTCACGTTTGAGTACATTTTTTACACAATAAATAACTTTGGCAATCCAGGATGACCGTTATTGAATTACTATTATAATTGTACCTGACTGACAGCCGCACTAAGAGACGTTTAACGAATACTTAAACTTAATATGTACCAAAATATTTCTGTGCCGGTGACAGCGTCGCTGTAATCACATCTTTTGGTTGTCAAAAGTATTGAAAATGTATCTAAATACAATTAAAGTCTAAATGACAATAGGAGCTTCCAATTTTGGCCACCAGAAATATTGTGGCACATTAGTTTAAGTATTCGTTAAACGGTTCCGAGGGCGGCTGTGACAAAGAAAATATAATTTAATATTCTTTACCCGCTCAGCATTCCAATTATTATCACCTTTCAAACTCCGTGTTAAATACTCACAAATTATTAATCCAATAAAATAACACAAGATACAGTGAAAAGCGTATAATCTACATAATATCTCAAGCGCATACACCTGCGTCCCGTGACACGTCTAGAATAAATTTATTTAGCACATTAGCGCGGCTTTCGTGGGACATGTGCGAACATGACTGCACTTTGCATTTCAATGTTCTGTGTGAAAGGGAATTAATGTCTATGAAAACTGTGAATATTTGCGTACATTGAGATATTTGCGTATCAGTGATACCGTTTGATTTGATCATTGAATATTTATCTTGTACCGTTTTATTTGCGATAGGAATATTGGAAAGGAAGTCTGTATGTTTGCTACAGTATTGAAAGTTTATTGTTGTTCAAGCTTTTTAATATAACGTTGTCAATTTTATTATGACGTTTATTGAGTCTTACGTTAGTATTTTGTGATCCGTGGTCTTACCAAGAGACAAAACAAAAAAAAGTAATCCTATATATTTTTATCATTAACCTGAATTGTCTTCCAAAACACTGTCAATTTTCTCTGTGACGAGCTAATTCTCCCCGATTTTTGTCAAAGATTTTCAAGGTCCATCTTGTTACGAAAGGCCTACGGTCGCTGACCTCCCACTCTGTGTATATCCTCTTACTAAAAAGTGATAGATGTATTATTAAAAATGAGAAAGACAAGTGTTTTTCTTCGACAGAAAAAGCTACTGGGTTGTTACGTAAAATTTGGCACAGATGTTTCTTATAACTTCTTGGAATCGCTATACAGGATTTTTTATCCAGAAATTTCTACTGGTTTTGATTGTACGGCATTTAAACAGGTACACTTATCATATAAAAATATGAAGACTATTTGTGAAACACATTTCAAGTAAGTACTCGTAGAATTCCTGGAGAATATCTTCAAGATGTGATCATATAAAGTAATGAAGCGTGATGTTTCAAGAATATCTTTGAAGAGTCTTGTTTTGAGTGTCTTACATCCTTATAGTATTTGAATTTCTCTGTCTTCAAGAGGAAATAGAAAAGAAATACAATCGCAAATACATAAGTATATTATCTTAAAAATCGTTATGAAAATGCAACTTTATTTCTAAGAAATCTGTTTCAAAAACAAAAAGAAATTAAAAACAAAATCTCCACCAATAAAACCGCAATCGACCAAAAGAAAAATTAATCAGAAGTTCAAAAACTCATCGAAAGAAAAAGAAGTTAGTAACTTCGAAAAAAATCTCGTAACACAATATAAATAATCTGACAAAATTATGAAACACGATGTTTCAATAAACATAAACATGGTAAAAATAAACGTTCGAAACTCTAATAAAACATGTTGCCCCTTAAAACTTGTTCACACAATAACGACGACTTTCCTGCAACGGAATAAGGTATATTTTTTAACAGCACAGGCTTCACAATACAGATATAGTATGCCAGAGGAAAAATAACCACGAAAGATTGTACGGAGAAGAAAATCACTCTCATAAAACATTACCTGCTTAAGGATTACAATGACTTGTATCATGAAAGCTATACAACGAATGTATCTATATTAGTTACAAAAGATGCTAGATCAACTATGTTTTTTGAATATTCTGTTATCTTTTAATCTAACTTAAGCCTACAAGGAATAATAAGTGACGTATTTTCTATCTATTAAAGATCGGATGTTTAGTTTAAGGGGTCCATATTGGCTCACCTAAAGTTCTTTACCCGAAAATGTTTTTCCTAACTATTTGTAGTCCGAATGATCATTCTTCCTAAAAATTTTCAGCCTAAAGTTTTAATTCATACTATTTGTAGTGCTACCGACGATGCTCATAACACTGATGTGTCCGAAAATTTTAATTACTAACATCATTAATGTAAACATATTTAAACTCCTACTGTTTTTTATCATAACGCTTTTATCCCTAAACATACTTACCATAATATTTTCACTCATGCTCAGAAAGAAACATTTACCAAGTGTAATAAAAAATATATGTGTGTAGAAGATGATATTTATAGTTTTAATGATTATTATACGACTCGTTTACGGTTATGCTTATGGCCTGGGAGTTTACCATAACCATAACTAAAGGACCAATTCGGTTCTGGCACTTCGCCGGCCGCTGCCGCGGCACGCTCGCTACGCTCGCTCGGCTCGTGCGTTGGGGTCACAGTTCTAACATAACCTAAACCAATAATTAGGAATAGGACCGATTCGTTACTGGAACTTGACTGAATGATTGGAGCAGGACTCTGGTTTTGCTCGCTCGGCTCGTGCGTTATATGTTATACCTACATGTTATGTAAAAACAAAGTTACGAAAAATTTATGTATATAATATTGATTATAATAAATAAAAATAAATCTAAACAAAAAGATATGACTTTGAATAATAGTATGAACGATGGTTATGTTGAGAAAATATAGGAAAACAAATAAAAGTGTAAAAGATGTTTATTGCTACTGACTTTATGCAGTTGAATGTTTCGGAATTAAAACATTAGTGACAAAGATTTTAGGAGTTGCGATTGTTAGGATAAAAAATGTTAGGAAGAAAATTTTCGGATTTCCAATTATCGGAGTTGAAATTTTAGGTGAACTTTGGCGCACCCAGTTTAAGTTCTAAACGGACTTATTGTAGAGAGTATACTTTAAGTTTTTGCCCGTAATATAAGTTTTAAAAATAATGCCTCCAAGCTTACGACGCATCCAAATGTTTTAGTACAATATTCTAATAATATAATGTACATTAGTTGATGTTATAATAATGCGCATTATAAATTATATAGGTACAATGCCTAAAACATTTATTTAGGCCAATAATGTTGTGTAAACTTAGACAGATTGCCTCAGGCTCTAGGTGATTAATTAATAATTGAAATCTATACTTACCAATATTACGTAGCTTGTTAGTTTAAATGTTGGAGGTAATTTTCGGAATCAAATAATTTCCACGTTCCATATACTTCAGTTGGGGTCTTTTATATGACATCGTTGACGGCCTAATAAATACGAGTAGGAGAAGAAAGAGAAGTAGAAAGAAGGAAGTAGTTTTGGAAAATTTTGCATTTACGATTGGACAGTAAGGTTAGCTGTCAATATTTTAATTGTACTATGACAGACTAATTTCTCTTTGGGAACATCATGATTTTATCGATGTAGATTCGATGGAACTATGGAGCCATAAGTATCAAATATGAAAAGCTGAAAAGCATTCGGAAATAGCTTGTTTTAAATAAAAGTTTTTATAAGTTGTACTAATGTACTATACCCCCAACTGAGGTATAGCCTCAGAATAAATAATTAATTAAACATAAATAAAAGCACCACATACGAGTATAATATCGTCTTAATAATTAAAGTTATTTATATTTATATCGTACTAATCCAAATGTTGCCCACCATTCGCCATACTGGTAAGATTAATGGGCATCTATGAATGGTTTGTTTTTGCTCATCTCCACCTACATAGTTGTGACAAATGATCAGTTTCCTCGAGAACTCTGACCGCGCGGTATGTTACTATGATTTTCTCATTATTCTCATCCGGGGAAACTTAGGTGGCCATTGACGAGTCAGCTTAACTGATAAGTTGAACTGGCGTCCATCCAAAGGCCGTCAATCACTGGAACGATTCCAAACCCCAGAGGGAAAATTGACGACCTAGATAGCAGAGTGGTCACCATGCGAGACTGCCATCCGTAAGGTTGAGGGTTCGATTCCCGTGCGGGACGAATATTTGTGGGAACCACAAATATTTGTCTCGGTCTGTATGTGTGTGAATACACAGAGACAAAGAGAGTGTGTGCGTAGTTTCTGTTACCCTAGATATAAGTTTCGAACTTAGTGGTTAGTTACTATAATGAGATGATGTAGTGAATGATTATAAATCTAGTTGGCCTAAAACGTTTCGAGTGACGCCACAGTTTTATGTCTGGACTGATCAGTTCAACTGACTCGTCAATGGCCACCTTTACAGAACCGCTATTTCCTTTACTTATGGTGTATGTGTTTAACATCTATATTTCTGAAGGAAAATGGTGTTCTGTAGGGTGATTTTTTTTGGTTGGTATTTTTTGGAATGCGAGCTTGATTTATGTTCAATATCCTAATATTTGTGTATGTATTATAGTTGGATTTGTGTAGATTATATTGTGTAGAATATAAGGTCGCAACATAATAAATGTAATAATTGGAAGAGCTAGTTCATTATTAACACTTTAGGCTATATACATAAATTCTTTTGAAACTTAAGAACTGTTCGTAGTTATCATACACTAATATGACGCAAACATTAATTATTAACAACTCCCAAGCGAGCTGCAAAATTTTAAAAAAGTTCTTACTATTTAAAACAGACGTAACTTTTTAAAACCAAGTTGAATTTTTAAAGTTCAGTCTGAGCAATTTAAAACACTTTAAATAAATACTCAGTATTTCAAAACGTGTAAAAAATACTTTAAAATATAAAGTTTAGTGAATCTCTCGGTAAAATACACACTCGATCTTGAACTATAAAACTAGCTGAAAGAACTCTTTACCTACTCCAAGTTTTGTCTACAAACCAGTGAACGTTCAAAGTATCTTGAGAGAGATAGGTTTACTTGAATTTTGTACGAAAATCTTTAAACATTAAAGTGGTTACGCGTTGGGGACAATCTGCTTGATTTTTTTGGGTACCTTTAAAAATATAGTATTTATCCTTTAAATAAATAAGTTTATACAGCTGTTTATAGATAACATAGTGAATGTTTAATTACTGATAACAATAAAAATGTATAGTTTACGTAAACATAACATAAATAATCATTCACTACGTCATCTCATTACAGTAACTGACTCATAACTAAGTTCGAAACTTGTATCTAGGGTATCAGAAACTACACACACACTCATTCACAAATAAATAAGTATTGTTACTTAAAATATGTAAGTTGAATATATGAAACCTTCCGTGAGAACACTGAGAAAGATTTTGTATCTAAATCTAGAATCTGTGCATAATTCAATTCAAACTTTAAAAGCTGGTTAAATATAAATAATAGTACTAGTAAATAGTAAAATTAACTTCCTGGTATCTAATATTTATATTTTTCATAGTTGTGATAAAATATAATATGAGTAAACTGTTTTAAAATACATATTCTATCGTTACATGTATTCTACAAGTAACCTTTGAGGAAAGAACAAGTCTTCAAATATACTCTCTCGTAACCCCTGAACGATATTTTGTACTGTAACATATCTGTTATTTATAACAATGGGAATAGGTGATATAAATAAGAGAAGTATGCATTAAACATTACATTTTGAGGAAAAAACCAGAATTAATATTTTTATTAGGGCGAGCGAAGCGAAGCCCTCCTAATTCAACAGTTTTTACAGTTTTGTGGTACATATTACGGAAAAACTAGAGCACCTACAGATTTGATATTTAACAGAGTTATTTCAATTCATGTCTAGATGTGCAGAAAATGGTTTTTATATCATTTTGTAAATTAAATAAAGAAAAAGGTTTTAACAATTTTGCAAACAAATTTTAAATTTCGAGAAATAAAATGGATGCGTAATACAACACGTCTATAAATAATATACATTGATTACATATAAACATATAACAAAAATACTTCTCAAATCAGCCGGGTTATAGGGGTTAAAATGACATTTAAATGTCAAACGATTACGACTTAGTGTCATTCGGCACACAATAGATGGCGTTGATATCCAGTTTCGAGCATGAAGGTTTTATGTTTGTAATGCCGTAAAAAAATAGAAATAAAAAGAAATGTATTTGTACATTGTGAAATTGATTCTGTTTACAATTTCATCGGTTTAAAAAAATGTGTCATCAAAGGAGGCCGAGAGAAAAAAGAAAAACGGGGGGTTGGGGGGCGGAGCCCTCCCGTTAAAAAAAACACAAACATCTCTATGATAGAAATTAAAAGAAAGTTTGAACACTGATTCCGAAATTATATTATTTTTTATAGTAAAATGCCGCAAAAACGTACGTTACGCGAAATTAATCGTTCTTTGATAGACGATGTAAGGGAAAGTCAGAGAAGATGTAGTAATTGTGTTCGTGGCACAATGCTCACTTTGTGGCAAAAATATGTCAAAAATAAGAGAGAGAAAAGAAAAACGGGGGGTTGGGGGGGCGGAGCCCCCCCGTTAAAAAAAACAAACAGCTCTATGATAGAAATAAAAAGAAAGTTTAATATACTTAATGAATAAAATTAACACTGATTTCTAAATGATAATAGTTGTTGCTCCTCTTCTCTTTTCCGAACCTTTATTCCATGTCTATTTGGGGGCGGTTTTCAGTTTAACCAGATTTGGCGGAATGTCAGTATTTTACGTGAAGCGACTGCCATCAGACCTTCACAACCCAGAGGGCTATACGACATTTTTTGTTTAAACCAAATGTTAGACTTTTGAGGGCTCTAACTATCCGTAACGACTATCGAAGATGTTAGTACGACAGCGGGTACCGACGGCTTTACGTGCCCTCCGAAGCACGGTAACGCTCATGAAATTAAAAGTATTTTTAGTAATGACCCATCACAGTCATGTCGGTGCCAGACGATGCTTAACCGCACAGATCACAAGAGATCCGCTGGTAGCACTGGGCCACGAGCGGGCAACTAGCCTCCTACAACGCGAAATTAACCGTTCTCTAATGGACAATGTAAGAAAAAGTCAGGGAAGACCTCGAGATGTAGAATATAATTGTGTTCGTGGCACAATGCTTACCTTCTGGCAAAACTATGTCAGAAGTTAGAGAGAGAAAAAGAAAAACGGGGGGTTGGGGGGGCAGAGCCCCCCCGTTAAAAAAAACAAACATCTCTATGATAAAAATTAAAGGAAAGTTTAATAAGATTAAGAGATTAGTGTAATCGTTAAATAAAGTGCCCTAAAAACGCACGTTAACTGGCCTCCTCGGACACGAAATCAACCGTTCTTTGATGGTCGATGTAAAGGAAAGCCAGAGAAGACCTCGAGATGTACCTGGAATCTAATTGTGTTCGTGGTAATTCATGTCATCTTCTTTGGATTGATTTGCACATCGAAAACAACGGACTTTGTATAGACTAATATGGTTCCAGGACCACAACCTAACGTTTTAAAGAAATTAAAATTCGTCGAAGAGCAATTAATAGCGCAAGTTCACCCAGTTACTACAGTGTACCTATTCAAATTGGATATTGTGGCCAAGTGATCAACTTCCAATCAAAATATCACTTTCTTGGGCTGATGTAAACTTGAGCAGCGCTTTATGAAACCTATAAAATATGAATAGTGACCACACATACGAACGAAAAATATTTTGGAGTAAAGTACTCTAAAGTATCACATTACGGAGATAATTGGAATAATTGTTCAAGATTTATTTGCGATTTTAGGTTCAATGATCATACAGTTTTTACGAACTAAATATTTTATTTATTTTTTTAGGATTATCCGTATGTCGGTATGATGTCGGTACAAGTTACGTATCTATCCAATTTTAGTCCAATCCCTCAAATATTTATCAATGAAGGCAGAATACAGATCATGGAATCAGTTTTGAGTGGTAAGGGTGACCTTCGAGATATAGAGTCACCAAGTTTTCTGTTCCGGTGACAGCGTCGCTGAAATCGCATCTTTTGGTTGTCAGATGATTGTCAGTGTAATCAAAATGTATCCAAATGACATTATAAAGGGCGGTCCGAAATACGAAAACGTTACAAACTTTACCAACAGTGCACACGCGTTGACCAAATTGATATGGGCGCTAATGTTTGCGCGCTGTTTGCGCGCTATCTAATCGGACCAGGATTGTGTGCGTACGTGTGTGCAAATGTCAAAATTAGAGTTACGTACTCGGCATTTCAAGAGGCGGCATATATAAATTAATATTTTAGAATAAAAAACTGCTTACTGTGACAACTATAATATTTAGACATATGCTGTCGCGACACTTTTTGTAGATAATGATGAGTTCTGCAAAGTCGTAGTGAATGATTTTGTTCTATCATCAATAGTTTTCGCAGCGCACGCGACGTAAGGAATTTTTCAGGTCTTTTTTTTACACCTTATGTTACATTATTGGAGTTTTAGTAAGGATCCCTTATTTTTTTTAAATATAATATAGCCTATGTTACTCGGGGATAATGTAGCTTTCCAAAGGTGAAATAATTTTTGAAATCGGTCCAGTAGTTTCGGAGTCTATTCATTACAAACAAACAAACAAACAAACAAACAAACAAACAAACAAACAAAAAAACAAATCTTTCCTCTTTATAATATTAGTATAGACAAGACTTTCCAAACTTTCTGATAGTGAATATTGATGTATGAAGATGGTAGTTTTTGTTTTGATTGTTTCTTTTTTTTTAAAACGAATATACACACATCAAAAGTGTCTAGGGATCAACATATATTTTTGCAATAACTTTTCTCCTGATTGATATTAATTAAAATTTTCTTTAAGGATTCATCAAATAAAGTGTTTTCGTTTGTCACAGTAACGATAAACCAAGTCACCTTTGCATTAATAAAGAAATTTGCCATTTTCCTAATAAAGGGATTTTTGACATTTGAACCACTAACATTAAAGTTCGAAAAAAAGACTGAAATAACAGTTTTCTTTAAAATTTTATTGGGTAACTTAAACAATTAATAATCCGTGTTTCTACCGCGAACACTAACAACACAAGAACATCGGTTTGGCATACTCAAAATGAGTTCATCCAAATCACGCTGTGGAATGGCCGCCCATGTTCGTTGCAACAACAAAAAAAGGTCTTCTTGCGACTGGATACCCTCCATATTCGGCAGAGCTCTTCTCTGTAGCATATCCCATGCATGCTCAATCGGGTTCAAGTCTGGCGACTGAGCAGGCCAGGGCAGGACATTGATGTTAGCTGCGGCGAGAGTCTGTCTTACAACTCTTGCGGTGTGCGGTCGTGCATTATCATGCATTAACTGAAATAAGGGACCGATTTGCACTTGTAGAGGAACGATGACGTCTGATACAATCGTCTCAGCATAAATTTGAGCGTTGAGGTTGCCTCTGATCCAAATCAACTCAGTTCTTCCGCCGATCCAAATACCCGCCCATACCATGATGGTTCCACCACTATAAGGATGGACTTCCTGGCAGGATTTTAATCGCTGTTGGCGTCCAGGGGTTCTCCAGTGTCGTATACGTCTTGTATCCGGTCTCATACCAAAACGAGACTCATCAGAAAAGCACACGAAACGCCATTGTTCTTCTGCCCAATTTCTGTGTTCAAGAGCCCATTGATATCGAATCCTACGATTGTGCATTGCTATAGGTGGTACCCGTAGCGGTCTTCGGGAATGAAGGTTCACTTCATGCAAGCGGTTTCTGACTGTTTGGTCGCTAATTAAGTTCCCTGAAGAGTGATGAAGCCGCACGGCTAACATCATGGCGGTTATTGTTGGAGCTCTTCGAGTTAAGATTTGAATGTATCGGTCTTGTCTCCGTGTGGTGCAGCGATACCGTCCTCCATGGCGCTCAGCCACGGTACCAGTGCTTCGGTAACGTGTCCAAAGTCGACTGATAACACTCTGACTTGTATTCAGAGCTAAAGCCACAGTACGTTGCCGGGAACCAGCTTCTATCATTCCCACGGCTCTGAGCATTTCTTCCCTGCTTAAATGACGTCGCCGCTCCATAATAACGTTGGTTTTAATCAGTAGTAGGGAAACAGTAGCACTAATAATGTCTTCAATGCGTTGTATGTTTTTATAGGGAAAATATTGACAGCTGATTTTCATCTTTTACTCGAATTTGATTCACAGTTCCTGATTCAAATTATGAAATGCACCAAAAAGGATCCATATAAATTTATAAAATCATAAATTTATTACAAAGCCACATCTCAATCTCAAGAAATCCGCATAAAAATGCTTGATCCCTAGACACTTTTGATGTGTGTATTTTTAACCCCCGACGCAAAAAGACGGGTGTTATAAGTTTGAGGTGTCTGTGTGTGTGTATCTGTCTGTTTGTGGCATCATAGCTCCCAAACGGAAGAACCGATTTCAATTTAGTTTTTTTTGTATTAAAGGGGACTTACGTGCGAGTGTTCTTAGACATGTTTGATGAAAATCAGTTGAACCGTTTAAAAGTTATGGGGGTTTGAAAGTAATTGTGTTGGGGGTTTTTTAAATTTTTATTAATGGAAACTTTTTTCGAGAAATATTTCAGAATCACATATCATGGAGTCAGTTAATCCGCCCTAGCAGTTCCCTGCGTGAGATAAAGACTTCAGCATATACAATAAGTACATAGTAGTACTCATCGAGACCTTTCAAATGACATAGGTGTTACAACATGACAGGATGATACCTCATAGAGTCAGTTAATCCGCCCTAGACTAGCGGTTTTCCTGCACGAGATACAGACTTCAGCCTGTACAAGAAGTTGTAGTACTCATTGAGAGCTTTCAAATGACGCAGGGCACAAAGTGTTACAACATATAGGACGGAACGCCCATTCTCCTTTGGGTTGAAAATGGATTTGTCCTCCTGATTAAAGGCCACGACACACGAGTGATTATGGTTCGATATGAAAATTATTCTCATATACAACGTATGACAATAATGGTTGAGTCCGATACCACCCATAACTAAATACTTATTGGTGTAAAGTGGATTAAGTGGAAATACTAAATGTTCCAGAAAGTTATACATTAAGCTTTCGCACAAGTCAAAAGGCTTGACGTTAGATAAAGCTGTGGCGGACATTGGACATAAAGAAACTTCTGTTGGTCTAACATACTCGTAGGTACTTCTGTGGTATCGCGCGTTTTCAAGAATTAAATCATTTTCTTTCTTTCTTACTATAAAACAGAATTACTAAGAAAAACCTCGCGAGCCCACACAAAGCCACGCTTTTAGCTAGTTTAATATATTGGTTTATTGAAGTTGAATTTTAGCATAAGCTTAAGCATTCACTACATCATCTCATTATAGTAACTGACCCCTAACTAAGTTCGAAACATGTATCTAGGTTATCAGAAACTACGCACACACACACCCAGACCGACACAAACATTTGTGGTTCCCACAAATATTCACCCCGCATGGAAATCGAACCCGCAACCTTACGCATGGCAGTCCGGCATGGTGACCACTCTGCCATCGAGGTCGTCATTTATTCTATAACAGTCTTAAATTAGGTAGTTGATTTCCAGTTTTTGTAAGAGTACTTAGTACGTAAACACTAATACTCATTGGCCAAGTATAGTTTTTATGACCCATCCTTTTTTACTGTATTTATTTCATCAGTGAGATAGAGGCTCTTTTATGCTGCAGTTGTAGCCTTCGCTTACTGGCTGATTCTTTATTTTATTTTTTTACGTCTTGTTTTATTGAATATGGTGCTGTTTTCCTATCCTATAAAAATAATGATAGTAAAATATAATGTATATTTTTACCTTTTAAAGCCTTTTGAATTAAATATAACAAATGGGTATATGTTTTACTATTCCCCTTATTCAGTCATTTTTATTACAATCAAAACTAAACCTTTCTTTTGTCACTTTTCAACAAACATATTCGTAAGATAAACGTATGACACCCATCTGTTTGCATCGAACGTTAAAAATACTTTCAACAATGGCAAAACGAACCAAAGTAAACATTACCACTTACCAGATAAAACCCCGTTGCCAAGCATTAGTACGAAATGGTAAGAATGACTGTTTCAATAGGAATGTAGTCAATAGATACGAGTATACCTGGACTTAGAAGTTCACGTATCAAAGTGCAGAGCTGAGTGCAGTGCTGTGTAAGATTTTGAAATGCAAACATGGAATTAGCACTTTAAAAAGATAAGGTAATCCTCATTTTCTTGATGACGTTGATTATCTATTTATCTCTTTGGTAATTTGACCACTGATGCAAAGTAAGGTTATTTTAATATGATACTAGTATCATGTACTTCCACCCGCGTAGTTCCCGTTCCCGTGGGAATTTCGGAATAAAAAGTATCCTTATGTTCTTTCCCGGACCATAAGCTGTACCCCTGTACCAAATTTCAAGTCAATCGGTTCAGTAGTTTAGCCGTGAAAAGGTAACAGACAGAGTTACTTTCGCATTTATAATATTAGTTAGGATAGTTAGGATTAGGGTTGGGGGCCAATTCGAATGACGAATCTGACGAATGAAAGTTCTCTGGTCCATCGACACATCTACAACTTAGAAAAGTAACAAAAGCGTTGTGGGCCAGTAAGATAAGATTTCATAAGATTTTAGGTGGAAGACTTATGAGAGAAATATTTTTCCCCTATATTCCCCTATGTTTAGGGGATAAGGTTGTGCTTTGGACATCTAGTTCACAGTCGAAATACTGTTAAGGGGGCGTCCATTAATTACGTGAGGTGTTCTAGGGGGGGAGGGGGTCAAACTAAATCTTTCCAAATCTCACTTAGGGGGGAGGGGGGGTTTTGGCAAATATCACGTATTTTTTTTATTATACTATAAAAAAATTAAATTGTTTGATATTAATTAAGTAAGTATTTTTTTTTTGTTTCATTGATTGTTGATTGTAATTTTGAATTAAGTACGTTAATATTCGCAAATACTAGTCTTTGCTAGTCTTCAATAAAAGTATCTAATAGAACAAGTTTTTTTTCTCAATAATCCAACACATGTTTACTGTTCAATTAGAAGTTTTCAAGAATCTCACGTGAGATTAGGGGAGGGGGGAGGGAGTTAAGGAAAATCTTACGATATCTCACCAAGGGGGGAGAGGGGGTCAAAAAATTGACAAAAACGCCTCACGTAATTAATGGACGCCCCCTAATGAGCTAAGAAGTCAAATACAATTTTATGTTCGACTAGCTGTGCCCGCGACTTCGTTCGCGTTCTGGCAACAATGATCCTGTTAAGTGATACTTGGCCTTGAATTTTAAATGTAGGCATAAACGGGCCTTCGGGTATTTGTTGAGCCCCAAAAGAAGTCATTTGAAATGCACTGTTAAAAGCGCGAATATTATCTAAAAATGATTAGAAAGTGTATATTCTCCTAATAGTAATTGATTTGAAAGGTTCCGGTGGATCTTCAAATAGGGATAAGTTCACTTTTCCACCAGAACAACAAAATCCAGCAGACTCATTTTTCCATTTCAAGGCAAGGTGTTTCTATAATTCTTATTCGTAATTTAAGTCCTAAACTGTGCAATGGTTCTCGATTAAAGGTCATAAATCTACAAAACACGTTACATAATTGAAGCAGAAATTTTAACCGGTTGTGGTGTCGAAGAAACCGTCTTGATACCAAGAATACCACTCATCCCTAACAATTTTCCATTCCAATTCAAGCGCACCCAATTCCCAGTCGTGGCGTGTTTTGCTATGACGATAAATAAATCCCAGGGTCAGACACTAAAGGCCGCTGGTGTCGACCTAAGGTCTAATTGTTTTTAGCATGGCCAACTATATGTGGCCTGCTCACGGGTCAGTAATTTATTTAGGTAAAACCATCAATGTAGTATATAGAGAAATTCTTTGAATATTAACTATCATATAACAAAGTTTTGTACATGATGCAAGCACACAAAGACAGTGAACAATAATTTAAAAGCATTTATTTTTTGTCCTAAAGTATTTATAGATGGATATCACAATTTTTGCTTGATTTAACAAAAAGAAGGTTGAATGCACCTATATATTTAAAACTCAATACTGCCAACCTTTGTGTAAAGAATATCATAAATTTTAGGACCTTTGCACACTGCCTATTTTTCACTCTCACGTAGATACCGTGACGGATTATACTCGATAAAAAAAATTAATGACCAATCTCCATCGTGTTGTTTTACGATTACCTACTTTGACATTAGCAGAATTGCGTAGTTATGGCAGCAGTAGCGAAAAACTATTTTGTTTATTGAATTAATACCTTGACGGTGCTGTAAATATTTTTTTGATGTCTGATGCACCATTTTGAGAACTTTAGTATATTACAATCTAATCTCCTCGGTAGCTCAATTGGATAGAGCAGTGCTACGGTTCAGCATGGTTCCGGGTTGAAGTTCTGGCTGAGGCGAAAATTTTGAATGCATTTTTCTAAAAGGCTAATAAGTTATTTTAATTAAACTTAAACTATTTAATAAAATATTTATGGTAATAATGTATCCGTCAGCAGTTTTCTTATTGTTTTTTATTAAGGGAAAGACACTCAGTTGATGTTTCTTTAACATAGTACGCACGTACACAGCACTTTAATATTACGTCTATACTATTTTTTTTACGGCTGAAAATCCGCTATGTGCATATGCCCTTTAAGCATTCGATTTTGAAGTATTCTATATTCTGTCAAATTTGATATCTATGAAATATTATTATACAAAATCCAAAATGTAGTAAGTATTTTTGTCAGCAATGTTTTTTCGTCTAAAGGAAGCGAAGTGTTGATAAATATATTTTTTGATTGAAATCAGAGACCGTAGAACAACAAAGACTACGATTCCTCCTAAATTTTAAAGAACATCTCAATAACTTAGAACTAACTAAGGTGGTAAGTTGCGCGATATAAACGGATATTACCCAAGCGATGTCGTGGGCGGAGTATTGTTTATTAAATTCAAAACAACAAAATAGATTTTTATTGATAATTACTTTTCTTCTCGTTATCCAAATGAGATGAAACAAAGCCTATATATTGCGCCAAATTAAGCTTAATCCATATGTGGAAACGCCATGAAAATCCGTTCAGTACTTTCTGAGATTATCGCGAACAGACAGACAGACAGACAGACAGACAGACAGACAGACAGACAGACAGACAGACAGACATACAGACAGACAGACAGACAGGAAAGAAAGTCGAAAATTGTTTTTTTGTGTTCCTTTGACCTTCTTTTATCCCCCCCTATCAGTTTTAGGTAAATTTATTTAATGTACAGACACGGTGGTTCTACTGTTTTATTATTAGTATAGATTCCCGCGCGGGGTGAATATTTGTGTGAACCAAAAATGTTTATCTCGGTCTGGGTGTGTATGTGAATGAGTGTGTGCGTAGTTTCTGATACCCTAGATACAAGTGACGAACTTAGTTAGGGGTCAGTTACTATAATGAGATGATGGAGTGAATTATTATATTATGTTATGTTATGTATGCTCAGATGGTACGTTATTTTTCAAACAGGTGAAAACGGTTTTGTATGATATTTTACAAATTATAAACGGATTTATTTTGTTTAATACAAGATATACTGCATACTCATCTGAAATCATCAAGAGATCATAATTTTTGCAAGACACACTAGTCACTAATAAACCACAAACGTATGAGAGAAACTATGAAACTAGACAAGTGGGGAAACAGCTAAGCCACCGTTTTCCTGTTTGATTAACTATAACTGCTTACATAACTAATTTCTTAAGAAAATACGGAACATTTTCATAGTAATATTTACTGTATTAAGTATCGTTAAGGACCTTTGCTAAGTGCCATTAAATTGGGTCAAGTTTGTATAAACGTTCCGAGTTAGTATCGTAAGTGCTTATAAAAGTAAAATAATAGTTATGAAGTGAATGTGTGACGAACTGACGAAGTTTACCTGCGATCTTTTATTCTACGTTTGTGTGATAGAATATTTCAAATTCAAATTCATTAATTTATAAGTTTTTGTTACAATAATATTACATTTGTCTCAATTATCTCCAGACATTACTTACCTTTATTTTATACCCTTATTTTATTTTATACTGATGGAATAATAAAAATTATGACAATCTGTTGTGTAGTTTTTATATTAATTCGTGTTTTCTAATATAAATATACATACGAGTACTTCGACCAAACGTTTTATCGTTCAATCATTTTCCCGTAAGAAGTATGATAGTAAACTTCAATTTATATTTACAAAAACTCACATACACCCATGCACTTTGTGAGAGTGGCTTACTAAATTAGTACGATGTGAGACTAGAAATAGAAAATGGGAATGTTGAATTAAATAAATTTACGTGCGGATATATAATATAGGTTGATATTATAAGTACTTAGGTTGAAATAAAATTTTCAAAAAATATGTTTAAAAAGTTACTTTGTATTTTAAAATTATCCATAAACATGTTATTCATCGTTTAAAATAGCAATTTATGTTAATTAACAATAATAATGGCTGTTTTGCTAAAAGTTTATGTTAAAATACTATTTTAGTCGCGTGCTAAACGTCGTTCTTACACAAAATCATTATATTCTACACTTTATGAGAATCGTTTAAAATTGTAATTAAACTCTGATTTAGTTAACCTTTAATGAATATATTTATAAACTTAAATTTTATCAATCTACATCTGCTTTTGTATAAACTGAATTATAACGTTGTAATATTTGTTAAACATGTTTGAAATTTGTTTAATAACGATAATCAGCTTACATTAATTAAATTATTTGGTTTTAGTACACTTTTATTTAGATTTATGAATAAACATTGAAATGGAACGTTAAAATTTAACACAGTAAACATAAAGTAATATGGTTTGCTTATTGGTAAGTAGTAGAATCCATGCTCGCATTTTATTGTGCAAGCGCAAGAAAGGAGAGTAACGTCCTGTATTAGGATCCCACTCAATTATCAAACAGAAAGAGAGAGGATTTTTCTGGCGAAAGGAAATTTATTTATTTATTAAGGCACATCAACAGGATAACATATTTAACATTTACAGAATTAGAAAAAAATACAGTTCTTATATGTTACCCAATAATAGTTGTGCACAACATTTACAAATAAAAGACGTATTGTTAAAACCAGGAATAGAATCAGAGAGCACTTGATTAGCTGGTAGTTTTTACATAATATAACAAATTTCACTTATATGTATATACTTTTAGACCACTGTGGTGTTAAAAATGTAAAAGTTGTTTTATATAACAATCGTAAAATGTCCCTTTTTGTTTTAATAACATTGTGAAAGGAAACAGAAAGTCAACAAAAACAATTTCAAATAAAAACGATTAACGAAACCTTTTTAAAATAGAAACAGCTTTTGAAAAAACCTTTTTTTCCTTAATATTAATTAAAAAGAGTAAAGCTTCGAATGTCTTTTCGGCTAATTAACTTTTCATAAATTTCAAATTAGCACAAATTAACGGTTGACTTCCGTTTCGTCAACGTTTTTTCTCCGTTTCCCACAAGAAGGTAAGATGGCTTTTATCTTTTGTAATTGAATTATATATTTTCTTACTTTAGACGACAGCAAATTGAATTTATCAAACATAATTGAAAGGTTGGGAATAGTGAAGATATTTAAGGCTTTTCATTGTTAGTTTAATGTATATTACTTTTATACCTATATCTTTATAAGGTGTAACATTGACTTAATGCAGCACTCTGACGATCAGCAATAGATGCTGTTTACATTTATAGTGAGTACAAAGCACAACTAATATACAAACTCAGATTAAATCCAAATAAAAATTCTGACATCAAAGTAAAGAATTTGTGTAATGGAATTTATGTTTCTCTCTCCCTCTTGCAACAAAGACTTCTTACAATGCAGATCGAGTCGCATTCACTGGGGAACTCGGACAGTCCGGAACGTTTCACGGACAATATCCTCGAGTGCTTTCTAGAAAAATCCACAGAAAACCGATGAGGAAACGTTTAAAAAACGACCTTATCACACTGACTATAAAGATCAGCAACAATGTTTCGTAGTCACCTGCATTTGTTGACGGCTTAAAGTGAGAAAACTGATTCAGCGCATTTATATTCATTTTTCCTTTTGTTTCTCGAAATGTTAAGTATGGTAATTTTCTGCAGTTATTTAATTTATACTTGTAAGTTATTTTTTAAATTTTACGTCACATTATGAATCCATGATAATGAAATCGTATCGCGGTTTTACTTATGTTTCTCGTTGTGTGTCAATTTTGATATGAAAAGTTTTCCTATTCAAAATAATATGATGATTAGTACAATATTCATACCATATTTTATGTAAAACATTAATATAAAAAATACATGCAGTAGTTACGTGCAAAGCTCATAAAACGTAACAACTTTATATTCTAAAAGCTTGTCATACATACGTTAACATAAGTTGTTATTTATTTGTTATTTATACATTGCCGGCTTAACTCTTTAAAGTTATAAACCATTTTTATGTTTCCCATCGATGAAAGGCAATAAGTTCCGTGTTATAAAATTGTCCCGTGCTGTGCCGCAATTTGTCACCCGTTTGCCGGTTGTTACTGACCAGACTTGACCAACCGGTAGCGTTACTATTAGTTCTCGATTGGTACTCGAAATAAAAAAATATAAAGTAAGAGAAAAAATCTGAAGTAAAAGTTATTATTAGAAAAGATACCTACTCTCTCTAGCCTCTAAGGTTTGCTGGAAGAAAACTCTTTTAGGGTTAAGCTCACCTCTGTACATGCTTTTTCGTCTTTTATAATTATTTAATATTTAAGTCTCTGTGTACAATTATAAATAAATAAAAAAATAAAATAAATAAATAAAAATTCAGAAGATATTAACCATGGTATGAAAATTTCATATCAGATATTTCAACGCCATTACGAAAAAGAATAATTATTAGCCAGCTACACAATCACACTTTAGTAATACAACAACAAATAATTTATCGAATTTGGTTCAGTTTGTTTGAGGGAATTAATAGGAATTGATTTTATATTTGTTTACATTTTACAGAGTTTATAAACAGAATGTTTACTTTCTGTATTGTTTCAAGTTTCCAATATTAAGATAATTTTGCAACCGCAACGTTCGTAAACAATATAATATCGGAAACCCAAAATAAACAACGTGATACATGGTTAATATTATCTTAACAATACATAAATATTATCTATACATTGATGGTCTCAAAGGCGGATGATCGGACTTTAAAGATTTTGATTCGATTCCCATGCGAGGAAAAAAAATTACGAATCTCAAATGTTTTATCTCAGTTTATGTTAATTTTTTTGTGTAACAAGTGACAAACACAATATAAATTGTGTTTCATTGTGTTCATTGCGTTCATTGCGTTTAATCTTAAAATTGATTAAAAACAAAATCCTTAATAAAAATGTTATATTCGATGTTTAAAAGTAAAAGGTATTTAAGCTTTCGAAAACACGTAGTAGAGGTGTTTATGTCGAGATAGAAAATGAGGTCACCCTGTTGTGTGAAACTTAATCGAAATTTTCTCGGATATAATAATTTTTGTCGGTAACAAGGTTGCAATTTTAGTGCCTTAGCTTAAGTTTATTAGTTCTAAAGAAAAGTTAAAAATATAAGTTAATTTAGTTCTTGGGAACACTTTCTTTAAAGTGTTACAAGGATAGGTTATACTTTTAAAACTACAGTAACATTATAAAGAAAAAGTTGTTTGTAAAAGGTACTCTTTGAAAATATTGACGGAGCTAGCTAGAGTGGTTCGGTGATTGCGAAGAAAAGTGAAGTGTCTGTAAGATCCCACTGTAAGACAAAGGTTTCTCCTCTACAGATTTAATTCTTTAAACATGAAGAATACTAAATGAAAAAGTAGAGTATAAAAATTAAAAAGGAGTCTTTATATTACAATAAGTTCTATTAAAAATATCGTAAGCTCAACACTATGAATATTTAGTATGGGTCTTAACTTTATCTATATTCACCCGCGTGGTTCCCGTTCCCGCGGGAATACGGGGATAAAATATAGCCTATGTTACTCAGGGTGAACGTAGCTTTCTAATGAAAAAAGAATTATTAAAATCGGTCCAGTACTTTTTGAGTTTATTCGTTACATACAAAAATACACATCTTTCCTCTTTATAATATTAGTGTAGAAAAGCATACAAAGGTAGAATAAGGGTTTCAGCTTATCTAATGCTAAAACATAATACATGATTACTTACTACATTATGTACTTTAAACTCGTCAGTTTAATCTAACTTACGTATACAATCCAAACTTTCGCTTGGTATAATAAACCGAACAAATAGCAATGTCGGCACCTGTTAGTGAAGTTCTCAACATGTACAACAATCACAAAGTGGTATGATATTCTGTATTATGTACGTATTATTGACAGGTGGGAGCTTTCCAGGACGAGAGATATTAATCTTTTGATAGGAGAGTTTTGTTTGATAAATTTAACGTAATGTAATGGAGTTATTATAACAATACATCTCTTTACAAAGTACGAAGTCATTCATCATATTTTAATGCAACTTTCATTAAAAAAAACACAGTGATTTACGTGTGCCTATAATTAAATTGGGTTACAATCTTTATGAGTACAGCTCTCTCCATCACGACTAGGTAATCAATAAGACTAAATTGCGAATGGCCTAAGTCTCAGTTGGTGAATTTGTCCTTAGTCAACCACGCTTGCCAAGTGCGGGTTGGTCGACTTCACACACAACCTTAGAATTTATTCCCAGGTGTGTGCAGGTTTCCTCACGATGTTTTCTTTCACCGTAAGAGTGTCGAAATTAACGTACTTATGAATTCGTAAATTGAAAACACATTGGTACGTGGCCTGCCACGTACCAATGTGTTTTCCCCACCAGTCCTGACTGGTGGGGTTCAAACCAGGCACCTTCCGATCGGAAGTCATGCCTTAACCTCTGAGCCACCGACACTCTCTCTCGACGCATCTTAGGAGTATTTTCCTTAAAATAATAATGTCTACACATTTAAAATCTTAATAAAATTTGGCAACGAAACCCAAAAAAGGAGGAACTATTTAATCTAATTATTTATTTAACGGGAAGATGAGACACAAAGAATTTGAGCGCAAGTCTGGAAACTTTTCCCTTACAAATAAAAGCAACGTAAATAGGTAGAAGCCACAGACCGTTTCAATAGGCTTCTACGTCATGAATAACTAAAAGTTTTCTTTTAAAAACACTCAAAGCGGTTTTCGACGGCTTCGCTTTCAGTAGTGTATGAATTTATTTAGCTTTTGTGTGCGACAAAAGGGATGATATAATAATATTTGTTTACATTTTTCTTTGCTGTTTAGTGAGTAAGAATGAATTAGCTTCCAAGCCGGTGATGATATATTCCAATGACTTTTCAATCCGGAGGTTCCGCGTTCGATTCCTGGGTGAGAAATTTATATTGTTATTATTATAGACCTCTCAGGTAGGAATAAAACTGAAATCTATTATCGGTTTTAAAATTAAGGTATTAAAATTTAAAAGCTTTACCCCAAATAATAGATAATAATAGATCACTCTTAGTGATAAGGCCGCCCAATGTGGCACTTAGTATAAGTTTGAATTTTGAAATATTTTATTTTTGAGGTGTGTACAATAAAGAGTTATAATCTAATCTAACATAACATAACATTCACTACATCATCTCATTATAGTAACTGACCCCTAACTAAGCTCGAAGCTTGTATCTATGGTTTCAGAAACTACGCACACACTCATTCACACACACACCCAGACCGAGACAAACATTTGTGGTTCACACAAATATTCACCCCGCACGGGAATCGAACCCGCAACCTTACGGATGGCAGTCCGGCATGGTGACCACTTTGCCATCGAGGTCGTCAATCTAATCTAATCTTATCTAATATTCAGATAGATAATAAAATGATAAACATATTCCAATATAAATTAAGCTTATTTATTTTCAGTAAACAAAATAAAATAAAAAGCAATACTAAATAATGAAATCACATTAGTGTTTAATGCATAGCGATCCCAAAATCCCAAAAGAGATTGTACTACAATTTATTAAATCATAATATGAAATGAAATATTAATGTGATTACAAATGATATTCAGTTATTTGTACGGTGACACTTAAAGGTCATATTTTATTTCTAAGTTCATATGTCTAGTATACAGACATTGTAAAGAGGCAATTTTCTAAATCCGATTATTGAGGCAGGCAATGTAAGTGAAACCGCGGGACACAAGGTTCAAGTATGTGAGTTTCTTTGTTCTATCAAAGATTTTAAATATTATGAAATTTGTTTTTTAGATTTCAGTGTAACATGGGCTATTAAGATGAGCATCACTACATAGTATAAAACAAAATCGCTTTCTCTGTCCCTTTGTCCCTATGTCCTTATGTATGCTAAGATCTATAAAACTACGCAACGGATTTTGATGCGGCTTATTTTAATAGATAGAGTGATTCAGTGGGAAGGTTTTTAACATAATTTTATCTCCATATTCCTACGGGTACGGGAACTACGAGGGTGAAACCGCGGGGCGCCGCTAGTAGTATATATTTAAAAATAATATTGATGTAGCTAAGAATATGCATGTAGCGACATGTTAACATACATACGTGCTTATTTATCTATTAAACTAAACATTCTAATAATCGTTTCATAATAACGATCTATCATCTACAAAGAGATTATCGAAAATCGATCAACAATCCACAAAGTCCTCAAGCAAAACTAATATCCCCATTCTTAACACTATATTTTAAATGTTATTACGTATAGAACAAACTGTTTCCGTCCCGGCATCACTTCCTATTGGCATCACGTTCGAACAAGATTAAAGGACCACGGGATTCAATAAAAACATAAAGAGATACTCTCTGTAAAATGAGAGATTTATCACCGTACCGAGAAAGGATTCAGTATTTCATTCGTATCTCAAGCATATCTCTAGTAGAGATAATATTTAAATTCAAATTTGAAATTATTCGGTTTAGGTTTTAAAGAAGCATTTGCGAATTGTAAAGTGGTTTGCAAATAAAATTATTTGAGCAATAAATATGATCGTTAAAGTGCTTATCACAAAACAATTATTTTCTTACTTTATATCAAGTGACAAAGACAAAACTTGTGAGTAAGTACTTTACTTGAAGATGGTGGAAGTTGGCCCTAGTAAGGTTTTTATCACACCAAACACAGCCTAAAACGAATCATGAGCCACTGGTTCATGTCAGGGAGTGTGTTTCATAGACGTAGCTTGTGCTACCACAAAAGGTTATATAAATTCTATGGTATTTCTATGAACTAGTTCTCATCGCTTTCATTTATCATTAAAATATTAATCGCAAAACTTAAACTGCCTTATTTGCGATGCATTTTTAGTCTAGTTTAACAAAACCTGGTAAGCATTTGACACCTTGTCAGTCAAATCTGTCACTTTAGTCTTTTGGCAGTATTCAAAATTGTACTTAGATCCGATTGTAAAACCTGGTTTAGTGCTAAACCAGACTAAAAATGTAACGCAAATAAAGCAGAAATAGTTTATTTAATAAAACTCCATCGAAATCCCTTACGATGAACATTTTATATACTTAATTTAAGACATCAAACACTGCTTAAAAGTAAGCAGAATTCACCCCAAACTTACCCTTATAAATCCCTATGAAAACTGAGTAATCCTAACCCACATAAGATCTTAGTAAAATTGGTTCTCATCACTTAATAAACGGATAAGGGTTGAATTATTAACTTATGTGACGCATTTAGGTCTCGGATTAGCAGATATATTAAAATATACATGTCATATTAGATATGTCGACGTAGTTGAAAACTATTATATAAAATAAGTATATTGTTGCTTCTAGCTAGTACTATTAGTTATTCTGTGTTCTAGATTAAAGTTTAAATTGAAAAAGATTATGTAACAAAATAGTAATATAACATTAGTTTTGTAACATTTTACATAATCATTCATATTTTCTGAAGATAATATAAAATACTTAAATTTACTACTCCAAAACTTAGTCCAGTTATATATAAAATAAAATACATTCATGTGAAACATTTTAATTCCTTATAGAAAGAATATGTAACTATAAGTATATTTGAATTCCGATATTATTAAAACTTTTCCGAAGCAATTTACGATAAAAATAACTTAACAATTCTAGTAATATAACTTATATGATTCTTAAATTCTAAGTAATATTACACGGTTGTTAACTCAACACGAAAATAGACAGAAACTTTCCTATTCAACGAAATTACAAAGAAAGTGGCAGAAAAGGGAATCATCTTAGAACAATAATACTGAATAATGATACTTGAGACAACACTATTGTGTGAGACACTCGCAGTTGTCAGTGTCATTCGGTTGACAAACGGAACTGTGACGCGCGTGACGAAGATAACGTCCGGCGAACGAGCGAACTCTCCCCGGAATACGGCTCGACGATAATCGAGTGGAAACATACGGGTTTGTAGTTTAATGAGGAACGTAGCGTGTTTTTTTTTTGATGATATATTTTATGTTTTGTCTCATTCTGTTGTTTTAGTCTGTTTGTGTCTTGTATGTTTTGTATCGTGTTTAACGGATAGATGGAAGATGGGAAAAGGTATCATATACTTTTGCGTTCTAGCATTGCATGTAATATAGTGCTGCCAACTACACTCTTGATGTATGTTACTTGAGACAACACTATTGTGTGAGACACTCGCAGTTGTCAGTGTCATTCGGTTGACAAACGGAACTGTGACGCGCGTGACGAAGATAACGTCCGGCGAACGAGCGAACTCTCCTCGGAATACGGCTCGACGATAATCGAGTGGACTGTGGAAACATACGGGTTTGTAGTTTAATGAGAAACGGAGCGGGTTTTTTTGGGTGATATATTTTATGTTTTGTCTCATTCTGTTGTTTTAGTCTGTGTCTTGTATGTTTCGTATCGTGTTTGACGAATAGACGGTAGAAGGAAAATAACATCAGGCACTTTTGTTTTGGCGTTCGAGCATTGCATATAATACGGTGCTGTCAACTACACTCTTGATGTATGTTACTTGAGACAACACTATTGTGTGAGACACTCGCAGTTGTCAGTGTCATTCGGTTGACAAACGGAACTGTGACGCGCGTGACGAAGATAACGTCCGGCGAACGAGCGAACTCTCCTCGGAATACGGCTCGCCGATAATCGAGTGGAAACATACGGGTTTGTAGTTTAATGAGAAACGGAGCGGAACACTTTTGGTGATGTGTTTTATGTATTAAGTTTGATTTTTTGCACCTTTTTTGTTTGTAATGAAAAACTAAGAAGTTAAAAACTGAAATTGTACCATTAATTTTTTGATCTATTAAAAACTAGTCAAATCACCCTAATTCAGGGTAGGCTCGAGCCCCTCGGTGGGGACATTATTTGAGCTGATAATGATGATGATAAAAGCTAGTACAATATACCTAAGTAACGTTGTAGTTTATTTTAAATCCTTGTTGACTTTTCCCATAAGTACTTACGTTTACTAATACTTTGAAATGTTTAAGCGCAGCTGTAGCCGTAGATAATTGAATTTAAACGTCATCCGGTAAACTTATCGTTAGTTAGCTTACAGCTAATGTTACCAAGTAAATTATATCAAATACAACTTCTAAATTAAATAAATTATTAGAACTTTTCTTAACACTTAAATCAAGTAAGTAAGTATCAACATAGTATAGTATAAATCTATAATAGTATACAATTAAGTACTTCTGTAATATAAACATTCAGAATAGGATCAAATGCCATGACATCGCAATAAAGCCGGCTCGTTGCAATCAATTTGTCGTACGCTGATTGATGTTGCAGTACAGGTAAGTTATTTGGGGCACTCGATCGGAAAGGATTTACACCTGTGGTGTCGCGTTATGTAATTATTTTACTTATTGTGTTATTTTATTTTTAACTGATATTAGCATGTTTTTATTGAATGGTTGTTAAGGTGAATAAACTAATGTTATCACTTATAAAACTCTGAGTAAAATTGATAACGTCTTGACACTGGACGAATGTTGATGACTGGATTTGAAAAATGATTATCATGCCGAACAGTCGCACAGTCACACACAGGGTAGTAGTACAGGTAGTAGGTAGGGTTCGATTCTCATTCAAAGTAAATGTTAATGCTGTCGATAAATGTTTTGAATTAATTATGAAGGATCAATAATTTTGATTAACTTTGTTTTTGCTCGATAGTGTCCTTATAAATTGTTACTAATTGATAATAACATTTGTAAATTTACAAGTATAAAAATTAAAAAATAATACTTATTACAAATTAAATAAACATCTTAACTTTTCAAACGCGTTTCCAAACGTTTTACCGCACCGTATGTTTTACTGCTCACTTAAAAATTCCTCGGCAACATTGCTCGTTCACATGGAAAGCTTCCCGGAATCATATCGTAGCGTAATGAAAACCATTCGACAGCCGAAAAAAATGCCAAGATTATTGAAAATTTGAAAGGCTTTGATCTGTGCGAAGACGATGATATTGTAGGGATATACTCGCATGTATTTCTACATGAATTTGGATTATCTACTTAACTGAGCAAATGTAAATGCGGGATTATGAGTTGTGATAAATGGTACGGATATGATTAATCTCAGTTTCCTATTTAACAGATAAATAAATACTGTTTTTGTATTTATTTGTACTTGTACATTTATTTAGCTTACCAAGTTCTACGGTTTCTCTCGGGTTAATTACTACTGTGCAGCTTCTATAATATTATTAATTGATCGAAGCGTGATTTTAGTCTTCTTGTAATATATCTTATATGTATGTTTATAGATAAAGATTTATTGTCTACTTCTATATACAAACCACATAAAATTGTTAAGTATCAATTCCATCGCTTACATTTATTATAATTTTGTCATTGCCACTCAATAAAATACAAAAAGGTTCTTTTGTGTGAAAAGAAATTGGTAAAAAAATAAAAAATCACTGAAAACAGCAGATTATAGGGATAATGGGAAGATTTACCGCTGTCTAGATATTTAAGACCATTGAAAATAAGGTAGTGTCGATAGTTGATGAAACTTAGTTCTCTTCTAACGTTTGTTTTATGTAAAGTTTAGGTATCACTCTTGCGGTTTTGCTCGCGCTGCTATGTTGCTGATATACTTGTAAATAGCTCTATTGAAATTGAATGTAAAAATAATGAATAGTGAAAAAAATAATAATGAAAAAAAAATGTTTTCAATCTGTAGTACAGTACGTTTTCAGATTTACGTTATTTCTATTAAATTTCCCTTGTATATAAAACACATGTAAAATCGTAAAACTCACAACTCCCCAAACTTTATGTTAACACATATTATCATTCAATTTATCCCGACTTCCTTAACTTATACTAACTTACCTTTGAACCTCTTAAAATTCTGATCCTTTTTTCCTTTAAGTCACAAAACTTGGATGCGATAAAGTCATCTGAAATGAACTGAAACAAGTTCTTTGCAGGCAAAAAAAACTACATTATTCATTGCCGCGGCTTTCCATTTGGCTTGGGATAAGCAAACAATGGATAAAGGTTTTTGCCACGACATAGTACCAACAAAAACGATTGTCATCGTAACATTGTCGGGTTATATTTGACACTTGTTTTTGCGTATCAAATTAATTTGGGAATAAAAAGCGGCATTTTTAATTACAATGTTTTGAAATGACATTGTTGAGTGACGTTTGTACGTGTTTGTTTCTATGTTGAATTGTGATTGTGACAAATTATTTGTTGGTGAAAAACGAGCCTCAATGTCGTTAACATTTCCCCTTGTCTTATGGTACTCGTAGGTTAATTACTTTTCAACCTCAAGGAAAAATGTTTTCACAAGGTAGCTTGCAAATTGTATTTTATATTAAACTAGCGGTTTCACCCGCGTAGTTCCCGTTCCCGTATGAATATGGGGGTTAAATTGCCACTGAATCACTCTATCTATTAAATTAAACCGCATTAAAATCCGTTGCGTAGTTCTAAAGATCTAAGCATACATAGGGACAGAGAAAGCGACTTTGTTTTATACTATGAAGTGATAATTATCAATGACCAAATAAATGAATAATTTATTATAAACGACATTGTTGGTAATAATAAGATAATCTGGCTAAATCTAATATATAAAATTCTCGTGTCACAGTTTTCGTTGCCATACTCCTCCGAAACGGCTTGACCGATTCTCATGAAATTTTGTGAGCATATTCAGTAGGTCTGAGAATCAGCCAACATCTATTTTTCATCCCGAAATTCCTACGGGAACGGGAACGGGAACTACGCGTGTGAAACCGCGGGGTGCAGCTAGTAATATCTATAATTGATTACTAAAGCTAACTAAAAGCTTATATTGGGAATACTGCTACAAATGACGGATTGTATAAAAAATGAAACATGTGGCGTCATCTAGCGGCTACGAGTCGAATTATTTACATTATAACTACGTGAACGTAACTCATAAAAATAACGTGAAGAGTATTGTTTCTTTAATTGTACATATGAGTTCATGCAGATATTATTATATTTTTAAGTATACAAAAGCTTAATTTTACATAACTTTGAAGTATTCGAACTTAGTTAATACAATGAGATAGGATCAGTTACTACAATGAGATGATGTAGTGAATGATTATGTTATTTGTACTCCATGGATTGACCATGCGTATAAGGCATATTCTGTACTAATCAAATAAACTAATTAACTAAAAAAAAACTAACTAAATCATCCGTGAGAGGGAGGGGGTCCTTGTAATTTCCTCTTGAAATAACATAGTTTGATATCCAAAAGCACTAAACGAATTTCCTCATTTTATTCAATTTTACCCCCTTTACAGATTTAGATTTGTAGATTTTAAAGCTTATATTATGTTATGTTATTTCCACTCAGGCAGTATGAACACAATTTAAATAAGAAATTCCTTACTTAGTTGTATATTTTTTTTCAATTTAACCCATACAAAATATTAAATTTTCTACAATAAGTGAGTAGGTATTAATTTCAGTTCAATTTTCTCCAATAATACCTAATTTCAGTTCAATTGTTGTACATTAACAAGTTATTGCAATGCAACAATGGTCCTTAATTATCCAATTACGAGCATTGGCTTAATGCACTGGTAATCTGATTATATTCCGATTGGGAGCGAATCGAAGATATTGGATTTGTATTAGATTTATGTGTTTCTTAATCTTATTTAATAAATTGTAGCGAGAATTTTTTGTAAGTATATATTTGTTTAAAAACAGTCAGTTGTACTCTGGAAGTGTCGACAAAAGTGAAAATATGATCAATTACGTGTGTATTATTTAATGTCGCGTGTGCAATTGTATTTCCCTTACAAAAGTGTCTATCGCACCAACAGAAGTTTTCACTACCAAAAAAGAAGCTAATGCACTTATAGAAGGTTTCTCTACCAAAGAGTAGCAAAAAATAGTCACCCAGACATTTCCATGAACTCAAATGTTTGACTTGAGCGGGAATCAAACTCGTAACTTTTGGCATAGCAGGCAGGGTTACTAACAAAATCGTCAACCGATTTGGCTGAAAATTGGTGGGGAGGTAGCTATGAACCAGGAGAAGGACATAGGATACTTTTTATCCCGAAATTCGCACGGGAACGGGAAGTACGTGAGAGAAACCGCGGGCCACAGCCAGTATTTTAATAAAATTAAGTTTAAACAAAGTATAACACCATTAAATTGTAACGTTTATAGCGTTATCATGTCTCCTGAGACGCTTCCTTACATATTTAATATAGCCCGGTAATCAAATTCGCGATCTTATGCGAACGTCTTAAGGGGGCAATTAAGCCGTTTGATTGTGGCCCCTACAGATTACAATTACCTAGTGTCAGACGTGCTTCGCTTCACCCCTTAATAGCACGTCAATGTGAAGCCGATAGGCTAAGGGAATGTAAGGTGTTGGTATGTAGGTTAATATGACTCGGATAAATTAAAGGATATATTTATGGATATAAAGAGGGTTAAGCCAAGGGACGTTAAGTAATGGTAGATAGAAAAAAGTTTAGACTTCAAAGGAACCGTAATGATTTGCATGACTTTATGAAATGAAATGAAATGAATGAAATGAAAAAAGTTTATTGTGACACACAGTATTATCTTATAAACTAAGTAATATTAATAACAATTGTCACAAAGGGTTCCAGCTCAGCATGTTGCCAGTTGAAACAACTGACGCTGGTCTTCCGTTGGAACCCATTGGTGAATTCACGGATGACCTCAGAAAAATATTAATATAAAAAACAGAGCGAATTACAATACATAATAAAAAAAAGACTTTAGTTTAATCAAACACAAAAGACTGAGGAATAAGAAAGGTTTAATTGGGAAAAACTGCCAACCTACTAAGAAATATACATACCTAAGATATATTCATAAAACTAGCCGTAGTTTCATGCATACGAAACATTTACAGAAAGAAGGTAGACGTTTCTGTAAAGCTTGCCCTTTTATAATTATACTTTATACTGTCGCTAAAACATATCTGTGAACTAGTACTTCCAGCGCTTTTGTTTATTGTCATATTGTCGTCACCACCATATATATCTTTTAATAATGGTACTCGTTAAAGTAAGCAAGTCTTTCATCTTACTTCTTTAGTTAGAATGTGGCAAATTGCTTTAACTTAATTTGCGTGAGTTCTTCATGAAATATTACATCGTTAGGTATTAACTTGACGATTTTTTCTACTTGTTCACCTGAGAGCCATATTTCATAATCGGATTTGACGGCTACAACAAAATGTAAGGCTGTGCGTTAAGTGGTTAGCAATAGCTGTAGTATTATAAGTATTTTTTAATCGTAATAACTTGATTTTTTAAACCATTTGGCGTCATCTGCATAATAGTATTTGCACTTGCCTACTAAGCGTGAGACCTTGGGTTCAATTCGCTATGCGGTGAATGCTTGCAATTTTCCAAAATGGCTTTGGTTTGAAATGACCAAAGCGTGAGCCAGGATTCCGCACTAGATGCACCAAGCGTGTCATGATACACGCTTGTCAATGTAAATAAAGTATCGTGGCTATACCAATGATACCTAATCATTGGTATAGCCACGATACTTTATTTATTCAGATACTTCAACAACTTCTTCACAATAAATTACACAATTACAATTATTTATTTAGCTATTCAAGAATATAATACAATGCTCTAAAAGTTTTCTTTCTTTTTTTCTTTAGTCAGAGTAGAGTTTAGTAGAGTTCGTTTTGTCCAATTTTTTTTTTAATCAAACAGAAGTTTCTGTACCTTTTCTGTACCCTCCTCACATCATTAAACATAATCAGCCACCATTACCTCAATGAACTGCGTCAGACAAACACCTAACGTGTACAAATTCAGCCCGCTATACCAGATTTCAAAGGCCTTACCTTAAAAGGTGTTATATCGATCAGAACTTGAGTGGTTTCCTTCTGAATGTGGTTCGTTAGACGCTCGCCTTGTGTGTGTTGATGTTCATAGAACTGTGCGTGCCTCTTGTCTGTTCGCCAACTGTAAGGTAATATTTGCTTTGTAATTGTTTTAGTTAGCAGTTTAGCTGTAGTCTTTTGGTTAAGTTATTGTCGTTATAGAGTATTGGTAAGGTATGTAGTGAGTGTGTGTAGATAAATATTTTCAAGAAGTTCCTATAAAACTATAATGACATTAAAATTTTAAGAAGATTCTTATAGGATATTGTTATTATTCAATCGCGTGTACGTTTTACAATCAGTCAGTAGTTTGATAGATATTTTTGTGATGGTCTGATGGCAGTTGCTGCACGTAAAGTACTGCCATTCCGGAAAACCTGCCACTTTAAACAAAATAGAGGTTTGGAATAAGAAGAAAAAATGGAACAACGGAAAATTAAAATGAATGGAATGAATGGAATGGAAATTACCTATAGTCTCCATGTCCTCATGGTAAAACAATATAAGTCATTTCTTTAAAATTTCTATATCTAGCCTAATAGTGCTCGCGTTAGCACTAAGTCGTCAGACCAATAATTATTTTTTCGTAAATGTAACGAGTAAAAGTTTCAAAAAGCTGTTAGTAAAATTTACATTTTACCCAAACTTCAAAAGTTATAATTTTACATCCGTTCTGGCTGCATCTGTTTTGCGATGTTCGGAGTTAAAAATAAAAATACAAAAAAAACAAATCGGTGTACGCCGCGGTGGTACCATTCAAAAAGTTACGCCTGGATAAACGTTTTCCATTGGATTTAGTAAAACTTTTTACTGACTCTATTATTTTACTTTTATTCACATATATTTCCATATTAAATATGAGTAAAAATGATTGATGACCGATTTTGTCGCCTTAGAATTTTGAAACATAGAGCATGTTTCAAGCAGAGGAATTTATAGATTTTTTAAAAGAAAAAGCTTCGTTTTTTGTGTATCATTAATCCAATTTTTATTAAAGTAAGTTCTGTAGCTAAGCAAAGATATACAATACAAAAATGTAAAGCAAAAGCCACTTCCTTACTGATGATAATATTAATATATAAACCTAGGAATCTAGAAATTTGTCCTGAGTCCAATAAATTTACAAAATAATAAAACTTAATATATCTTATTACAGATTAGTATGAAGAAAAATAAACAAAGTAACGTGACTGCGAAAAAGAAGACTGTCAACGTTGAAGAAAAGGCAGAAGATACGAATGAAAACGTCACCAAATTGAATTCATTAGATGAAGAGGATCAAGGATTTGGGGGATGGCTTAAGTATTAATAATTTTAATAATGGTTTATTTTATTTAACTTAACAGGAAAGTGCGGATTCAATCCTCGTTACAAGTACTTATTTTAAAATTTTGGCTTTTTATTTCCGATCCGCAGAGTGGTATGCCGGACTGCCATCCGTAAGGTTGCGGGTTCGATTCCCGTGCGGGGTGAATATTTGTGTGAACCACAAATGTTTGTCTCGGTCTGGGTGCGTGTGTGAATGGGTGAGTGCGTAGTTTCTGATACCCTAGATACAAGTTTCGAACTTAGTTAGGGGTCAGTTACTATGTAGTGAATGATTATATTATGATATTAGTGCTGTTAAAATTAAAAGGCTCATTACTTACTTTTGAGTAACAAGCAAAGGTCTCTTACATTTTTAACATTTTTTGTCAAAGAAAAATCGTCTTTATTGGTAATGTTAGAGTAGATATAGTAACTAATTGGGCCGTGTTATCACAGTCAAATTTTGTAAATATATTAATTTATTTAGAAAGATGAATACGTATAATTGTAATTGTAAGTTATCAAAAGGATTAATTTACCTCCAAAGAAACATAACATAACAAAAAAGAAAACACAAAGGAAGTTTTATATTAGGTTTTTGTATAAATATTTACCCTCAAAGTAAGGAATAAGCTAATTATGAAAATTCTATGTTTAATTATTATGAAATACGTTACCTTGTTACCTCTCTATGTACATTAGCTACATGTATGACCTAACAAGGTAATATTGCCGCGAGCTTGTATAAATTAAAATACACATTAATATTCTAAGTATTTAAGTGTGAAAGTTGGTGAGTTTGTTTCAAAGAATAAGTACTTTAGTTACCTTTCGTGGCCAAAATTCTAAACTGACTTTGATTAAATTTTGAATAGGCTTAGTTAAATGTGATAAATACGTACGTATGTACACACATCAAAAGTGTCTAGGGATCAACATATATTTTTGCAATAACTTTTCTCCTGATTGATATTAATTAAAATTTTCTTTAAGGATTCATCAAATAAAGTGTTTTCGTTTGTCACAGTAACGATAAACCAAGTCACCTTTGCATTAATAAAGAAATTTGCCATTTTCCTAATAAAGGGTTTTTTGACATTTGAACCACTAACATTAAAGTTCGAAAAAAAGACTGAAATAACAGTTTTCTTTAAAATTTTATTGGGTAACTTAAACAATTAATAATCCGTGTTTCTACCGCGAACACTAACAACACAAGAACATCGGTTTGGCATACTCAAAATGAGTTCATCCAAATCACGCTGTGGAATGGCCGCCCATGTTCGTTGCAACAACAAAAAAAGGTCTTCTTGCGACTGGATACCCTCCATATTCGGCAGAGCTCTTCTCTGTAGCATATCCCATGCATGCTCAATCGGGTTCAAGTCTGGCGACTGAGCAGGCCAGGGCAGGACATTGATGTTAGCTGCGGCGAGAGTCTGTCTTACAACTCTTGCGGTGTGCGGTCGTGCATTATCATGCATTAACTGAAATAAGGGACCGATTTGCACTTGTAGAGGAACGATGACGTCTGATACAATCGTCTCAGCATAAATTTGAGCGTTGAGGTTGCCTCTGATCCAAATCAACTCAGTTCTTCCGCCGATCCAAATACCCGCCCATACCATGATGGTTCCACCACTATAAGGATGGACTTCCTGGCAGGATTTTAATCGCTGTTGGCGTCCAGGGGTTCTCCAGTGTCGTATACGTCTTGTATCCGGTCTCATACCAAAACGAGACTCATCAGAAAAGCACACGAAACGCCATTGTTCTTCTGCCCAATTTCTGTGTTCAAGAGCCCATTGATATCGAATCCTACGATTGTGCATTGCTATAGGTGGTACCCGTAGCGGTCTTCGGGAATGAAGGTTCACTTCATGCAAGCGGTTTCTGACTGTTTGGTCGCTAATTAAGTTCCCTGAAGAGTGATGAAGCCGCACGGCTAACATCATGGCGGTTATCACATGGAGCTCTTCGAGTTAAGATTTGAATGTATCGGTCTTGTCTCCGTGTGGTGCAGCGATACCGTCCTCCATGGCGCTCAGCCACGGTACCAGTGCTTCGGTAACGTGTCCAAAGTCGACTGATAACACTCTGACTTGTATTCAGAGCTAAAGCCACAGTACGTTGCCGGGAACCAGCTTCTATCATTCCCACGGCTCTGAGCATTTCTTCCCTGCTTAAATGACGTCGCCGCTCCATAATAACGTTGGTTTTAATCAGTAGTAGGGAAACAGTAGCACTAATAATGTCTTCAATGCGTTGTATGTTTTTATAGGGAAAATATTGACAGCTGATTTTCATCTTTTACTCGAATTTGATTCACAGTTCCTGATTCAAATTATGAAATGCACCAAAAAGGATCCATATAAATTTATAAAATCATAAATTTATTACAAAGCCACATCTCAATCTCAAGAAATCCGCATAAAAATGCTTGATCCCTAGACACTTTTGATGTGTGTATATGAAAATAAAAGCTTTTTTAGGCTGTACGCGTTCTAATTTGGATAACATTAGTTTATATTTAATATATTTTACGGGACATTTACACGTACCTATGTCCTGTGGCTGAAACTAAACGAGGGTTTCGACATAGGTAATTAGTCGAAATAGGTAAATATAAACAATGACGTAGGTTTCGTTTAATAATAAAACATTAGTTTAGTTTTTTTGTTGCAATTAAGTTAATAAGATGAAGACAATCAGAATATTTTCTCAATTTAACGTTCTTAACATTCGAAACATCCTACTAATATTATAAAGCCGAATGTTTGTGAGTGTGGATGTATGGATGTGTGGATGTTTGTCCCTCTTTCACGCAAAAACTATTGAATGGAATTTAATGAAATTTGGTACAGATGTTCCTCATACCTAGGAATAACACATAGGACTTTTTATCCCAAAATTCCCACGGGATAAGGTTCTACGCGGATAAAACCGCGGGGCACAGCTAGTTGATTTTTAAATTTGACTTTGACTTTGAATTAATTTGGTTTTCAATGTATTTTTAGACGGTCATCATCTTCCCAAACTTACATTTTTAACAAATATTAATTTAGTTAGAAAGCTTGATATTATTAATTTCACGCTGAAAGCCTCAGGCGTAAGTCTAGTATCATTAAGTCTAGTCTAAGTTAATCTCATATTATTATTTTCAGATCTCCTGACGGTCTAGAAACGATGAAACTATTTGTGATAGCCAACAGTATCGTTATTCTAACAACGATAGTGTATCCACACATAGAGAACGTTTATGGAATTATTTCGGAAATGTTATATGGTGAAGATATTTTTGAGTAATATGGGATATTAAAGAAAATTTATTGTCTTGTAGTCCTGAGGATTTATCTACACTAAAGTTTTTGAAAAGTTGGGATAAATATAATCTATAGTTTTTTTATAACGGATAAAATAAGTATAACTACGTAAATAAAGGAGTTTGTAGTTTTTTCATAAAACTCGTTTAGTGTTGTTGCATTTTAATCAAAAAGCTTCTTGCATTGTATAATAAAAAAATCTTTGTCATAAACATTGTCCTGGCAATTAGTAACCATAAAAAAATAATGTGTGAAGACACATTTGCCAATTACTTTTATTTGTAAATTAACCGATTCAAAAACAACAAGTCATTTTATAACTTATTCTAAACATAATAAGGTTTGTTTTTCCTTAATTATAAAGTTAATTGTTCTTAGCATTCAGTTAGTAATTCTGTTTTCTCTAGACCTATTTCCTTGAGATAATATAGACTTTGAGTTATAATTAAAATATATTAATTAACAATGTTTGGCCTCCTGTTCCGATTAATATTTTCAGTGAGTGTCCTCGTTTGGTATTCAATGAACGTTTTCCAAATGATTTCGGATTATTTTAATAAAGAATTTCATAAATTATTGTCTAATGAAACTGAATATGTAGATGAGTATGAATAGACATCGAAATGTCTAGCTATCCTGTTTGCTATACCAAAACCACAGTATAATAATGAGCACTAGCGTACCAAAAGTTAGGAGTTCAATTCCTGTCTAATGTAAAACATTTATATTAATTATATTAAGTACTAGCTGTGCCCCGCGGTTTCACCTGCGTGGATCCCGTTCCCGTGGGAATACGGGGATAAAATATAGCCTATGTTATTCAGGGTGAATGCAGCTTTCTAATGGTGAAAGAATTATTGAAAACGGTTCAGTAGTTTCGGAGCCTATTCGTTACAAACAAACAAACAAACAAACAAACAAATCTTTCCTCTTTATAATATTAGTATAGATAATGTTTAATTGGGCGTTTTATATGTAAAGGTATGTTTTACAAAAAAAATAATTATTATCTAGTAATATGCTTGTACGTAAGAATAACGATGATTATTAAATAAATTTATCGGTTTTGTTGTGTTTCTTTTAAATAAATGAATCATATGAATCTAATTTTAATATTAGCCTATCCAGTATTATGAAATTTTAGTCCACTCAAATATATTATAATTAACGGGATATTTACCATGTATATTTCGAATTTCCGATATTTCGACGCTGTTGCAAGCGTCATGATCACGGATGAAGACATGATCAGTTCATCCGTGATCATGGCGCTTGCAACAGCGTCGAAATATCGGAAACTCGAAACAAATAATATACATGGTAAATATCCAGTTAATTATAATAATTTGAGTGCTAATAACCATGATAACTAGAAAAACTATAATGTTTAGTCCATTAGTTTTTGCGTAAAAAAGAGTAAAATCTATAAAAACAGAACTTAGCTCTAGCTAAATAACTTTTAATTTATAATATTAGTTAAAAGTAATAATATAACAAACTCCAGATTTTAAAAAAGCCACTTAACAAACAAAAGAATATTCATTATTCCACAAATTTCCTCTTAACAGTATTCAATTACTTATTCATAATTCTGACTTAAAAATAGAATCATATCCCAGAATAGCTCACCAAAATACGCTTTGCATATTTAACATGGCGGCGGAAATTTCATAATAAGACCCTTCTTAATCTTTGTCTAGAATGGAAATAATAATGACAGGGAAGTACCTCATAATTTCCACTCGTATGTGTAACTTTGCAGGTAAGTCTAGCGATTCAACCGGGCTTGTGTTAAGTAACTGCCACCGATGTCACTATGAATAAATATTAGTTTGCGAATGCTTCTTTCACTGTAGTTATAGGTACTATCAGTGGGACAATGGACTTTATTTTGTAGCTGATACGATGGTTTTTTGTTTTTGTAATGTCCTCTGGTGGTCCAGGGTTCGATTCGTAGATCGAGGGTTACGCGCAAAATTCTCTCGCTCAGTGATGTGAAGACAGACTGATGTAACAGTATCATAAAATTGAAAGCTTAGCAGAAACTTTAGATATTATCATAATTCAGTAACCTAATCTACATTAATATTATAAGATTCATTCACCATTAGAAAACTACATTCACCCTGAGTTACATAGGCTATATTTGGTCCCCGTATTCCCACGGGAACGGGAACCACGCGGGTGAAATCGCGAGACGCCGCTAGTTTCATATAAATGTCGTTGTTCAAGTAAGAAGTAAAATTAACTTTGACTATTCCTTCTTTCGAGTAAGATTCAGAAATTCTTGTGCCTACATAGGACTGTGCCTTTTTATGGGCATCTACTTGTCACTATTGATGTTGCAAATAAAACACGACACGTCCGTTCAATATATATTTCAAGCAATACTGCCTAGTCCTATGTAGGCACATCCTTAAAAATACACAAGGAATATCCACCTATTAAATAAAATGCCTGTTTAAACGCTTTGATGTCACAATGAGCTGCTACCACAAGACATTATCTCGTTACTTAGTATCGAGCTGGTTAACTGACGGTTACCGCATTATAAGGCAGGTACAGTATAATGAGATTTTGTTCATAGATTGTCCTCGTTCAATCCCTGTGTTGTTGACATACTTTACAATGTTGTAAGGTTTTAGTTACTTTTTTATATAATGTTGTGTAAAATAATTGGTAACTGGGAGTAAATGAAGAAAAAACAATTGAAAAATGTTTAAGTAATATTTTTGTTTAACATTATTTTTTGCATAGACAAAAATATAGATCCAATTGTTGCCTGAGGTTTTTCTGAAACGATACGACCTTCGAACCTTTATCCAATTGTTTTGAGTATTTTCGAACCGATACCTCAAAACCTTCAAGAAAAGAAAGTACTCCCACCTCAAAGGCCGGCAACACACTTCTGACTCTTGCAGATGTCCATAGGCGACAGTTGTTACCTAGTAGTACATCGTGTGACCTGTTTGCTCCTTTGCCCCTATACAACACAAAAAGTATATTGATGCGTAAAATAAGACGTCAAAACAACATTTGGTTTCTACACCTAACTAAATATAAACATATATAAATATATAAAGTCTAGCATTTTTTCTTGGCGTAGATTTCGAACGGTATCCATATTGATGGATGTCACAATGTCTTATTTGCGATTTTCCACAAAACGGAAATTAATTCTCATCGAATGATTTGAATGACAGATCCAGCGCTCCGTTTATTTGGGATTGTGGGACACGTCAATATTTAAATTGGTTTACAAAAATATAGGTTGCTTTGTAAAAATATAACGTTAACAGTTTTTACACAGAATAACTTTGAAATACGATTTACATAGGGACATAGTTATACGAGCATTGGCGACCCAACTGGCAGAGTAATCACTATGCTGGACTGCCAAACAGAGCGGGTTCGATGCCCGTGTAAATATTTATGTAATCTTTAAATGTTTGTCTTGGTCTAAGTGCGTGTGTATAATTATTGTATGCTTAGTATCTGGTAGTCACAGGTAATTAACATTGTTAACGGTCAGTTGCTAATTATAAAATGACAGATTGTATAATGTTCTTTTATTTACAAAATTTCTTTTAAAAACTTTTATATTTATATTTAGTTTAAGAAAAAACAACACAACTGTAACATATTTCCATTTGCACATAATAATAAGCTACTATAGCTTCCAAAAAGCTTATCACCGAGCTTAACTCAAATGTCTAAAGCACCTAATCTCTAAGCTAAGTCACAAAGGATGATTGATACCTCACAACGCGGGCTTCGAGTTAGCGTATTACCGATTGTTTATCGCCTTTCACGTTCAATGTGAACACACATGATCATTCAAAGTAGACGCGATGATACTAGAGGCAGGTCAGTCAGCAGAATTAGTGCTTTGACGTCACTCAACCTCAGCGCTTTAACGCTAATTCTTGTGTTTGCAAGCTACGTTTGAAGCTAGTGATGTGAGTAATGCCTCTAAATTTCTGTCAATCAATTGTCATTGCAATGAATTTTGGCAATATTGGACTAGGAATTTTGTAATAGGTACGTAGTCCTTTTTTCAATTTACGAGCAATGTATGTTGCGTACTATTAGTAGTCTTGTTAAACGCTTTATTTTATTACGCGTATGCTTTTGTTAGGAGGTTCACGTCAATACTGAAATGAATTTATGTAAAAGTGTCCAATGTATTAATTAAAGTAGTCCCATACTTCATAAAAATCTGTTCAGCCAGTTCAGGCTGTTCGGAGGAACAAACGAACATCTAAAATATAAAGATCCACAAACTGCGCTAAAATTATTAAGGTGAAACTTTCCTTCATAATTTTAGTGAGAAGAGAAGTCTTCTAAGAATATTTTACCAAGTTCTAGTACGAGTATGTGCCGAGAGTCTAAGTTTACCTTCACGTGAATGTCATACAAGGATCGCGTGTAAAGGAGTATGGAGGTATTTGAATGAACTCTGACAAGAGATATGCTCGCAAATTGATGATGGTGGACCATTGAATTTGTTACCTTATTGTGTGAAAAGTATACATGTGAAATAAGTGTTAGGTAGTACTAGCTGTACCCCGCAGTTTTACCCGCGTGGAACCTTATCCCGTGGGAATTTTGGGATAAGAACATTCTATGTATGAGGAACATTTATACCAAATTTCATTAAAATCCATTCAGTAGTTTTTGCGTGAAAGAAAAACAAACATCCACACATCTAAACATCCACACTCACAAACATTCGGCTTTATAATATTAGTAGGATGGGCAGAATAATGTTGAAAACATATTATGTAAGTTAATATATTGTTTGGAATTTTCTAGAAGTATTCAAATATCGGTTCAATTTGAATGTGCAACTATACACAAACAGAAGCTTAGCCCGAAACAAAAACAGTTATTCTTTCATTCACATTCATATTGATTTACATAGCTTTGTTTGGGAATCGAACTCGTAACCTTTGGCATATAAGAGCCTAGGGACACGGCAAACGGTATTTTATGACCACCAAATAGTGTTACTTTGTAGTCATGAAATACTGTTTACCTTTAGTGGGAATCGAACCTGCTTCAGTAGTATGGTCTTGGTCATTTCATTACTATCTTTGCCATTTGGTCGTCGGTTGCAGTAATTAGATATTATGAGAATCATTTAATCATTTTAAAATTACCTGAAATATTTAAGATTTTTATTACTAACTGACTTCACTTTAGGGAAAAAGAATATCATTCTCACACTTACATATTAATAACCTATTAAAATACGAAGTACCTATTACATACAAGTATATTAGAGAGAGATAAACTGAATCCAAAAGATTAGAAAATATATTAGCGAATCCGAAATGTCATTTTATAGTGAATTATGGACATTTTATCGTGAACGTTATAATATTTGACACTCATTCGGTTCGTGTTACATAAAGATTACGGAAGGTCCAGCTTTGGGGTTTCACTGATATCATAATAAAGTAATATCTCTATATTCGCCATTAGTAGTCCAAAAATCGTAATTTAGTATGTATTCGTATATTATGAAATCAGAAGTTGTGCCTCCAAATTGTCCATAACGATCTAAATCTCAATCTAAACAGGCCATAAATAAATTAAAACAATTTCAAATTACACCGCCAAGATCACTATCTCCATTCAAACTCTCAGGAGAGCAACTTTGCCAACCCCAATACAACTTCATATCGAATTGGCCTATACCCAGCAATCACTGCGCCCTGTAAAGGATATTTTACAAGCACTATAAATTACCCGCGCTGTTTATGCTTGCCAAATGTTTAGCCTTTACGTGAACATCGCTCGTTTGCTTCGAATCGATTCGCACAGGTTTTCTTCCAAGCTCTGGAGTAATGCCAAGTGCATTACGTTCTTGCCTGGCTCGGTCTGGTGACGATATATTACCTAAACAGTTAACAGTTGACTAATTATTTTGCTCAGGACACTTTATGTCGTAATTACTTGTTGCAATAGTTGTGTTAGCAAGTTAAACTATATATTACGAGGTTTTTGTCTAGGTTTGAACATGAGCTAGCTCGACCATAGAAGTAGCACATTCTCACAGATTATCAGAGTGAAGTAGTAGCTCAAGCTACCGGGTTTCATATAGTGAATGAGTTGCTCGGAGCCCAAACCCCTTTCCCTTTTTTCTCCTCTGCTGCCTTCTTTTCTTCCCGCTCTAACAACTTTCTTATTATTCCTTCAAGGCTGGCAACGCATGTGACTCTTGAATTGCAGATAGATAGATAGATAGATGTCAATGGGCAACGATAGATAATTATGGTCTGGTGCCCTGACGTTTTATAACCAGAAAGTTATAAGAACAGTAACAGAAACTCAGTTAATCACCGTAAGCTTGTATACAGAAACCACACCAAAACGACACGATACTATTGCCTATTCACAGTACATTGCAGTACACACTAGTGCGTTCTTGTTCGATGTATACATCTATCTATATGCGAAGAGCAATGTACAAATCCAACGTATTATACACGACCACAGTTCGTTACAATCACAGACTATTCAAGATGCATTCACAAAGCGTAACGACAGCAAACAGAATCAATACGTACGTCCGCGCGCTCTGGCTATAAGCCAACGCCATTTGTTTTCCATCAGCGGCTATGGAATTCGTACTAGCCTTCGTTTTGATGCTTTGTTTGGAAACTTAACTACCGGCTAGTCAAAGGGTATGCGAAATAATCGCTATAGTTTATGTATATTACATAAGTTAATACGTGCTGGATTACGAGTGGATATAGAACATGAATACTGTATTTCCAACGTCTTCCTGAATGTGAAAAATGGAATGGTCAGAATTATGATTAAAGAACTGCCCGGAGCTGAGTCGTCAAATTATAGGTTGTGATTATTAATGTAATTTATTTAAAACTAGCGGCGCCCCGCGGTTTCACCCGCGTAGTTCCCGTTCCCGTAGGTATATGGGGATAAAATATCCGCATCAAAATCCGTTGCGTAGTTTTAAAGATCTAAGCATACATAGAGACATAGGGACAGAAAAAGTGACTTTGTTTTATACTATGTAGTGAAGACAATGACAAAAATAAAGGGTAATATATAAGTTGTCATACTATGAGTAAGTCAGGTGCAAAAAGTCTGCTTTAGACGTGTGTAACTAAACAAAATACTTCTTCGTAATGTGATTTTATCTACTTAAAGATTTGCCTTTGATCATAAAGTTCATTAAATAGGATTTCTTTTATTAAATGACGACCTTGATGGTAGAGTGGTCACCATGCCGGACTGCCGTCCGTAAGGTTGCGGGTTCGATTCCCGTGCGGGGTGAATATTTTTGTGAACCACAAATGTTTGTCTCGGTCTGGTTGTGTGTGTGAATGAGTGTGTGCCTAGTTTTGATACCCTAGTTTCAAGCTCCCAGCTTAGTTAGGGGTCAGTTACTATAATGAGATGATGTAGTAAATGACGATAAATTAAAAAAATGACGTTAAATTTTTTGTCTAGAATAAACAATTTTTATAACTCAGACAGTTCAGACGAGACACTGCAATAATTTATTTTGTTTCATATATAATTTTCAAGTGTATGACAAATGGATAACAAATCGAGCGAAAAGTATTTCTCTAAATACACACTTAACTTAATGGTTGTCTCAGGTTGATTTATGTTTACTTTAGTGTGTGTAATAAAATAAAAAAGTTTGTTTTTAGTTTGAACTACTAACAGTCCCCTTGTGACCAGGGTCAGTGTATCCTGAAACGTCGAGGTAATAATTTAGATGCATTTTACTCAATTCAGACCTGTATGTATTTAAAAATAAAGACAGCCTTTATTAACAATCATATACATTTTAATTTAACTAAGGTAAGTATAAAACTAAAACTTAAATATGTTTACACTTATTATCTACTTATTTTCCTATTCGACACCGGTTCCTTGATCGCCTTGCTGTACAGCATAGGCCTCTCCAAGAGTTCTCCATAGAGTTATATCGTATGCTCTTCTCATCCAAGTCGTTCCTGCTACTCTTTTAATGTCATCTTCCCATCTGCATTGTTGTCTTCCTCTGTATGTATTTACTACTATTTAAAAATTGTATAAATACTCATTCTCATTTATAATATTTATATAATTAAGTAATTCATATATTTATTCCAAACAGTTGCACTCGATGAGTTATAATAAAATGAAATTAGGTTACTTTTCCAACAAATACTTAATTTAACACAGGAATCGAACCCGCAATCCTTTGATCAAGAATCCATGGTGACCTCTATTTCTCGGTGTTCTCTATTTAGGCCACCAAAATACAAATCATAATCCTAGCAGATTACAAGTAATGTCCATCAAAAATGTATGCAAAATGCATTCCTATTATCCGTAGTTTTGTCCTGGCAACCCTAGCAGTAACAGGTCACAGGTCCCGCCTACTGTCAGCAACCGCTGCCTTGACGGGTACATGCAAATGTAGCACTGAATAATTGGTGTACTCAGACCGCAATGTATTCAAGATTCTTGATATTTGTCGACTATTTGCATACTCATCATATTGTTGCTTTGTTAAAACGTAAAAATTTTCATATATGAAGGAAAAATGTGCGATGTTGTGTGTTTTTATGGGTTCGTAATAATATGGTGCTCAGCGTGGTGATGGGGAATTGTAATTGTAATTTTAAATGCGGATGTAAATGTCTTTTTTTCGTGTGTTTCAAATGCAAATGGAGATTTTTTATATTTAACGGAAAATTCAATAACTTTTTCCTGGTTAATATTTATTGTTATAAACGTATTTAGGAAATATAGTACAATAATCTTGTTATAATCTGTACGAAACATATATAAGTACAAACAGTTTTAAGCCGTAAAGTGTTTCAAAGAGCACAGGTAACATAAAAATTACATAGAAACATTAACAGCGTTTCCGTTTTTACAATGGTTTAATCACTTAATACTTATAATTAGTTGCTGTTTTACAAAATGGAAATTGTGTTAAAGTAAATTAAGATTACAAATATAAATTTTGTCGCTAACTTTAGGTTTATTTTCTTACAATTAGGGCTTTTCAGTGTCAAGTTAAAGTTGCCAAACTTTCCGATTTATAATTTTATATAAAAATATTTTCCGAAGTTACTTTAAAGGTTCTGAATACACAATGTCTGCTTATCATAAAACGATTTCGAAGAAAGTAAAAAGATTATGAATGACATAATTGGATGTCGACAGTTTATAACTTATTTTTTGTATCTGATTCTGTCAGACACTTGTCTAACTTAGAACGTTTATTTAATTTAAACTACTCTTCAGAATTATATTCCGTTTTTTTTGGTAAAAAAAATTGAAAACCTTTATATAGGAACAAACAGTAGACTCGATCAGTGGTGGTAGTATTTCTGTGATGACGATGAAAGTAAAGGATTAGGGGTCTGACTACACTGGCTGTAGCGCAGCAGGCGGCGCGACGCGGCACCTAGCGGCAAGGTATTCTTTATAAGAAACGCCGCGCAGTTACGCTGCAGCGTAGTGCGGTATAACTCATACAATTTCTTAGAAACAATATTTCGGTGTCGCGTCGCTCCGCTGCAGTGCAGCGTAGTGCAGTCAGACTCTTAAGAAGACGTAACCTGCAAATGCGCTGTATCGTATCTTCATTTCAAATACTGACTACCCAATTTTAAAAAGGAAGTATTAGTGCTTCCTTTTACTTTTTAGAGGGGTCTGGAGCCCGAATTCCTTTGCTTTCCTTTCCTCTATTTACTCTTTCTAAGGTGCCTGCTATCCTTTAAAGTCGGACAACGGACCTTGACCTTTCTGAGATGTGAATGTATCTACTACAATAGAGTTATACTCTATCACTAATTTTTTACTTTCTCTTTCAATATTATTAAAAATATACTTAATCGAAAAATGTAATTTGCTTTGGAAAGTCTTAAAAAATACAAATATTGAATATATTAATGATTTTTTTGCCGACTCTATGAACTTAAGTACGAGTCTCATCATTCTATAAATCAAATTCATCCCGTATATTAAAGTCAAGTGTTTTGTAAACAATCGAAACGTTACTCATACATTGCCATCACAATACACGAAATGTCGTTCATTCAGTCGTCTGCTCTCCTGTGCTCGTTGTTAATGGAAATGCGGCTTTGGTATCTCACTTCATTAACGAGTTCTGAATACGTGGCTGCGCCTCACACCGATAGCGAATTGTTTTTTTATTTTTATCCGGAGCGTGTGGTAGCGAAACTATATTCTGGCTTGAAACTTTTTAAATTTGCGCTGATTAAACTGTTCTGACAGTTGTCTAGTTGCAAGTAATGACTAGGTTTAGGTTAGAGTGGTATATGATCACATATTTAATATGTATTTTTGAAATATTACATTTCAGTTATGTAAAGTCAATATCTATCGACTATCAGTATCTTAAGGTCTTGCATTTGTTAGAAGTGCTTTGGAATGAGATCGTTAACAAGTGGTAGCTTCCACACATCTTCTTTATTCTATAAATTAATAGATTTTTGAAGTGAATGATGAGTATAATGCAATTATCCATGCAAATAAGAATACTTTGCTAAATGTGTTATAAAGCGAAACCTTGAGAACAGCTAGATCGATTTGGCTATTAATTACATCCAAAATGTTCGGTGACGGTGTGACCGTGTTCCGTACATGTGAGACACTGCACAGTGGTCGACGTAATTTGGCAATGAATGTCCCAAATAATTTGTATGCAAGTTTAATAGTTTATTTGAAAATAATTAATTATGAACACGGACTAGTAAGCTGTATATTTCCTGCCAAGTTGAACGTCGGGAGTTTTGTTCCTGAGTCGAGTAAAATGTACCGAGAAATGTACCTATATGTTTGCTATATTATGAAAATGGCTTGAAATTGAGATCATCAATAGGCAAGGCATGAGTAATAGGTAAAAGCAGTGATTTCTTTTTATCCTCACTTTACTAATATTAAATAGCGAGGGTAGTTTCAGTTATGGCGTGCCATAGTGCTACGTCAGACAAAAAACGGAGTAGAATAAAGAATAGTAAAAGGTCACAAGCAATTTGTATCGCAAATAATAGTTAATTTCTATAAAAAGCAATACTTAAACATATAATACATATTAAAACGATACAACAATAAACTTTAAGCAAGCGTAAATTTAAGAGTGAAAACCGCTAATCCAAAAAAGGGACTAGGTACATACAACGTGAATAAATAATGTATCCATAAACAACTGTGCTTAATATCAGCTTTAATCTCGGCTTTTAGAGCTTTGCCACTTACAAAGGCAGATTGGAAAACTTTTTTCTTGCAAGAGTCCAATTAAAGTTGTTAAAAGCAATTTCCGGCGTGTCGATGTGTGCATTGCGGGCGATACCGCCACTGAGACGGGTCTGTTTTATAATTTATTTTAATATACATATTATATTAACAAATATTATATTATTAATTAAAAATAAATAAGTATATTCAAAAAAATATTTATTTTTTTCAATTCAAAAAGTAAATCGATTAAACTAAGTAAGTTCGTAGGCATTGGTAAACGATTTAGGAAATTATTTATCTAATTTCGAAGTTATATTATATTTGAATACTACTTATACATATAATAGGTATGTATTATTCCAAACATTTGTCATGATTTTTAAGTAGGTTAGTAACAAATATGTAAAAAATAATAAAGAAACAAATAATTCAAATCTACTACAATATTTCAACCAAAACACTGAGTCAGCGTTTTGTTTAAAATTAATCACCGTAGGTAAGTAAATATATTAATGAAGTTTCACAATTTCACACCGCTTTGCTGTGGTGAAAATACCAGATACCAAAAAAACTCGCAACATAATACATAATGTATAAAGTAAAATATTAATTTCCTTACCGTAAAGACTTACAAACTTAAAAACTTGAAGTACATCCTAAACATAATTTCGTGTGCTTATAATTTTAATATTACTTTTTTAACTTCACCTTTGAACGTGTGTTATAATGTTAACATAAGAATGAAGTTTCTTCCGTAATCTAATTGAAAGTTTTTGTAAAGAACAATACAAAGAGGAAGTGTTTTGTTTTCTTCTTGTACGTTTTTAGATAAACCCAAAACATTTGGTTTATTTAATTTGTACCGTTTATCTTGGATATTGTTTTGTTTAGTAGTATCGGCCTTTTAGATCCTTGACCCTGCCTGTATGACAATGGCTACCTACTCTATAACTGTTGATATAAGTGCAATGAGTTGAAATTGAAATAGGCGTAATGAACATGCTTGACTAAAAGTCACATGCACCAACATGTTAGTTATCACAAACTCGCGTCAATATGGGTTTATGACAATGCATTTTTCGTAGAATTAATTTAATTGCTTTACTTTATATTATATATTACCCTATACTTAATTGTCATAGATATTTCAATCACTATGGAAAAAAACTGTGGTTATCACAGTAATTGAAAAGATATAAGTCAAGAGAAAAGGTGGGAAGCGACTTTGTTTTACCTACTAGATCATGTTCATACATTATCCTTAAAGACACGCATACATCTAATAATTCCAAACCACAGTCACAGTAAAACATTCTCAAAGCCATTAAACCAAACTTCAACAAGACCTTTTTCATAAACTTTTGTATATCAATTAAAAGTTTCCTTTATAATTACAAGTGGGATTGCTTTTAAACAATTTCTTCAAACATTGGTTTAATACAAGCTTTGTAACTCAAATGTTGGTAAAAGACCAACGAAATGGCGCTACGTGACGCTGAAGCGGTACTGTTTGCCTGTCAACCCCACGCACAAATACAACTGGCTTAATCACACACGTTCAGAAGGCCTTAGCCAAGCTCAATCTGGTTGCAGTGCAAACGAATTAAAAATAAATAGCTTTTAATTTAGAATGATTATTTTATAGTAAAGCAAAAGTAAAAAAAGAACATTATTTTATGGCTACATACAAATTAAAATACATAAAAGCATACAATTAAAATTAATGATGTGGACATCTATACCTATAATCGATGTGTATATCACAACTTTCTGTAACATATCATCTGTAACTGTCAATGTTTAATATACATGTTGCTCATGTTCCTAAAATAAAATAAATAAATCAAATTAAAAACAATACAATGTGTAGCAAAAGAAGGCATCTCAGCTGCTGAAGGTTCAGTACAGCGCAGGTTTTCGGATGTCCCAGATATAGTGTTTCACAATCTTCTTTTTATGTAATCAAGTGACGAGTGAGATTGTCTACAATAGATGGTAATCAACACGCCCATAACAGACACAGTATACACTATACTGCGCTCATCACGCCGAGACATAAGTTAGTAAGTACACTTAGATATTTTGAAAAAAAAAAAACACAAAATTTCCTCAGCTAAGACTTGAATCTAGAACCATGCTGAATTGTAGCATGCCAACTGAGCTATCTAGGATTCAATCGAAGCTAATCTTAAATAGCATTTAGCCTTTAAAATACTGTAAAACTTTGAACAAACGTGGTTGAAATAAGATACATTGTCTCATAAGGTTGAAATATATACAAAGACCGCAGAGAATGCTATGTCAGCTACGTTCTGTTACGAAAACATAGTCAGTAATATATTAGGTAGATACAAAGAGAATGGATACAATTTTTGTTTGTATTATCTTTTTACATTTTGGTTATATACGAGTTTTTCATTGTTGTTCTCAATTGTTTCGATACAAAATGTCGATTGAAAATATTAATATCTGATACTAATTCACAATGAACAGACAAAAAATCTGTTCTCCATAATTTCAACTGCGATAAGAATTGCCATTCTTATTAGACTAATACACTTTTTAAACTTTCGCGATCGGAATTCATCGTGCATAATTTACAGGTCTAAATCGCGTAAAACATAATTATTATTTACCTCGACGTTTCGACCGGGTTACACCGATCGTGGGCACGAGAAGACACAGTATACAGAAGAAGAAATAATAATATACAGAGTAGAAGAAGTCTTCTCGTGACCACGATCGGTGTAACCCGGTCGAAACGTCGAGGTAAATAATAATTATGTTTTACGCGATTAACACTTATTAGACTGTTCAATACAAAAACACATTTTCAAATGAGATTAGTAGTTAGACCATAAGAGAGATTACGCAAACTCTGAGAGAGAGGCTTTAGCCCTGCAATGAGATCTTACAAGCCTATAATATTTACTTTATTAAAGTCATTATAATGCTGCTTTTTACACAAAAACCTATGCACTGTAATTCATAATTAAATTGTATATCGGACAATTATAACAGTAATTAAGCAATAAATAATGTATAGACATAAAATGGATAAAATATTTGATAAATAAATAGTAGTTTGCATTCAGATTAATTAACTTGATAAATAATTTAGTTCGGGGATATTTTATTGTTGGAATTTGTTTTATAAATTATTTAATAATTGAATCAAGCATCGAACATTGTTGTGAAGTAATTCGAAAGCATTATTTATTTATTGGGAAAATTAATCGGTCATCATAAGTAATTAATAACAATCAATTTATTAATTATATTGAACATCGGATAAGTATGATGTGATTGACACACAAAGGAATATTTTTGTGAAATATTGCTAGCTGTATATATAAATTTATAAAAAGTAGATAAAGAGTTTGTTAGTGTCAATAATCACGTTATCCTCAGGAACTACTTAGTAGTTAGTATAAATAACATAACATAATCATTCACTACATCATCTCATTATAGTAACTGACCCCTAACTAAGCTCGAAGCTTGTATCTATGGTATCAGAAACTACGCACACACTCATTCGCACAGACACCCAGACCGAGACGAACATTTGTGGTTCACACAAATATTCACCCCGCACGGGAATCGAACCCGCAACCTTACAGCATGGTGACCACTCCGCCATCGAAGTCGTCATGAAATTAAAAAAAAACTTTTAAAATTGGATAGCTCCTTTAACGAAGTAGGCTCTAAAGCATATTGTTTGTAAGTATACTCTTATTATTTACACCCTAAATATTGTGTAACTATCTAATTGGGAGTCATAACAACTACAGCTGAACGATGTAGGTCATCAACTATTGAACCACAATTATTAAAAAAATACATTTACATAAACAATACTCGTCCAGAAACAAATTTTCCATACTAACTAATTATTTTTAAAGCGAATAATTTACCCAACAAAACTTATTAATAATCAAAAGCAAAGACTACGAGTAAACTAGCAACAAAATTAATATTAAACATCTAATAAAACGTTCATCTTATTTACTTTATAATTGCAAATAAATGACATATTAAGTTTTCATGTAATTAATTGTATAAAACAATTTTGAATGAATTTGCGGTTGAAAAGTAAACGTTCTATTTAAATAATTATTACGAACAAAACTTAGTTTAACTTCACATTGACAATTCGACGTAATGACAGATGGCTGGCTTTATAATAAAGTTTAAAGTTAGTAAATCAAATAATTATAGCGAAAATTGTATACAAAATTATAAATACACGTGTATGTTTGTGTGGTTTTTATTTATTTAGCGTTTAAGTACGTTAATCCCCTGTTTAGTATTCTTATGGATACTCCTTTCTATATAAATACTAGCTGCGCCCCGCGGTTTCACACGCGTAGTTCCTGTTCCCGTAGGAATTTCGGGATGAAAAATAGATATTGGCCGATTCTCAGACCTACTGAATATGCTTACAAAATTTCATGAGAATCGGTCAAGTCGTAGGAGTATGGCAACGAAAACTGTGACACGAGAATTTTATATATTAGATTGCTAAATTCATAAATCACAACAAATATGTACTTATCTCCTTCATGAATGTAGAATTTTAATAATCTTTTCTGAATTTTAGAGTTCAGGTTTTATGTTGTCGTATCAACTTTTATTAAGTAATTAAAAAATACATAACAATACTGACAAAAAGTATCAAAACTTATACGTCTTTCAGTAATAATATTTTTATTAGTTCCAAATAAATAATATAATATCACAATCAAAGCCACAGGAAAACACTAGTTAGCAACACAGTCTATTTATTTACATTAACGAGTACGTTAGTAATAAAACTTAAAGCAAATTTGATGAATCTCGAAACAAAATCAACGTTTCTCAAACTTTTCACCCCATAAACTTTGTTTGACTAACGTATTTTCGTACGTTGACATTGGAATATCACCAAAATTTATTAAAGATACTTTGTTGGTGTATAAGAACCAAAGTTGAGAACCTAACGAAGTTATAATGGTTTTATTTTATTTGTTCTAAAACGCTAATCCCATTATATCTTACTCGTTTAAGTTTTGGAGTTTTCATAGTTTTAAGATTATTAAGTTTAAGTTTTGCGGTGCGAGTCGTTATTGAAGTTTGTGTTGTTAAAAGATTAGTAAGGTCTCATATTTAGGTTCTCAAAACCAAGGGCTTTAATGCATGTAGGACGACCTCTGGGATGGATGAAGGACGCGTAAACAAGCTTGCCAAAACGTGTGTTGGTGAACTCAAACCAGAAACATGTTTAATATAGAAAATGCCTTATATAAGTTAATATCAAACACAGACACTGTTATGATCAGAACAAAGAAACTTCAAAATGTTCAAGTATGAATTAAACTTATTTATTTATACCTTTTCGTAGTAAATTTAAACCTCAAAGAGATTTTATATTTACCGTTGTAGTGCTATAAGTAACAATTGCATCGTTATGTTTCAAACGAAACGACTCATTTGGGAATATTTAATAAAACAAAGTAATTTTCAGTACAATTTTATTTGTTATTGCATCTCGTAGAGTGTTCTGATTTAATGATGTACGTACTCTTTGTTCAGCAATATGTTACTTTATTTTTTGAACTGTATTCGGAAATTAAAGTAGTATTTTGTTGGGATTTAATGTTTTTGTATTGATGGATTTACTTTTTGGTTTATTTATATAAAAGTCATGCGAAATATGGTGTTTTGTTAATTAAGATGTGTGTTTTTTAAAGTAAGATTTGTAAGTATAATCAAAGTTTTTTAAAGAATTTGAGAAAATGCGAGTCTTAATCTTACCGAGAATTAGGGTGAGGGCTTATTTCATGTCCTTCAAGTAAATTTACTCACGAAGTTAACTAAGTTTTGTCTCTTTCTTACTTTATATCAAGTGACAAAGACAAAACATGTGAGTAGCTACTTAGAACGTTACTTGAAGATGGTGAAATAGGCCCTGAATATAATTGATTTCGTAAATTATTATCGTAATCATTATTTTAAATAGCAACCCAGAGCTAGACAAATATAAACATAAACTGTTAAGACAGCAGTTTTGTTCGAAACTAGCTAGTCTTAAACAAAATTGGTTTAACACTAACACTTAGTTAGATTCAATGGCGAAGTTGTTTTGTTGAAACATCGCCAAATGACGCAAACTCTTAGCTAATGACAAACTAGTTTGAACTTTATTTAATTAGGCTTTAGAGACTACTTAAGAATATAATTATATGTCTCTTTGCTAGATGGAAAAGATTACAATGTTTCTTGGTTTTCTATTTACATGGTTAGCCTACAATACACTACACCACGACCAACAGTAACGAGGGCTAACTTAACCACGGGCACATGTAGTACAATAGAGCATGGCGATTGTTTTTTTATTATTTGTATTTTTTTAATTTTAATTGTTTTTTTCTTTGTAATATTTAATGGACGTGTGCCCAGACCGTTCCTGTTTAATGTTGTAAGGAACGGGGGCGGCTTTTCTCTATCAAAAACGAAGGTACAAATACATAAAATACTTTTTGTATGATCGTTTTCGATCGGTTTCATTTGTTTATATCGAATTCTACTTACTGGCTTCGCCTCGCGGTTTATTTAGACCGAAAGGGTGTAATATATATTATCATCGTCTTTGTCACCCCAGTATCTATAAAAGATTATCACCGTCTATATGTATATTGTTTACAGGAATCCTTGTATTTGTAAAGTGACAATAGCCACAATACGTCTCATAAGCACAAGTTCAAATACTGTTTTATTTCACGCACGGCTCTGTCCTTTGTCGACAAACTTTTATTGACTCAACGTACCTTCGCCAGGATTTATAGGGATGGGAAAATATTTTCACGTTAATTTTTCAGGATAAAAAAAACTTTAATATATTGGAATGATAAATCTTATTTTTTTTTAATATACATTAAATGGTTGAAAACATTAAATTAAAAATTTAAAAATCCCCCCACACAATTACTTTCAAACCCCCATAACTTTTAAACGGGTCAACCGATTTTCATCAAACGTTCCGTTCGGGAGCTATGATGCCACAGACAGACAGATACACACACACACACATATATACACACACAGCAGTGGCGAGGGGTGAAATTTTCCGAAAGGGAAGACGATCCAAAAAAAAAACGACGCCTACATAATTTTGGATGAGACTGATGACAAACTTTTTTCCGCGACTTTACTCAAGAAATACGTTTCTTGCTGATCTATGTTAATTTTAACATAAAATTATATTGACTATTTGCTATGTGAAAAGCCCATCAAAATCGGTTCAGCTGTATTGTTATTTGTTTGCTTACATAAAGATAAACACACAAATTCTAACGGATTTATATACTTTTGAATCTAAAATAACAAACACAGGAAACAAAACACTTTATGCTATATACCCCGTTATCATTTAAATATAAAAAAGAGATTTAAAAAATTAAACCGGAGACAGATCTCATAAAATTATACAATTAGGTAATTTGTATACTTTCTGAAGTTGCTGCCTCCTTTATATAACAGAACTAACTATTAATAACTAATTTAACTAACTTCTACTTATGTGTGGTACCTAACATATATACTGGAGGTACAAAAAAAATATGTTTCATTTATTAGTTTTAATTATGCCTCTTTTTTATTTTATTATTTAAATAAATTATATTTCACTATATTTAATTCATTCATATTTTTATGTGTGTAATAGTTATGATGTAATTTAAATTTAAACTAAAAAATGCAACAAAAAATATGTTGCAATCATCACAAATGCAATTTGGAATAAAATTTCAGTTGTACAATTGAACTATTGAACCTATTTCAATAGACTAACATATTCAATTTTAAAAAACTGTGCAGTTTTAAGAACAATTCGAGTATACTTTCATACAGGTCGTTTGATAACCTTTAGTTGAAATCAATCTAAAAAGATTATATTATTACTTATCAAGAAATTACCCTACTTTCAAGTAGTATTTTAAGTCCAATTTACGAAATAAATTATTCTCACCTACATAGCAGGTTATCCAGTAAGCAACAGTTGCTCAATATGCAATAATCTTTTGTTTTGTTTTATTTTAACTTTCACACTTCACAACACGAAAACCAATAATATCGAATTTAGGTATTTAACTCACTAATTATATCAAATTGTAAATTGAGGTATACGTAATAATAACTTTACAACTACTTTTTTTTTTCCGTGCTTGCCTTCATTGGCTGGCCGGAGTGGAGCCCGCGAGAGCACTTTGGTGCTCGGAGAGTGAGGGGCGTTGCGTAAGTGGTGAGTTGGCTTAGCATGAAGCTGGACCCTCGGGCTCAGTGGATCGCGGTTTAAAACCCAGGACGTCTACTCCATCTCAAAGCCGCTCGTTTCATGTTGCCCCCTTGTTGCGACTCGAGCGACTTGTTTGGGCCCAGTTATAGAGCTGGCAAGTCTCCATCCGCCACTTCGTACATGTTTATAGCATTGTATCGGCGGGTGTCATAGTCCCCATAGTTCCCCAATATCCAGTCCATTAAACATCCCATCCCCATAACCCAGTCGTAGTTTTCCATATATTTGCAATAGTCCCAGCAGAACCGGGGACTGTCCTTGGATGCATTTTATAGTGTTATACAGGGATAGTCGCCGGATTGTGCATCCTTTACACAAGATTAAATATGTCAAAGGGCTTCCGTGTGTTGGCTTCGGCCCCATACTAGCCTTCCAAAAGACCGGGACTCTTTAATAGTCCCGTGAATGGAAAAGACTTTACAAATACTACATAAAACAATAAGTCGCGTAAATAATATTATCATGTAAAATCGTAAAAATCAACAAAACAAAAACTGTTACAACGCGCGAAAACTTAAATGGCATGACACTTGACATACGCGAATACGCTTTGCAAAACGTCAACAGCCGTGTTCTCTTTCTCTCTCTTTCTCTGGTCTGATCCTTGGCTGGCACAGAATAATTAATAGTATCTAGTAGCAAGACGGTGGCCGAGCGTCTTATTTTTGGGCGTGAATTAGTGCGAATATGTTTCAATGTGTGCGTGAATTTTGTATCGGAACGGTTCATTTGTATGTAGTTGTGAATACGCTTTTGTATGGCGCTAGACCTGCAAGGGAAAACGTTTTATTTTTAAGCGATTTTGAACCGTAACCTATAGAATTTAATGATTATAATGATTTTGTTTCAGTATGAGGTAGTTAGATCGTTTCTTATACGATGTAGGTGTATTGTAACTTTGTATAGCGCTAGGTGCTTCCAAGCGATTTTGAACCGTAACACATAGCATTTAATGATTATTATGATTTTGTTTCAGTATGAGGTAGTTAGATCGTTTCTTATGCGATGAATATTAAGCTATGTATTCTTTGAGTATTATTTTAATTTGATTTATTAAAAACAGATATTTTTTTAATATGTAAGTATAAGTAAGTAGGTGTCGTTAATATATAGTTGAAGTATGAATGTTAGATAATTTAGAGTTTAGTAGTGTAAGTTGGTCTGTTTTCAAAAGGGAAGACGGTAGGAATCGTCTTATTTGGACCCCTCGCCACTGACACACAGACACGTCAAACTTATAACACCCGTCGGGGGTTTAAAAGAGATGGGGAGAGATTTTATCCACTAATAAATGTATTGTTATAACAGGCCAACTGTTACAATTTTGACAAAATACAATGTGATTATTAAATGTTGAAAAATAACTATCCCGTTAATCTAATTTACTAGTCATTTTGGTCCTCTGGTTGTCGCACTAACATCATCTACGTACATTCGTCACGGGTAATTAGTGGTACCAAAACTCATATATCAATTTAGCCTTAACGAAATATTATGTCTTAACGAAATTTTCGATGTTTTTTGTCAGTTGCTTAATAATAAAATTTGTATGTTGCGTTAGAAAATATTGGTTAGTAATTAATTAAATTCTGTTCGATTATCGTTTATAAAATAAGCATTTAAACAGTTAAATTTTAAATGAAAGATCTCATAAACATAATCGGAATGTGGTTGAATAGAAAACCAAATTTTATGTAGTACACTTTAGTAAATGGGCAATGATCGGGCATTTGTAAGCGCGGTGCAACCACATCGCATTGCGCAATTAGCAGCTGATTAGAGAACTCAAATTAGATGAAAACCACATTTACCTGTTGGCGATAACGTTCGCCATTTGATTTTGTATTTTATTTTTATTGGTACAAAGGGCTTTTTCGCAAAGTTATTCCTGCACTGTGTAAACGTACTAAAGTATAAACGATACGCCACAATGCAGTGCCTGACTTAAGACGTAAAGAGAAACACGCATTGGTTTTAAAGTCGTAGAGATCTTCTAGCATAGGAGTTCCACATAATAGGTTCTGTCTCTACAATGGTACAACAAAACAAATAGGTGGTACAAATAGTAACAAATTATAAAACCACGTGAAAAAATATTTTTATTGGTTTTATTTCAAAGTTATCTATAATTTTATTATTAAACGAAACGTACGTCATTGTTTATAATTAATATCTTAAACTAGTCGAGGGATTCGACTTATAGGTACGTGTAAATATCCCGTAAAAAGATATTAATGATCTATAATTTTGTGATTAGTGTTAATAACCGTCTTTTTACTGTGCTTTTTAGATTATGAATGCCGAAATTTTCACATTTTTCTTCTATTAGACTTTCTTCCTAAGTATTTCAAACACAAAAATAAAACAAAGATGGTAACAAAAAAATGATACACTGGTTTAAAATTTATCTTTAGAAACCGGATAAAAGTTTACATTTATACATCACTAGAGAAGTCCACAAGGAATTCTCAAAGGAATCGGCTTGGCAAGCAAACATCGAATTTCTTGGGACGCAACTTCTACTGTTGTTCCTTTACTTCACGACGGACAAAGTGTTCACTGCATTTAGTACATCATATACGTATAGCGTGTATATTTGATGCAATGATTTGTTGGAGATGTTTTAGTAACAGCTATCATAATGGAAATGTCATATAAAAAGTTAGATTTTACGAGATATTTACTGTTTATTACGACTACCATATTTGTATTAAGTTTTTGTTTCTCTGATGATATTAGATAGAGTGAAGAGAAATGGGTGTTAACACCACGCTTGTCTAACGTGTGTTGGTCAAACCCGACTCAAACTGTGTATAGTAGTGTCAACAGTGAAACCGTTAGGCACAGTTTTACACTTTGTATGTCATTTTAAGCCCATAAAATTAAGAAGATTTTCCGTTAAGGACAATAATATAACTTTTAGTAACAATTATAATGTTTTTCAATGGTTTTTAAAATAGAATTTGTCGTGTGAAGTTTTTATATTTATTTATAACTTTACAGGACAATGAAAATTCTAATACATTTTAAAGCTACTTCATAACAAATACTGCAAAGCTGAAGCTATCCATTATGTCAACTTGCCAAGTTGGATAAGGGACACAAAACCACAGATAATAGAAAATATTATGACACATTCAGGTCAAGTGATCGTAAACGTACTTTTGATGCAAATGGTTCTTTTTTCTAATAAATATTAAGTACTGTATTTGCAAGACGTTATGCAATGGACAGCGTGATAAGGTAATTATAGTAAAGTTCTTTTTTCATGTTTTGTGCACTTTATATTAATAAAAAGGCAAATATTATGCATTTATGCAACAAGCTCCATTAATAAGAAACTGAATAGACACATGACGCTAAAATGAAATCACAGTTGTTAAAAAATTACCTATAAGTAAGGGTCATAAATTCAAATTTTTCATGTGCGAAAATAATCCTCATGACTGACTTTAATTACGTAAGTTCTCATATTAATTTGGTACGACACAGTTCCATAAAAAGCTATAAATTATAAATTTCAATAGAACTTTGTCACTATTTTTATCAATCAGAAAAGAAGTTTGTCGAACTTAACACAAGTCAAAATCAAACTTTACACAAAAATCAAAGATTAACCAAACTTTAACCATTGATTTGTGATTTGAATAAACACGCTTCATTAACTCCCAAATGATACTTGCTTACCTATTGGTACCTAATCTAATGAGAAACGCATACATGTTCGGCACAATTAATGTGTTCGTAATTAAGTGGCTCATCGTATGAGTTCGCTGTACGCTGAGTAACTTGGGTAGTTTGTATGTAAACATAGTAAAACTACTGTCGTCATAAAAAATAAATATCTATCGGAAAATTTTGAAACTGTAATAAATTTTTTTTTTTTTTTTTAGAAAATTTTGTGTATTTATATGGAGAATAATTTTTTTAATTCATACTTCTATTTTAATTAATTAAAGGAAAGCGACTGTAATGATATGAAATGAAAAAAAAAATTACACACTTGAACTCAGATTTTAACTTGACATGAAATTTGAACTTGACCACTTGAACTCTAAGATAAAAAACAAAACTTAAATATAAACTTTATGGATTTACATATAACTTGAATTCACAAAACGTCCAATTTTTTTTACACAATATCCTTCTTACAACAATACCTCTAATTTATTAACAGAATTTATACAGTTTTTTTGGAATATTTAAGAATGATAGACTAAATTAAAAAGTGTTTGTATTTTTATAATGGATATAATTCTAGTATAAGTAACATCCGACGTGTAAAAAAATATACTTTTTAATTAAGTTTTTTAACCATATCTATACTAAAAATACCTAATAAAACATTCTTAAGATGGCGCACTTACTTAATTACCTCCAAAATAGAGAAGCTAAAGTTCCTTGTCCCAATTCAACAATAGTACCTTTATAGTTTAAAGAGATGGTGTAATCTCCTAATGGAAGCAGTAAGAGAACTTACCGTTTTTTTACCTTTTAATAACAAATGTTGCAATTACTGTTGTTTATGTTTAAACTGGATTTTCTGTTTCTGAAAGCTTTCCGAAACAATAATATTGATTTCAAAACTTCAAACTTAGGGGTCAGTTACTATAATGAAATGATGTAGTGAATGATTATGTTATGTTATGTTAAAAGTGATTTTATATAAATCCTACCTAGGATCTACCCAAAATTAGGGCGATAAATGCGCTGGTCAAGTGCATGCACACTTCTTAATAACTAAACAAAACTTAAACCAAGGATAAACGAAAAATAACCAATGAAAAAGGAAGGGTTAACTAGGTAGGGCATCTTGTTGATTTTTCTAGGCAGATGTAGTACTTATCTAAATCCTTGGTAGATTTACAAAGTGTAAAGGAAAGCATACTTTTTGTTTAATTGAAATTACTTTATATTTTGCTTATGTTCTAACAAACATACTAAACAAATCAGTCACATTCCTCAATGTACAATATATTAGAAACAATATATAGGACTTACGACCTATATTCATTGCAATATCGTATTTATTCACCCACAAACGGGATACCAGAAATCTTGCAATCTGCTTTTTGTGAAGGCAAAAAAGATTTCAATATTACGAGAAGTGAGCGATCGACCGTGAATTCTCGTTCAAGTTTTGATCATTCAACCATAACGCTGGGTTTCTGCACTTATTATGAAAATCTTTTATATTTTTTACACCACAAGATAACCTACTTATTTATATTAAATAGATATGTAAGATATGAGTGTACCTAACAACTTGAAAACTGTTTTTTATACATGTATGTGTAAACGATAAGAAACCGTTAAAATTGCTAGCTCATTTGAGTACTTTCTACTATCACAAAAAACTTAAAGACTAAATTAAACTCCAGCTAATGATATGACCTAGAAATTTCAACGCCATAATAGTCTTAGGGCCTATTTCACCATCTTCAAGTAACGTTCCGAGTACTCACATGTTTTGTCTTTGTCACATGATATAAAGTAAGAAAGAGACGAAACTAACTTTACTTGTTGAGTAACTTAAGATCGTGAAATAGGCCCTTAGCCATATAAAAGTAAAAATAAAAATCTGTAAAATAAATGGTGACTGACTGACTGATCTAGCAACGCACATCTCAATCCAATCGTCGAACGGAGAGAGCAACAATTTTTTTTCCAAAAACACGTCTTCAATCAAAGCTAAGTTCCATCAAATGCTACTATTTATTAATACTACTTAGAAATAAAGTTACTTTTATATGACAACCGCAGCTCTTTGTATTTAGATAAAAGGTTTTGGTTCTAACGTTTATCTCTAAAGGTCAATACAAGAAAATATTCCAAGCTTAGGTCGTTCTAACTACTAACTGAATATGTATAAACTAAATATAGATGATCTTCATTAACTCCGCCATTATTGTACGTCTCTCGTTCTAGTAAATGTTGTGAAGGTATATTTATAATTAGTAATCTAGTCTTATATGGAATCTTTTTATATCTGTAACAAAAAATATGTACATTATTTTGATCTCGTTATACTTGTGCAAATATCTGTTTTGTTTTATAAATGTAGTATTAAAATATTATTTTTTTTTTGTAAATTTACATAAAATAGTATCTTAACATAGGATAGCAATCGGGTAAAAGCAATAATCTAAAATATATATTTTAAACTACGCAAAGGATTTTATTGCAGTTTTCAGCAATACATAGATTCAAGAGATTTTCTGCGTATAAAAAAAACTGCACGTGAAATCGCCGGACACAGCAAGTCCAAGACAAAACATTTTTTTTAACCCACATCGTCCCACTTCTGGGCAAAGGTCTATTAACAAAACATTTATTAAAGGTAAAATATTATCCATGCAAATGTGTAACAACCTTAATCCGCTGGTTAAGCGTAGGTTAATGGATGTTTCACTAAAGCTTCGACCGTTAATCAGTAGGGCTCAGTAACTTGATTAACTTAATTTGGTTGTCAGACAGTTGTTGGATTAATTTCGGTGCTAAAGATTAGCCCAGGGATGGTCAGACGCTATTTATTCTATTGCACAACGATTAACGTCGAATCACCACTATTAGCAATCTCATTAATATGGTAAACCTAATGCTTCTATTATACAATGCGGTTAAGAATTTTAGGTTGAAATTTTGTCAGTATGTGCGTCAAGGATTTTAGTTAACATAACACAATCATTCACTACATCATCTCATTATACACACATCAAAAGTGTCTAGGGATCAAGCATTTTTATGCGGATTTCTTGAGATTGAGATGTGGCTTTGTAATAAATTTATGATTTTATAAATTTATATGGATCCTTTTTGGTGCATTTCATAATTTGAATCAGGAACTGTGAATCAAATTCGAGTAAAAGATGAAAATCAGCTGTCAATATTTTCCCTATAAAAACATACAACGCATTGAAGACATTATTAGTGCTACTGTTTCCCTACTACTGATTAAAACCAACGTTATTATGGAGCGGCGACGTCATTTAAGCAGGGAAGAAATGCTCAGAGCCGTGGGAATGATAGAAGCTGGTTCCCGGCAACGTACTGTGGCTTTAGCTCTGAATACAAGTCAGAGTGTTATCAGTCGACTTTGGACACGTTACCGAAGCACTGGTACTGTGGCTGAGCGCCATGGAGGACGGTATCGCTGCACCACACGGAGACAAGACCGATACATTCAAATCTTAACTCGAAGAGCTCCAACAATAACCGCCATGATGTTAGCCGTGCGGCTTCATCACTCTTCAGGGAACTTAATTAGCGACCAAACAGTCAGAAACCGCTTGCATGAAGTGAACCTTCATTCCCGAAGACCGCTACGGGTACCACCTATAGCAATGCACAATCGTAGGATTCGATATCAATGGGCTCTTGAACACAGAAATTGGGCAGAAGAACAATGGCGTTTCGTGTGCTTTTCTGATGAGTCTCGTTTTGGTATGAGACCGGATACAAGACGTATACGACACTGGAGAACCCCTGGACGCCAACAGCGATTAAAATCCTGCCAGGAAGTCCATCCTTATAGTGGTGGAACCATCATGGTATGGGCGGGTATTTGGATCGGCGGAAGAACTGAGTTGATTTGGATCAGAGGCAACCTCAACGCTCAAATTTATGCTGAGACGATTGTATCAGACGTCATCGTTCCTCTACAAGTGCAAATCGGTCCCTTATTTCAGTTAATGCATGATAATGCACGACCGCACACCGCAAGAGTTGTAAGACAGACTCTCGCCGCAGCTAACATCAATGTCCTGCCCTGGCCTGCTCAGTCGCCAGACTTGAACCCGATTGAGCATGCATGGGATATGCTACAGAGAAGAGCTCTGCCGAATATGGAGGGTATCCAGTCGCAAGAAGACCTTTTTTTGTTGTTGCAACGAACATGGGCGGCCATTCCACAGCGTGATTTGGATGAACTCATTTTGAGTATGCCAAACCGATGTTCTTGTGTTGTTAGTGTTCGCGGTAGAAACACGGATTATTAATTGTTTAAGTTACCCAATAAAATTTTAAAGAAAACTGTTATTTCAGTCTTTTTTTCGAACTTTAATGTTAGTGGTTCAAATGTCAAAAATCCCTTTATTAGGAAAATGGCAAATTTCTTTATTAATGCAAAGGTGACTTGGTTTATCGTTACTGTGACAAACGAAAACACTTTATTTGATGAATCCTTAAAGAAAATTTTAATTAATATCAATCAGGAGAAAAGTTATTGCAAAAATATATGTTGATCCCTAGACACTTTTGATGTGTGTAGTAACTGACCCCTAACTAAGTTCGAAACTTGTATCTAGGGTATCAGAAACTACACACACTCTCATTCACACACACACTCAGACCGAGATAAACATTTGTGGTTCACACAAATATTCACCCCGAACGGGTAATCGAACCCGCAACCTTATGGATGGCAGTCCGGCAAGGTGACCACTCTGCCATCGAGGGCGTCAAATAGTTTAGTATTAGTTGAAGTGAAAATCTGTACTAATATGATATAGCCGAAAAGTTTGTTTGGTTGAACTATGATATTGTTATTATAAACGAAAAAAAGTGCATTTTTGTAATTTTGTAATGAATAATACTGAACCAATAAACCCTAGTATAATGCTGTTTTATCATATTTTGTTTGACCCATATATCTCTAGCTAGAGTATTGCGATGAGTCAATTTCATATTTTTTAATTAATAAAACAATTCTAATATTTTTGTTTGTAAAGCTTAGTATTTGTTCATCAATGAAAACGCGCCGGTATTCATAAACAAACTGTAGTAATTAAATTTTTGTTTTAATTGGGTATATTGTACGAAAACATTCAAGCAAAATGTGTTCATCTACTAAGTAACTACACAGTACAACATTTTTTTAACTTAAAAGGATTGAATCCGTAAAATAAGACCTACCTCGAAATTTATCGGACTTCGCCTCTGAATGCTAAACAAAATAATACTAATGTCCGCATTAGGACACCGTTCTTTATCGGCTTCGATTCAATATCGTCTGTTGAACTGTTAAAGCCAGCTACCAGGGGAGCAACACTCGTAGATGTAATTGAGTACAGGCGGGATTAATTGAAGCAGAAATGTATCAGGAGTGCAGACTTGGAGGTTGCATGTACGCATGCGCGATGCGTATTCCACATCGCAGTGGCAACCCTACGGAGGAAAAGAACGCGCGTACCTTCTCAACTTTGAACGTGATTCGCAACGCGGGTACAACTACACGTTTTGAATTTAGAATTTGTGAATCTTTTTTCAAACTTTAAATTTAGAAGTGTTATTGATCTGTGGATGATTGTCTTGTTTTAAAAGTGTTTTTTTTTAATTATGTGAGTGTTAAAATAGTTGGCAAAAAAGTTTTCGTGCAATTATTTAAATTAGTTAAAAAGTTTATCGGAAGTGACAAAATAATTTCATTTTGATTGGTTGTATTTCGTGAATTGTTTTATTGAACTAAAGTTTAGAAAACTGTGAAATGATTTTCAAAAAGGTAAGAATTTTTATTTTATTTTTAAATTAAGAATAGTTTTTTTTATAATTGTCATATTATGCTAATTACGCCTGTTAATACTATGCAAAGTTTAAGTTAAATTTAAATGGGTCTTTTATATGTACAACGGATTTTTGTTTTTTTTTAAGTTCAACTAATAATTAACAAAATATATTTTATGATTAATATTATTTCTTTATGACAATTATTTACTTATGACTTTAAAAAAAAAAACAGTTTATAAAATGAAAATCTTTAAAATTATAAGGCTAATTAGCAAAGCAGCATTGCCCAAATTATCGGTAATTTAGTCAAAAAGCTAAATGTTTATAGATATTTTTTAAGTTAATATTTTTTTGATAAAACTTATTAATATACATAATATGAGTAATATTATAACTAAAATTGATATTTTTAATGATAAGATTTTTTATAAGGACTAGGGTATGGGGTACAATAGATGATGCAAATGAGTCTTTTGCTTTTTTTTCTAAACTTCCCTATTTAAACCTCTTTAGTATTAATAAAAACGTCAATGTCAGGACAAGCGGACGTTATCGAAATAATCATAAATCGGATTGAACTGTCAAACTAAGTGAATTTAGTTCAGCGGTTTTATCGTTTTATCGATAATGACATTAAATCGTAAATACATCGTAAAACCCTTCTGACGGACTGTTTATTTTTAATAGTGTACCATTGGCTTTATTTAAATTTTACAAAGAAAATACTGTGTTGTGACCTATTCTGTCAAAGCGAAATAGAGCAACTTTATTGTCAGTTTTATTTTTTTTATTACGATTTGTAATGAGCCAGTGTTTTCTTTATGAGATTTTGAATTTGGTGTCAATTAAATTTAGTGATAGTTCGGTTACATTTTTGAATTTAGAAATTTTTATTTAGCCATTTTTTTGCATAAAAAAAGAAAATTCAAATGTGATACGATTACAATTTTAAATTTTATATGAGAAGTTGTATCTCAAGATTAGTCACAGCTGTGGGATTAATACGAGTATAAAGTAGAGGAATTACGTTGTGTTTTATATTCATAAGGCTTGTGTAATTTTTTTTCTTTGTGTTACAAAACAAAATGCTTAATCCTTTATTTAAAACCTGCTCTACGATTAGCCAATTTATATAAAGAACAGGTTTATTTTCATTCTGATTTGGAATGATGTAAAATCTACTAGCTATTGTTTGATATTTGTATCACTAGCTATTTCTACCTAGAAATGTAATTGAAACTACATAATTTATATAACATACTAGCAGCGCCCCGCGGCTTCACCCGCGTAGTTCCCGTTCCCGTGGGAATTTTGGGATAAAAAGTATCCTATGTGTTATTCTGATGTATAAGCAAGATTATTGTAAAGTTTCATTAAAATCCATTCAGTAGTTTTTGCGTGAAAGAGTAACAAACATCCATACATACAAACTTTCGCCTTTATAATATTAGTAGGATTATATTTGAACAAGATAATAAAAGAAAACAGACCTGTCACATTAGTAACGAGGTTTCCCGTATTCAAGCATGAAAGAGCAATCAAAAGACGAGACTTAAAAAAATATTTAATATTTATTTTGAACAAATACTGTGAAGCGACTCTAGAGAGGCGTTATCGCAGAGTTCGTTCAATTTTCTCGATTGATGTTTCTATTTCCATAGCGTAAGATTAATGTTTTCGGCAATTTACCAAGTCATAACGATTCGGTGTTTGAAAAAATGTTTTGTGGAATACATTTTTTGTTCATTTGAATATTTATTTTTACAATTAGGTTTACAGAATAGGATTCTATTACTGTTGAATGTCTTTGTCATTGTCAATAACTAAGAAAATTTGGTACATAAGTAAAGTGAGTATATTAATTATAGACGTAATCACTACGCTAATGCGAGATAGGTATATCTCGAAAATAGCAAACTTGCATAGCTCGGATTGCACTCGTGACCTCAAAATAAGCAGGCAGGTGCACATTCCACTTGATAGCATATGCGTTATATATTTTGTTATTTTCAAACTAGGTTAGGATTAAGCTGAGTGATTAGTGATTACTTACACCTATATCTTTCATCTCATCACTCATAAGCTCATACTAATATATGGTGAGTGAGAAAAATAAATTCAATGGTATTTTTTGTACGCTTCACGATATCATGCTAGTTTTAAACCGATTTCGTTGATTCTATTTATGTATTGTAGGATTATTCCACTTTTTTAAAATACGTTTTAAAATAAAATTAAAAAAGTTTGCGGGTTCAGTTCCCGCTCAGAGCAAACTCACTTGATCTGATTATATATATAGTTTTAATATATTATTTTCAAGCGTATATATTATTGTTCCTCTGCTATCTATTATTCTTAGTACTAGCTCTAGCTCAGCTCAGCTCTAGCTGTGATTTTCCGACAAAGAAATGTATTTATGTAAACAAAGATAGATTTTACTCTCACTGTACAAGATTATGTAACAGCTTACGGGTTAACGGGAGTCTTTGAAACAAATTCCCAATACGTGCGTAAAGATGAACCGATACATCTACGTCATAAGTCAATTTATCTTGTTCCATGACCGCTAAAGTGCTTTATTGGGGTTACTTTGAATACTGACACGATTTTACTGCCTCACTATACTTGTATAATATATGTATTGTTATACATTTTTTGCCTATTTTTATTAGTAACACTTGTATAATATATGTATTGTTATACATTTTTTTGCCTATTATTACCAGTAATACTTGTATAAGATATGTATTATTATAAATTTTTCTCTTATTACTAGGAAGTCGTTTTTGTGTGAAATATTTATCTGGAAAAGGTTTAAAGCGGCAAAGAATTGCAGGTTGATGTCCGTACGAATTAAATATTTCTGTGATCTACAATGTTTGTTGCTTCATTCTGAATGTGTGTATGAGTGGGCGTGTGTGTAGTTTCCGATACCCTGGATATAAAAACAAATCCTAGTTAGCGGTTTATGAAAAGATAATAGTGATTATGATTGATCATGTTACTTTATGATATCAAGAGCTAGTTATTTTTTGTTGTGAAATAATTATCCTAAGTGCTACTCGTAGCTATAACATCCTAACTATGTTTTACCTTCACAGTATTTTTTACTCTCTGCTGACAAACTATCACATTTTTAATATAAGTAGGATAGTAAAAAATGTACCTAGCTACTAAAATAATGAAACATTTTATGTCCGTGTTTTATAAGGCACGTTAAGCCATCGATCGTATCGTACTAACATCATCGACAGTCGTTACGAGTTGTCAGAGCTCTAGTCTATGTATTTGGTTTAGTCAAAAATGTATTACCTTCTGGTCTGTACCTAGCAGTCGCTTCTCGTAAAATATTCAAAGACATCCCGCCAAAGCAGGGAAAACTAAAAACCGACTCCTATTAGATATGGGATAAAAGTTTGGAAGAGGATTTTTATAAAAGTAATTTTTTTTTAATTGTATATTTCATTTGGGGACTTTGAGACTTTTTATCTTAGTATGAATTACCAACTTAAATTGTCATCATCAGCTCATAATTATATGCCCCATCAAGGTTCTCAAACCTATCCTGAAGTTAGATCAGTTCTTAGCAACCACGCTAGCCAAGTGCGTGTTGGTCAACTTCACATACAACCACAGAATAATGAATAGTAGATACAACCTTGGAATATCTTCGCAGGCATGTGCACTTGTGCAGGTTTACTTAAGATGTTTATCTTCACCATAACTGATTCCTCACGATGTTTTCCTAAATTATTATACAGTTAACAGATTAATCCACATACTGTTACATAGTTAGATAATACCCACACCTCCTCCATAAAGATGATATAATTATCTCCAAGTTGTAACTTAATTAATTTACCAAAGGTCAGTTCGCAAACATTGTGTTGTCTCCGATTTCTGTTGGATTTCCCATGGGAACTTGTATTATGACGTGTAGTATATACCTTACCTATAATATGACTGGTACTCGTATATTTTCATACATACTCTTAGTTATTCTGGTCAATGTTTGACTAATATGTGAATCAAATGTGTAATGTTTATCTTGGCGAGGTTCTAAGCTATTTTTGATTACATAAATTAATTTGTATGACACTAAAAATAAAACTACCTACGCCTACCGACGCCTATTACTTCTCATTGAACGATTTTTTTAGAAAAGAGACGAAAATTATGGGTGCGTAAAATTTAGGTACGATTTTTGGACTACCTCATTTGCCGAATAGCGAGATCTAACATGCCGATTGTCAATTTATTATTTTTTTCAAAATAAGAACATAAAGAACTTCTTTTTTTAAGATTACCGCAAAAGAAATCGCATTCTAACATCAAAGTACAGCTACATAATTAAAATAAGAAACCGATTTTTCACTTCAAATTACTACTAACCTAGACTTATTTCTCAAGATTAATCTCTGAAATTGATTGCTCCAGATGAATCACTACTAAGTATCTCTAATACCCCTAACATCTTAAACCTATCATGTTCAAGTGATTATTGGCTTACCATTACTCCTTATAATTGGTTTCAAAGATTAACAGATGGTAACTTCAAGATAATAACATATTGATAAGTTTCAAACTATTGTATTAATTAATTTATGTTGACTTCTATTAATTTTCGATAGATTGTGTTGATTTTTGAAGTTAAAGGTTAATTTTGATTTACTTATTTTATAATTTTCTGAATATTATTATGATATCTTTGATTTACTCGAGCACTACACATTGAAATAAAACACTTAAACGATCACGGGTTCTGTAAATAATCACAGAAGACTGTCTTCTGTGATCACGGGTTCTGTAAAGAATCCGAAACGTCAGAAAATGTTAAACAATATTTTGTCGTGGTTGTATTCAACCACGACAAAAATCCGTTTAAGTGTTTTATTTCAATATTATTATGATTATAGTTACGGTCGAAGACTGAAAATATTAGTTCGTCTCAAGGAAGTAGTTGTATTTTTATCTCTAGTGTTCTCATAAATATAATTCTGTTTGATATATTACAACTAATAATATTTCTATTGTTTGAGAAAATAGCACATTAAGAAAAATTAGGTGGTAATACGTTTTTTAACTAATACCTAAAATGATATATAAGAGATTTATGTGCTACGTTTCTTTAATGTTTTTCTCTAACATAAATGAGTTTAGTTGTGAATATATTACATAGACAGTTATTTATTAATTATTCAATTTATTTTTACATCTAGATAATTAATTTATTAATTTGAATCATTATTCATTATTAAATCAAACAAATTAATACAAGTACATTATAACATTAACGAAATTCCATAATCTTAAAATCAATTTGAATTTCGAAAATCATGTTGAAGAACCAATAAAAAGTGTACTGGCCACTTTTTATAAAAAAAAAACGTTCAGAAATTGTTCGAAACAATATGATTTTGTAACAATACTTACTTGTACATCTAAATACTACGAACTTATTACCGATTTTTTCATTCAAAACTTTTTTGTCCATTGTCTGTTAAAGCTTTAGTGAACTGTTGTACCGTTGAACGAAATCGTTCAATTCAGCAATACAGATTGAATTCAATGTTAACGAACGAACGAAGGGGACGTGACAACCGACAAATCTTTTTTCGAATCAAAACATTTTTAACAAGTACTGACGTGAATAGAATATTTACTGTATTTATTTCTTTTTTTAAATAGGGATTGCTAGTCTAGTTGGCTATGGATAATATATTATTGTACAGTTCAGACTTATAACTAAAATTTAGGCTCAGTAGGTATCACAAGGATAATTTATGATATTTTCAGAGCAAATTGTAATTACCGATTGCAATATATAGTGGTCACAAATATCGTTTCTAAATTTAAAAAAGATTTCAAATAGATATTTGTATACAACCCGCACTTGGCCAGCGTGGTTGACTAAGGCCTAATCACCCTAATTCAAGGTATGCTCGAACCCCTCGGTGGGGACATAATTATATGAGCTGATGATGATGATTTTCATACAAAACAGTAGAGTAATTAAGGCAAAATTTAAAATATTTAAGTACATTGCTTGAAATCCAAATTAGGTGTTTATTATTTAAAATGCTACAATTAAAATTGTAATTTACTACAAACAAATTAAGGTACCTTTTTCCTCTCTCTCAAAGTATTTTTTCGACCTAAAAACGATTCAAGTTTCGAGTGTTTATGAGACTATAACCGGGTTCTAACGGATATGACTCTTATCAAGGCAATAGATCTAGCAAACATCCGGTAGAAATAACCGTTAAAACTTTTCTTTTGAATAAACAAAAGGAATCAAAATACAACTTTTTAATGTTTGTTCTATGCAAAATAAAAACATTGCTATTCGTGTAATCGGGAAATCTCAGCAAGAAGTTTTATTTTTCTAAAACTGGCCACACAACGATTGTCTGCTCAGATATCGGTACTGAATATTTCGTTATTTTTTTCAATTGCCTTTTAAAATACAATTAAATCTCATGTAAAGTAATATCAATTTGGTTTATACGAATTTTAACCAAGCCTATATGAATTTTATATTTAGATTAAATAACATCGGTTGGAAAGTTTAATACCAATAAATAATAAGTGTAAGTAGGTGTGCACAGGCAAAATTAGAAAATAGAAGACAAAGAAAAGATAAAATAGAACACGCAATTATATTTTAAAAATCCCTGAATATTATTTTCTAATAATATTAGCCACAGTTTTATCCCATCACCACCAATATACACTAAGGATATTTAAACATGTTATAGTCTCAAATTTTGTATTAAAAGTATATAAAACAGTTTGTTTTAAGACCGGTATAACGGCACGTGTAACACGTAAACTCTATAAAGACATAATCTGACTCCGACCTACTTTATGCTTCTAGAATTTCACCTTTGGGAACACTTCGGTTTTTTTGTGGCTTCATGGTATTGTTCTGTGTTGATTTATCGAACAATTTAATGTAGAATTTATTAAGGTTTTGGTATTTTAATTTCGCGAAAATTTTGTTTTGGAAAGATTTTAGTGACGTCGAAGCGAAAGCAAGGACCTCTGGACTGTACCTTATAAAATTGATTGATGATAGTTAACAATTACTGTATATTTTTATAAATAAAAGTTTGGTTTCTTAGGTTTCTTCATAAGTGACATTATGAGTTTTTTTTGAGTCGAAAAAAAATGTGTTTATAAATCGTATGTATTATTCGTATCTTTAGAAAAACAATATTTGGCACCCTAAATAAATAATGCAATAAATGCAGTTTAAAGAAAACATTCTTTTGACAGAAATAGCTCATCCAACAACAAACTTACTTCAAAACTATCCCAAATCGGACTACCCATTTTTTGTTTGGTATCAACACAAGTAATTAATGAGTTCACCTTCCAGAAAAAGTTTAGACACCTCAATCGAAGTTGGAAAATCGACCTTAAGCCACAGATTTTATCAGCTTTTCCGGACTAGTATTAGATTAAGTTTTATGTCCAAAGAGTTCATTTGGCTGTCTTTAGTAAAAGCTTTAAGTAATAAAGGACTATTCAGGTCTGTAACTAAGTGAATATTCGGAAAATTTAAAGAATATTTCACTCTCCAATTCAATTTTTATTTAGGTAAAGTAAAATTTAAGAACTTGATACCTACTGAAATTTTATTAAAGGCAATTTGGAGTTTTGAAGAAGGTTTTAACAAAAAATTTTACTGTTTAAAATTTGGAACGCGTTTCGAATTGTTTTTGAAGGTGCCTTTTATAATTATTGTACTAGTTTCGCTCCGTAGTATTTTCGTAGTTATTTCTAGAACTCAAAAAAAAAGAAACAGATAATTAGAAAGACGTACATCTGAGCAGAAAAACATGTCGTAACTATAGAATGTTACGGCTACGAAACTGAAAAAAAATCAGAACAACTTTTACTTAGTAATTATATAAAAATATCTGTTTGTATGTTTCAATAAATGTATAAAATCAAACAAGATTACTGAATAACAAAAGCCTAACGATGTTAAGTATTATCCTTCACAGAACCCAAGATTAAATAACAAACGGAAAACCCGATTAGGTATCTCTTATAAGAAACTTACTTCAAAGATTTGTAATGCTATAATCTTGTCTTAGTTATGAAATAATAAAGGATGTCTTTGTTCAAATCTTGGCATTCCCTTTTATAGGAGGCCATTTCGTTCTATTCATGAAAACTGTTTAATATGAACGTACAATACGAACCTAGTTTTGGACTGCAATTTTATTGTTTGTTCTATATCGCAGTTTTTTTGATGAGTTGAAACAGGAAATAGGTAGTTTTTGTTTATGTTGTGCCAGTTTTTGTGAAAAAAGCTATTTTTTTTCTAAACTTTATTATTTTTATAGCTTGCCTTGTTATTAGCACTAAAATTAAGTATTATGTTCTTCTGAGATCATGAGCTATGACAGCCATCCGTTATCATGGAAACATGGCAAGTATCTTAATAATTTTATTGTTTTTATCTAGCTAGCACAAAATATTTTTATTAAAACTTATTTTGACCTCTACTTTATACCAAATATTCAGTTTCTGACATTTCTGACCTTCTGTCAAACTCGATGACAGCTCCAGGTTATTGTTACTTGTATTAAAACTAATATCTCAAAGACATTTGAATCCCTATCAAACTAACAGACTGACCCGACTCTGACCTTTATTGTCTAACGAAATATTCAAGAAGGAAAGTTCTTAAAAGGAACATTTTGGGGATTCTTTTAACTTTGTATTGACTTGCTAATTCGATATTTATGCGGTTAATTTTGTGATTTAATATTTATTATAAGATTACATTGATATCTTAGTAAAATTTGATAATTCTGAAAATCTTTGTATTATTCTGTGTCTATTTAAAATAATATAATCATTCACTACATCATCTCATTATAGTAACTGACCCCTAACTAAGTTTGAAACTCGTATCTAGGGTATCCGAATCTACGCATATACTCATTTACACACACACCCAGACCGAGAAAAACATTTTTGGTTCACACAAATATTCACCCCGCACGGGTATCCAACCTGCAAATAGCGGGTGGCAGTCCGGCCTGGTGACCACTCTGCCATCGAGGTCGTCAAAATTTGGTAGGAAAATTTAGTTTAAAAATATCTATAAAAAGCAACCGTATCTTTTTGTCTGATCTATCAACACACTGCTCAAATTACTACGCAATGCGCTAGACATTGGGCAAGCAAATAGCTTCATAGGCATCCGCTACGAAAAAAACCTAGTATAATCGCGGGATACAACACGTCTCCTGTCATATCACTAACTTAAGTTAGTTTCACTCGTCATATTAATGAATGTGGTCCCACATATAATAATCTTCTTAAGATTCCTACACCTTATGGCATTCAAAATATGGTTCAAAATAGCTAAGCAGGCCCATTGCAAACAATCATAAATAACGTTACCCGCCAGTGACAAATGGTCGTTACGAGTTAAGATTCTAATCCCGTAAAGGGCCTTAAAACAACGTGTGACCTTACAGGAACTTACTTTTTGAGGGTACTTGTAACGCTCCGCGGTTTTACCCGTGTAAATAATTCCAACCTCGTGAATATACTATCGCAATATGCTAATTATAATCCTTTTGAATCACTTCATCTATTGCCAAAAACTACATAAAAATCCGTTGCGTATTTTAAAAGAAAAGTATGTTAAAATCGACTAATATTTTATTTTTCTATCATAGTAAGTAGTGACTATAACAATTCATAATGAAACCAGTCATTGGTATGTAAACCTCATTACAATTTAAACCTTTTACGATACCTACATAAAGACCAAACTGTAATGATAGCCATTAAACGGCACCGCATTAGTAATTTCCAATATCAGATAATTTATAAACCTTTCAAGGTTCCCGTGACGTAATAGGCTTATTCCCTTCTTACATTTTCAACAGTAGATATAATACGTATTATTAGAGATGTTTGTTTGTATGTAGTGGGTAATCTGAGATACTATAAGTAGTGTTGTTATTTTTGTTTTGGTCTAATTTTGTTTTACATTTATGACCTTTTGAATCCTTTAAAGATCTGGTAATGTAAGGCCTGATTCAGAATATTATATCGCTACAGTTAAGTCTACCTACACGATATACAGCCTACACCTCCATTACAAAATGGCAGCCATTTTGTGGAAGATGGCTAGAGAAAATTAGAATCGTGATTTGTCGATAAAAACACCATATTTTACCCCCTTAGATTATCCAACATCGATGCCCGAACACCCCGTATATGCAAGACTTTGTGACCAAAATTATTGTGTATTTGTGTAAACTTACCGTTTTTTTTAAAACATCTCAACATGAATGGCTGAATGCGCTATTTATAAAAATGTCATTGTCTATAAAGCACTAATAAAATACGCTACATTTTTATTTCATTCAGTACTAGTACTACTAGTGGGTTAACCGCATTTTCCACTTCCATTTGTAACATGATCATAAATGTATAACTTGTCTGGATATATGCCCTATCCAAATTAAAATAGTTTCCAATTCCGACTAGTTTAACTTCTTCTTCTTCTTCGTGTCGATGGACAAGATTTAAATTATGGGGCTCCAGTGAGAGACCACCTCAATGGCGTTGGGCTGGCAGGTATGAGGTCCTCAAGAGTGCAGGAATTCGAACAGGCTGGACACTCCAGTAAATGGGACATAGTTTGTGTAGGTGCGCCACATGAGCAATGAGTTTCGGATGCACTAGTTTAACAAAATAAACAAACAAATTGCTAAGCATTATATTAATAGAATAGATTTTAATTAATAAACCATTTGACTGTTACACGGGTAGCTAAAAGTGACCGCTACCTTCATTTAGTTATTACATTTAATTACAATTACCAACTTTATAATCGTGGAATTAAGACTCAAATTCAATTGTCTGTATAAGGTTAAGTCTGATTTACGATCGCTTGCGGTTAGCGGTAGTTGGAAAATTGGTTTTAGAGTCTATTCGTTTAACCAAATTGAAATATTTACTTAGTTGTGTTTAATATAATATAAACTTAATTCTATACTTAGATATATTTAGGGTAGCGGAGATATATTGGCTTTATTATATAATATATATTCCCCGATTTTTTTTTTAAGTTATATTATTCAAAACTTTTAATTTCATGTTCATCTTAATATCATTTAAAAATCCATTCACCAAATACAGAGTTATCTACTGGTTATTAAATAAATTCCATTAAATATTAATCGAAACTACCAAAACTTTCATGTTTCAGGAGTTAATTATCAATATTGAAATTACCTACATACATACCTATGAAACATAGACTAATTACACATTAACCAAACCTTGAAGCGTTAATCATTTACTCAACCCAGATGTAAATCTATATTCTACGAGTAGTTTGCGTCTGACTACTTTCCACTCACCCCGAGGGCACGAGGGTAGCTATAGCTAGTGATTAGTCCACTCTTTGTTCCAGGCACGATGACCCACACCCCGAAGGAGTGAGAGCGATGGCGCGTAAGAGCACTGTATGCCTGTTCACAGTTCATTTCCTTTCGTGCTTTATAGGTAAGTGTTCAGGTTTATTTGTAGTCTTTATATAGAATTTTTTGTTTAATTATATATTTTTGTGCTAGTTTTTATAAGGAAATTTTGTGGTTTTATGTCTGTCATAATATTGTAAGGGAAATGACGATAATGAGACGTAAGCTTATTTTTAGGTAATGATTTTAACTAACATTCACCATTTTTTAATGTTATGTAGAAGTATAATTAAGTATTATTAAAGCTTTTTTATCATATTCATATAGCAAATGACCCGAAGACTTACATATTATGTTTAATGTCACTATATATAACTATATATAGATACGGAGTCAGTACTTAGCAATACTAAAAAAGGTAGAGACATCTAAGTTACGTCTAAGAAATATGAATCGCAAACATTCTAAAAATTAACACACACTTATTCACACAGAATCATCTCAGACACTAACACACTAACAATATCCCTCAAAACCTGTAACAAACCGTTCCCGTACAAAATATAACTCGAAACGCAATGCAGATGCCATCGAGCCGTCGTAACCCACAGGTGTCCGTGACTCTTGCATAAAAATTTCATGTCCGTAATAAAATAGGAAGGGACAAACGCCCGTAGACACGGCACTCTCGTTACACAACAATCCGCCACTTTATGTAAATGGTGACCAACTTCCTCACACCGAGTCTCTATTGAGTGAAAATATACATGTTTTATGACGAATATTGTAAGGCTTTGTATGGATTTCTTTGAGTTCTTTCTTCTTATTAATAAATGAAGTATAATCCTACGTTTAGTTATTGTTATTACACAAATTCTGTTACTTTATGTAAATGGTGACCAACTTCCTCACACCGTCTCTCTATTGAGTGAAAATTTACATGTTTTATGACGAATATTGTAAGGCTTTGTATGGATTTCTTTGAGGGGTTTCTTCTTAATAATAAATGAAGTATAATCCTACGTTTAATTATTGTTATTACATAAATTCTGTTACTTTATGTAAATGGTGACCAACTTCCTCACACCGTCTCTCTATACTCTCTATAGAGTGAAAATGTACATGTTTTATGACGAATATTGTAAGGCTTTTGTATGGATTTCTTTGAGGGGTTTCTTCTTAATAATAAATGAAGTATAATCCTACGTTTAGTTATTGTTATTACACAAATTCTGTTACTTTATGTAAATGGTGACCAACTTCCTCACACCGTCTCTCTATACTCTCTATAGAGTGAAAATGTACATGTTTTATGACGAATATTGTAAGGCTTTTGTATGGATTTCTTTTAGAGGTTTCTTCTTATTAATAAAGGAAGTATATTATAGTAAAACCACGTTGCTTCAATGTTAGAATTATATTACCCGAGGCGATCCTCTACCAGTCGAGCTATTTTAAACCATTAACCATCTGTAGAAAATCTTGGTAGTCAATGCACCATCTTGAAATTAACTCAAAAAGTATTATGCCATACTTTTAGTTATAAAAAACTAAACGAATAAAGAGAGTATTGTTCAAGTTAGATTGAGAAATACTTGACCTAATTCTTTTACTAATTACAAAAATATTTCTAAATTACGAATAACAATATAGCATACAAAACATAACATTTGAAGTCCACATTATGTTATCCAAAATGACTCTTATTATGAAAGCACTAAGAACTATAACAGAGATTCCTGCAATCTACCCCAGCTGTTCAGCGGTAGTTAAATCCGTTATCGTAAATATTAATCACTCACTTTTAGAGCGAACTTGGAGATACTTCCCCATTACTTTAAATACATTTCCTAGCTTACGAGTAGCTAAGAAATCAAGAATTTAATCTTCATAAAGTTTAAAAGTCAATTTTACATATTGAATTTTGTAGAGAGCAGAAATAACTTGACCTACATTATTTAGGTAACCCGAGATATTGACTAGAAAGGGTTCAATCACCCCGCTAGATAATATAGTTGTACTTTAAATGGGTTCCCTCAAACGGATTTATACAATCACACGCACTGAGAAAGTTAGTTCTTTATTTACAATTGTATGTAGGTAATTTTTTTATTTATTAATAAAGTACATAAGTGAAAATTACATAAGTATAAATTTAAATTAAAAAGTAAATGCATTTTCGATATATGTATGCCACAGCATGCACAAGAAATAGAAGATGGAAAAAAAAAAAACTAAAATCAATCAAAGTTTTATCAAATGGTATATAGGTGAAAACATAATGTAAGAAGAAAAACGATAATATCAAATGAAATCAAATCATGGACGGATAATAAATGATAAGGATTTTCTGTTATCCTTCCAGGAAACAATATTTTACTGTTTTATTTTGATAGGTAAGGGTCCTTATTACATTGCTAAAAATCCTATAAAATAAAACCCACGTTGCTAATAACAGAAAATACAACAGCTCATGGATTATAATTAAAAATTTAACACTTAATCAAGCTTCGGGTGACAATCAGGATTTACGACGTCTACACCGGGAACATTTCATTTTCCACACCATTTCTTCCTTTTGGGAGTGTAACACGATTAATTTTTAATCAAGGTTAAAACAAACAGCTCGACTCTAAAGGTTTTAAATATAATTGTCTTAAATTTTCGTAAGGCTCGCTCCTTATGGTGAGTGTTGACTTGTGCTAATTTTTCGCCATCTTTTTGTTACTCGCTTAAAATATTTGCTCAAATTAAACTTTATTGACTTAATTATAAAGTTGATTTTACTCCAAGCTGTACATTTCGTTGTTGATTAATCGACAAGTAATTAATTTTAAAGGAACTTCTATTTTCGTGACTCGATATTAAATTCATTTTTAGTCAACAATATTGTTTTCGTTGTTTTAATAATTATTATTTTATAATCAATTTGCTTTTTGTGATAAAATTAAGAAGAAATATTCAACACAAAGTTAGTAGCTCTGCTTTCATATTTATTTGTACAACACCTGGCAAGGTTTGTGGTTAACCCATTTCTTTTTGATGTTTTGTTTACGGTATAAAGAAAAAGGCTCATGAAAAAAGTATGAATACAACACCATATTGCGGTTATTACTACAGCAGTAATCTTGAAAGTTCCTTCAATCTCAGTTGTGTCGCAGAATTAATGAAGTTCGTGTTTGTTGAGCACGCGCTGTCCGAATGTTCACAATTATAAATGATTTACGATACGATATTTGCCGAGTTTGTGCAATATCCATCAAAAAGGAATGTTTCGATACCCAGATACGATACATTATAGTTGAAATATTGTTCTCATTCGATTAAAAGCATCGACCTCTATGATTCGTAACGAATTTAAAAATCATGTTCGCAAATTCTTTCTTTGCCGAATTTTAATTGGATTATCAGTTCTGAACTTGTAAAAAATTTGATTCGAAAATATTTGAATCCTTTTTTCTTGCTTTAACTTTATACGAAATGAAATACAAAAGTAACTTTATTTTATCTTTAGTTACGCTAAAATGGAGCAGCGTGGATTGGTAATAATTTTTAATTGAGATTAAGGGGAATTAATAAGATACTCTTTATACCGTAGTTCTCTTGCCATGAAGAAAACAAAGCTATGTAGGAATCGCCAAACATGGATCGGGGTTCTTACATAGTCAGAGCACATTATGGTTCACTTAGACTAATTTCTACGCCGACAAATGGTATCAATTATTCCTTTATGACGTAACATAACATAAGGGATCTCTCTTTCATATTCTTGTTGCTACTCGCTCGTATAAGCAACTGATCCGTAGCAAGGTTTTTTTATGTTGTACCTAAGGATCAGAAACTACGCATGCATACATAGACCCTTAGTAATAAGTACTTACTAATATTATAAACTAGCGGCGCCCCGCGTTTTCACCCGCGTAGTTCCCGTTCCCGTTGGAATATGGGGATAAAATAAAATAAAACCTTCCCACTGAATCACTCTGTCTATTAAAATAAACCGCATCAAAATCCGTTGCGTAGTTTTAAAGATCTAAGCCGATAGAGAAAGCGACTTTGTTTTATACTATGTAGTGATGCGAAAGTAACTCTGTCTGACTGTCTGTTACCTTTTCATGGCTAAACTACTGAACCGATTGACTTAAAATTTGGTACAGGTGTAGCTTTAGTTTATACTGGAATTGAAATGAAATGAAATTTAATTTATCGCATAAACAGTGTACAGTGAGATGTTACAAATAAATATGTATATAATTCCCACCACATCGGGAACTATTCGAGTAAAACCACGGTGCATAGGTACATACACATATAGACATATGGATTTAACATTTGTGGGTTTAAACGATAACAAGTTGTTTATATTGAAGTATTCTGAAATATACAAAAAGGCCATTTCGTTTGAGATAAATATTTCTGTGACTGTTTGTAGTAAATCGTTGGTTTGTTTCGTTTCAACGCTGATGCCAAATGCTTTGTAACATTCTTCGGATGAAGTTTTAAAGTCGCTCTGTATATCATTTGGATTGAAAATCGTTTTGTGAAAGTTTTTATTTTAAAACTTAAGTTGATAGCTTGTTGTTTTTAAGATGAATGCTGCGTTGTTTGAGTGGGTGGGTTGAAGTATTTTATGTAATGTAATTAGGTATTTTTTTTTTATTCTTGAAAGAGAACAAAAAAAAATGAAAAAAAAAATGTACAAATAATGTTTATTCTGTAATATTATGATATTCATGTTTTAAACTTTCAAACATGTAAACGTTTTATTTTACTAAAAGCCCTTTGCAAAAGTTTGAAACTGACAGACGCAAACAGCAACTTTGCTTTAAATAATTAGTCAGTAAATAATTTTAATAAATCTCTCTAAAGAGATTCTAAAATAACGGAATTGAAATTATTATTTTATGTTTATTCCATATGTTTTGAATGTAGGTAAAACATCATAAATCTTTAAAAAATAATATGTTCGATCAGCTTCATATAAAATGATTTCCTTCCCTTGGTTGGCAATACCAAAGTCATCATTACCAAGTCTTACCCTTGGTATTGCCTTTTATCTGACGTTGACTCTGCCTGAATCAAATTAAATTATTTCATATTGATATCTTTGATTTACACGAACACTACACATTGAAATAAAACACTTAAACGGATTTTTGTCGGGGTTGTATTTTGTTTTACATTTTCTGACGTTTCGGATTCTTTACAGAACCCGTGATCACAGAAGACTAAGATGGAAGACGTCCGTACAAAGTAATGTAAAAAGTTTACTACCTTCAATATTTTGAATATAATTTTAAATACATTGTGAATTTACCACAAATTCGGAAATACATCTGCAAGAAACTCGGTCTGGCATTATTTTTTATATAATTTTTATAAAAAATAAAAAAAAATTGTAAACATTTTTTTATTGATTTTAAAGTGCATTGTAAAAAAAAACGTCAGACAATGTGAAACAAAATACAACCACGACAAAAATCCGTATAAGTGTTTTAAATTATTTCAGTTTACCTAACACATTCCAACACCCAATTAAACCCTCGTTATTGTCCCCAGCTTGCCGCCAAGACAGCAGTAACTCCCGGCCTCGAGATCAAAGCACGGTCTCCGAGTCTTCAAAGAGGTTTCGTGCTGAGTTCTTGGAAGACTGGCCACAAACTCCCGGCGCGCCTTACTTCGATCCCAGCACTCCTGATAACGTCACAGGGTTAGTCGGCCATCCTGTGACGTTGCTCTGCAAAGTAAAGAATTTACAGAATAGAACGGTAAGTTAAATTATTTTGATTTCAGGGATATTTATTTTGGTATAAAAGCTTCATTAGAACAGTAAGTCTTCTTTAGACTATTCAGGCTTTTTAAATGATCTGGGTTCGATTCCCTTGCTGAGCAAAATTTTGTGTAATTGATAAATGTGTTAAAGATTATTCGTCTTTAGTTATAACATTTTATTGCAAAATTGAAATGTCGTGGATTCGATTCCCCTGTTAATTATTTTTCGTGTAATCGAAAATTGGTCTAGACTACTAGAGTACATATGAAGACAAATAAAAAAATACATAGCTTAAATACTTTTTTTTCCTATCTTACGAAATAAAAATTGAAAGCTCAATGTCGTGCTAAGTAAATATTTGTATAGTCGGTAAATATTTATCGGTCTAGGTTATCATAGGTTTGTGTAAGGACATACAAAGAGTTACCGGTTCGATCCTGAATTAAGTCAATATTTGTAAGCCCTCGAATTTTGATCAGGCTTACTAGACTCTTTGTAAGAAATAAGTAGTTACTTTAAGAAGGTCGTAGATTCGATACCCGTGCTATGTAAATATTATTTTTGTGATCCACAAATACTTAACTATTTTGGTTAGTATAGATTGGATGTGAATTAGTTTCTAATACCCTAGACAAAGTTATTAAACGTAAAGGTCAACCTTATTTTTAATGTAATAGAGTACAATTTCCAATGCAGGGCGAAGACCTCAATCACTGATGATATTAATACAGTGATGAAGAATTTATTGTTATTAAAAATAATAAATTGATTCAAGATATCTATTTAAAATAATATTGGAAAATTTATTCAATTATCTCGAGATATATTAGGTCCATATGAATTATAATCTATTCATTTGGCCGTGAGACAAAATGTAAACAAAGAAATACTGGTTGTCAAACTTTTAGCTCTTTTAGGCGAAAAATAGTATATTGTTTTTTTAGAGTTATAAATATGAAAGTAAAATTAGACTTAGTAGGCATCTTTGATAAGTCGTCTATAAGTAATTTAGTTTAGTGTAAAAATCAATAAAAAAGTAATAAACAGGATGAGTTGAGTACAAGTAAAAACAATTCATGTAAGCACCTGAATTGTTTTACTACAAAATAAATAAACAACTATTTATTGGTGATCCTCAGAAGAAGAAGAGCTCCAACATGGATTTTCCTTTTTTTCTTTTAGAAATCGGTAAACGGAGGCTCGTGAAGTCGTTATATACAATATATTTTTTGTAGGGATACGAATCTTTGGCCAAGTCTCTTCTACGTATTTAAATATATTAATAACACCTTGGTGTCTGTTTGGATCTTCGGTGAAGTAAAAGTGCAAGCGCTGTTTGAACCAGGTTCACTTATTTTCATCAAAATCAACGTTCAGATAACAGAAATTTAACGATAACTGAATATAAAACATAATACAATAATTACTTTAAACAAAGAATTATCAAAAAATTACAATATACTTTACTATATAATCGGGAAGAAAACACTCCCGTCAACAAGTTGATCAAGAGTAAAAATGACGGGTACAATCCGGCTAAATACGAAAACTATTAATTTTACTTTCATTACTTAAAATGACTGTTCAACTTCATTTAGTAGTATTAAAATGTATCCATAGTTTGAGATTCACAGCATTTTTAGGTTTTAGTAATGTCAATTATCATCGTCATTACTATTACTACCTTAGATGAAGAATTGGTTTCGCTGTGTTTGGTAGGTATCGCCGACTTAGTCAAATGCGGCAACAAATACTACACGTACATACCCGGCATATCCAAGCCAGTCACACTGCAAGCTGTCTGTGAGGCGTATGTGCCTAATGTTTTATTAAATTTTGAACATAATACGTAGTAAAATGTCAGTTTGCGTGGTGAAATTTCGTGTAATCATCAAAAACAGTATACAACAAAGTAGCTTTCTATGTCCCTATGTCCTGATGTCCCTATGTATGCTTAGATCTTTATAACTATGCAACGGATTTTGATGCGGTTTATTTTAATAGATAGAGTGATTCAGTGGGAAGGTCTTTAGCATATTTTATCCCCATATTCTTACGGGAACGAGAACTACGCGGGTGAAACCGCAGGGCGCCGCTAGTCTATATATATAAAAATGAAACCCGTTTGTCGTTATCACGTCATAACTTGCGAACGGCTAAACCGATTTGGCTTTTTCTTTTGTAGTTTTCTAAGACTCTGTAGAATGTTCTTACGCAAAAAAATTAAGAAAATATCTCAGTTAGATTATAAAAAAATACATTTAATTTTGCATATTTAAAAAACGCGCGTAACGTATGTCAATCATTTGATTCGGGCTGTTCTATATGCTTCGACAAAAAATCTCCGAGACGCAGTATTGGTATTTCATTAAATTTCCAGGTATTTTATGGCCAAAGTGTCTTATTCCCTACCAATTGCTCAAAGGTAGTGATTTCGAGTTTCCAATATTTCTACGCTGTTGCAAGCGCCATGATCACGGATGAACTGAACTGTTCATCCGTGATCATAATAGTTACTCGCTGGCAGTGTGAACATGCGAGTAACTATTAATAATATATGTATCTCATCAGGTATCGCGGTATCCAACCAATCTTTCATCTATGGTTACTAAATAGTACTTATAAAACAAAGTCGCTGTCGCTGTCTGTCCGTCCCTATGTATGCTTAAATCTTTAAAACTACGCAACGGATTTTGAAGCGGTTTTTTTAATAGAGTGATACCAGAGGAAAGTTTATATGTATAATACATGCATGATATTGTAGAGAAACACCGATAAATCTAGGGTTTCTAATGTGATGTCGTAAAAAACTCATTTTTTGCGCTTACATTGCAAAAGTATTTAATCTAAAAGACATTTGCCTTTTACATGATTTGATTTCAATAAGTATCTTAGAAGATATCTTAGTTTTAAAATAACATTACAGCAAAATTATGATCAAGGCCACAGATTACTAAATAGTTACCACGACAAGGCGACCCGGCTAGTGCACGGCGGCACAGAATAACTATTTTTTCACCTTCTACATAAATGAAGTCGCGTGTTAAAATAATTATTACACGCGAACGAAGTTGAGGGCTAAAGCTAGTATGTTATATATTCTATATTTCAAAGATTAATTAAATATCAAGTAGTCAGTAGGGAGTAGTCTATGTATTATTGATAAAACATGACATACAAAATAACCTTTTTCATGGTTTGTTTACATTTTGTCTCACCGCCAACTGAATAGACTATAGTTTCTACTAATATTCAATCACATATTATTTTCTAGCGGCGCCCCGCGGTTTCACCCGCGTAGTTCCCGTTCCCGTAAGAATATGAGGATAAAATATGCTAATCATACTGAATCACTCTATCTATTAAAACAAACCGCATCAAATCCGTTGCGTAGTTTTAAAGATCTAAGCATACATAGGGACATAGGGACAGAGAAAGCGACTTTGTTTTATACTATAGTGATGTCTTTTCTAGATACCTTTCGTCATGATAACAGCTCAATGTAATTTGTTCAGTAGTTTAAGCTGTGTGTTGATCGATCAGTCAATCAGAAACAGTTGCCTTTGAATACAGATAAATATAGAAATAAATATAGTATGCTTTAGTATAGTATACTCTCCAAGCCGATTTCGGCTACGGCGACCTAGCTTCATTCAATTACGAGTTTGGGTGTTTCTTAAATATGATAAGTATGTTTTATTTGGTGTGTTAATCTATTTTTGTCAAATGTACACAAATCTAATCATAAAAATAATTATAAGCATAAGCATTCACTTCATCATCTCATTATAGTGACCGAAACTTGTATCTAGGATATCAGAAACTACGCACACACTCATTCACACACACACCCAGACCGAGACAAACATGAGTGGTTCACACAAATATTCACCCCGCACGGGAATCGAACTCGCAACCTTACGCATGGCAGTACGGCATCGTGACCACTCTGCCATCAATGACAAAGAATAATAAATAATATTATGAATAAAAATAAACTTAAAGGTTAGGTGATATTTTTTCTTAATCAACTTATGACTTCTAGCTAATAAAACTTTTCAAAAGCCAAGTCACACAAGACTGATACAATTACTTTTAACAAAAAGGCCTTTTTTAGTACTAAGTTACATATTTCTTTGATATTTTTAAGAGCTTAATAATTTGATTTGTCTCGACGAACCGCGAATCTAGTAGCAAAGTTATCAGCATGTTGAACTGAAAAATTAGGTTTCTTTTTTGCTTTGTCAAGTTTATTACATGAGTATAATATTGAGGCTGGCAGAGCCGCATAGTTATTAAACTTACAAAACAGATAACATAACATAAACATAACATAATCATTCACTACATCATCTCATTATAGTAACTGACCCCTAACTAAGCTTGGAGCTTGTATCTAGGGTATCAGAAACTACGCACACACTCATTCACACACACACCCAGACCGAGACAAACATTTGTGGTTCACACAAATATTCACCCCGCATGGGAATCGAACCCGCAACCTTACGGATGGCAGTCCGGCATGGTGACCACTCTGCCATTGAGGTCGTCAAAGAAGTTTATCTTTTGTAATCACGTTAAAGGTGACATCATATTTTTTGCAAAAGATAAGGGATCATTGGTTATACATTATTTATGTATGATTGAGTGTGTGCATAGTTTTGGTACACGTTGCTCTTGTTAGCAGACAGTCTAATCACAATCAGGCAAAGGTGGTCAAACCGAAGCGATCTCTGACAGTTTTCAAGTGAAGAAGTAGCGGATGTGTGCCTGCCTATTTGCTATCTTTTTTGTATTTTAATTACTTGGTTTGTTGTTATAAGGTATCATGGGTGCGTCACCGCGACATCCACCTGCTGACGGTGGGCCGATACACGTACACGTCGGACCAGCGGTTCGAGGCGCAGCACAAGCCGCGCTCCGAGGAGTGGGCGCTGCGCATCCGCAGCCCGCAGCGCCGCGACTCCGGGCAGTACGAGTGTCAGATCAGCACCACGCCGCCCATCGGACACGCGGTCTTCTTAAATATTGTAGGTTAGTACCACAGGACATCGGCAGCCCGCAGCGCCGTGACAGTATAGAAAAATTAAGAAAAAGTATAACTTTAGAACATTGGTCCTATTTGGTCGATCTAAAATCCACTGAAAATCCAGTGCTTGTACCCATGCCCATCACATGATAGATCGTATAACATCAGTAAAATGTTGATAACAAAGTTAAGCCCTACATTGTAATATACCCTTACAATACTATGTCTTATCTACCTAAACATACAGGTCAAATTCTAAAAACTTTATTACACTATCAGTAACTTCGAAGAATTTTGTGGTAGCCCAACAATGCTTTCGGCAAAGTGGAACAAGTTTATTAAGGCCACAGTTCTATTTGACACAAATTAGTAAAATTGTTCATTCGTGAAACTAAATTGGACCAAACTGAGTTGTAATGAAGATCATTTCAAAGTTGCATTGTTCGTTTATTTTGGAACTAGCTTTCCGCTTGTGGTTTCGTTTGCGTAAAGTCCTCTTCGGTTTAGTCGTCTCTTAAGTTATCACAAGTAATAGTGCTTGCTGAGAGAAAGATAATTTTAGAAATATAAGGGATAAACAGTAAACTCTTTCCTTCCCTAGGTGACAATTTATCATTGTTGATAATATATAGAGAGAATCTTGGTCGTGATCCTTATTCTATGGTTGCTAGCAAAAGTTTCTAGCAAAATAAATAGACAACTTGAGTGTCATTTGCACTTGTTATTTACACACTCGACCTTCGACTAACTTAAAAAAGTACTAGGTATTAAAAATGGATAAAATTTAATGATCAAATGATGAATTTAAATAAATGTTTACATTAATATATACTGTGTGTATGATACCTGTTATTGTGAAAATGTCACAGGATCAGAATTTATGCGGCCAAAACTGTGGGATAGAGTAAATAAAAATATATATGATAGAGAAAAAGCAGACAATGTATAATTTATTTCAAATAAAGCATTGTTGAATGTAGTAAGTAGGTACTATTATACTCGTACATGAAAGCTTTGTTGGAATCAAAGTGTCTCTATAATAGGACCAATGTTATAAATTCACTATTGTATTGAACTACACTTATGTGATTAAATTCATCGTACATTAATTCTATTATTATATGCTTAACATTATATGCTACGTTGTGAATTTCAATATTGAATTTCTATTTTATGATATAAGTACATAAGCTTACTTATATCATTCATTGTAAAATTTATAGAGAATGTTTATTTTTATCTAAAGTTTAATTAGGATACTTCAGTTAGCTTAACTTTTGTATTTTTGGTTCTTACTTAACTTAAATTTGTACTTATAAAAAAAAACAATTTTTTATTTACTTTGAAATAAGATATATTTTATTTATACGATGATATTAAACAGTGAATAAGGGTCAAAACACAGTAAAAAGACGTCAAAGAAAGATCAAGTTCTTGCAAATTGAATTGATTCTGCAATGTTATGTCAAAGGGAGAAAGAAAAAGGGAGACTGTCGTAGAATCTTAAATCGCTGCATTTTGTGTTGCAGTTTTCAGCTACGTGTGTTAGCCCTAAAAGGTTTTAAAGTCAAAATCTGTCTTACCAATTTTATTGACTTGTCAGTTTAACTGATAAGTTGAACTGGCGTCCATCCAAAAATGGTCGTTTTTCATCGGAGCGATTCCAGATTTCAGTGGTGAAATCTAGTTGGCCTAAATCTTCTGGATTGACGGCTTCGTTTTATGTCTGGACTGATCAGTTTAATTGACTCGTCAATAGGAACCTTTAATATTTGTTCAAACTAAACAAATAAATCAAACGTCAAAACAATGTGCTCTCTTAATTCGATATAAAGTTAATTCGTCACTTCGTCACGAACAAAGGTACGTGCGAATTCGTCACAGTTTTATTGTTTAGTTAATTATTTCACACTAGTTTTTCCCACACAAAGCGCAGAAATATTTCATTTTTCGTACATACTTTGTAACATTTATTTATTACAAAACAAAATCCACAGATCTATTAACAATATATAACTTATATCTTAAATCTTAAGTCCAAATTACGGATTTACTTTATAACTTTACACATCTTCCGTTTTTTTTACCTTCATATCTCCATAATAAATTGAATAATTGAACCCTAAAAAGTAAAACGTACGGATAACCCAAATGTCCTTTTAACACATTTTGAATAGAATATTCCTTTTTGTAAGGTAACAGATGTCTTCCGTAGATTTTTATCGAAGAATTTTTTTGTTAGTCATGAAATGATGTAAAAATTTAAATGTAAAAATTTAAAGGTATACGATCAGTTTAACGGATAGATGTTTTGAAACCTCTTATGTTTATTAAAAAGGGTGAAAATTGTATCTTTCCTTGTGTGTATGTATATGAGTTACTCCTTCACGCTCAAATATCCGAATGTTTTGTTAAACTAATAATGAAAATTCATCAATCAATCTCAGTCTACTACGGAACCTATTGTAATTTAAGTCACTGAGTCCGGTCTTTGGCTCTTCTCAGCCAGTCACTTCCTACCGCTTTGTGACTATCTTCATTTCACCAATGTCTTCTGCTTTGTATTTATCTAAAATCTATATTAACATACCTGTACAAAATTTTGATATTAAAATTCCTACGATTGGAGCTACGCGGATAGTTTTCAGTAGAAATATAGTAACATTACATATCATTAACCGGTCATAAATATTCACAGAACCAGAAACGGAGATCCTGGGCGGTCCTGACCTCTTCATCTACGCTGGATCAACAATCAATTTAACGTGTATTGTTCGACATACACCTGAACCGCCGAGTACAATCAACTGGACTCATAGAGGGAAGGTGAGTTAATATTTAACGTGACCACGGAACCGTTACGCTTTTGTTTGCTCTCATACATTATTAACAGATTATGTACCATCGAAAGGAGCTTTAGAAACGCTTTGTGTAAAAAGGTAATTGAAAAAGAAGTGATTTGAAATGAGGGTTTTTGAATAGGTTTTAAATAAGGAAATTTTTAACAATAACCCGGAAATGTTATGGACTTATCGCGAATTTATCTTGCAAAATATGATGGATGTATGGACATACATCATATAACTGTTTTGTCGTAGATATAAATATATCTGATCAAAATATAGTGTTTATCAAACTAGTTTTATTTCATGATCTTAGTTGTAGCTTTCTCCTAATCAACTTAAGAAGAGGTTACGCAATTATTTTGGAAAATAGTTAAAACCTTTGGACAGTTAATACATGTACAAAATCGAACACAAAGATAAACATAAAACATGAACAACCAAAAACCACACACAATCATGTATCATTATTACATTAAACCACTTCAACACATAAACGGTTCTAAACACCGAACCACATTTATTAATTCATAAACCATTATTCGCCTATCGCCCTAAATGTTCAATACCTATAGAAATGGTATTCCCCAGCGGGTGATGAGAGTAAATGATGTAAATATCCTATCCCACCAAAAACATTCTGTAAAAAAACTAGCCAAGTCTCGATGGAGCTGCATGTTTAACTCTAAAAAGTAATGAAATCTAGACAGACTCGTGCCAAGTCTAAGGTTCCTTACTGCGATTTCTTTATTATTATAGTTAATGTTGTGTGACTTGGCCGTTGAACATTGTTTAAAAGGTTAGTAGTGGGTACATGTCAATTTTGTTTACACGTAATGTTATAACATTATTAAAATACGCAGCTTTATCAAGCCTACAATTGACTGGATATTGAATCAACATTTTTCAAGTGGCTATAATTAAGCAAATTTTCTATCGTCAATGGATAGGTTCTGGATTTTTTAAGATTGGTACAATAGCGTCATGGAGCACCTAGTTTTGTACCCTTGTGTACATACATGTGTACCCTTCAACGGCCAAGTCACACAACATTAACTATAATAATAAAGAAATCGCAGTAAGGAACCTTAGACTTGGCACGAGTCTGTCTAGATTTCATTACTTTTTAGAGTTAAACATGCAGCTCCATCGAGACTTGGCTAGTTTTTTTACAGAATGTTTTTGGTGGGATTTCATTTCTTTTTGTTAAAACTTGTTTATATTGATTTATTTTATTAGATTTTCTTATTTGACACACTTATTTTTAGGAGTAGTATTATATTATTAAGCGCCCCGCGGTTTCACCCGCGTAGTTCCCGTTCGCGTTTCAGTGGGAATTTCGGGATAAAAAGTATCTATACATAAATAGTTTTAAGCTACCTCCCCACAAATTGTCAGCCAAATCAGTTCAGCTGTTTTAGAATTATAATTCCCGTTCCCATTCCCGTGGAAATTTCGGGATCAAAAGTATTCCATGTGCTTCTCCTGGTTCTAAGCTACCTCCCCACCAATTTTCAGCCAAATCAGTTCAGCCGTTCTTGAGTAATAAATTCCCGTTCCCATTCCCGTGGGAATTTCGGGATTAAAAGTATTCTATGTGCTTCTCCTAGTTCAAAGCTACCTCCCTACCAATTTTCAGCCAAATCAATTCAGCCGTTCTTGAGTAATAAATTCCCGTTCCCAATCCCGTGGGAATTTCGGGATTAAAAGTATTCTATGTGCTTCTCCTGGTTCTAAGCTATCTCCCCACCAATTTTCAGCCAAATCAGTTCAGCCGTTCTTGAGTAATAAATACCCGTTCCCATTCCCGTGGGATTTTCGGGATTAAAGTATTCTATGTTCTTGTCCTGGTTCTAAGCTACCTCCCCACCAATTTTCAGCTAAATAAATTCAGCCGTTCTTGATTTTTAAATTCTCGTTCCCAATCCCGTGGGAATTTCGGGATTAAAAGTATCCTATGTCCTTTTCCTGGTTTTAAGCTACCTCCCCACCAATTTTCAGCCAAATCAATTCAGGCGTTCTTGATTTTTAAATTCCCGTTCCCATTCCCGTGGGAATTTCGGGATTAAAAGTATTCTATGTGCTTCTCCTGGTTCTAAGCTACCTCCCCACCAATTTTCAGCCAAATCAATTCAGGCGTTCTTGATTTTTAAATTCCCGTTTCCAATCCCGTGGGAATTTCGGGATTAAAAGTATCCTATGTCCTTTTCCTGGTTTTAAGCTACCTCCCCACCAATTTTCAGCCAAATCAATTCAGGCGTTCTTGATTTTTTAATTCCCGTTCCCAATCCCGTGGGAATTTCGGGATTAAAAGTATCCTATGTCCTTTTCCTGGTTTTAAGCTACCTCCCCACTAATTTTCAGCCAAATCAGATCAGCCGTTCTTGAGTTACAATTCCCGTTCCCATTCCCGTATAATTCCCGTTCCCGTTCGATTATCCTAGTTTTTATAGTTTTCCCTTTATGTGGCCATTAAACCCTAACTCTGTACCAAATTTCAGCTCTCTAGGTTCATGGGAAGTACTAGTTCTATTTTGATGATCATGAGTGAGTGAGTGAGTGAGTGAGTGAGTGAGTGAGTGAGTGAGTGAGTGTCTAAAATGCGAAACTTTGCTTTCGCTTAACTTGGGAACTAAATGACCTACAGACTTGAAATTTTATTTTAAGTATGTGATTGTATAGCTTACTGGATGACGAAAATTTCAGCGTTCTGGGCTTATCCAGAGGTTGTTAAATAGGGGTCTGAAAATGCGGCGAAAGGGTTCCTGTAAAGGATGGTACGGCAGTGTTTGCTTCGCGCTCGACTTGGCGGGGGGCACTGCCGTGCCCCCAGATTCAACGCAGCGTTTTGTGAATTCACCACAGAATTTCCAAGTATGAATCTAAACAGTGTATTAGGTACGTATGCAATACTGGGATCGCAATTAGAGGCCTTGTACGATTCGGCGGCACATAGGTGCATCCGTTAGGAAACTATGAATTCAAATGGGAGTAGTGAAATATTAAACTGGTTTTATGTGAAACTGGATCGAGGGATGCATGTTTGGTATTTCGTAAATATTACTTTGAGATTTCACCGATAGGTTTCAAGCAAACGTAGTGTACCAAAACCTCAACGTCGTACTTACATTATCAGTGAGAAACAGAGTTTTGTATCTATACGCTCACTCTATCATCAGTGAGAGATTTTTGCCTTCATCATCATCATCATCAACAGCCTGTATTTGTCCACTGCTGGACATAGGCTACTCCCATTTCGCGCCAATGTGCCCTGTCGGCGGCACGTCTCTTTCACTCTCTCCGGGCTACCCTGCAGATCATCGCTCCACCTAGCCACAGGACGTCATACACTACTCCAACGGCCACTAAATTACATGGCCGTTTTGCCTTGCAAGGGGATTTTTCTTATATGCTGGCTTATATGCTTAGCATGTGAGGCTCGTTGAAACCCAAGCGATGTGCAGACGTGTTATAATATATTTGATACTCTAGTCTATAAACAGGTAATAATCCTAATAGGGCCATTTGCTAATCAGTTGCTAAGATGATTGTGATTATGTTAATGCTTATACACAAAGATCTACTCGACTACTAGACCACCAACGCTGACTCAGACAGACGAAAAACACAAGTTTGCTTATACTTTTTTGTACTTTAGTCTAAATAACTTTATGGTTATACTTAATTAACTAAAAAAAAAAACAATATTATTTTCTATCTATTCAAATGTCACATTTTTTGATAGTCAATATGGTCTTGTTTTGCGGTGAAGGAAAACATTATGAGGAAGTCAACCTAACGTCAAAGCATTCGCCCTGTGGTTGACTAAGGTCTGATCTTCCTAATACAGGCTAGGCAGTTGCTCTAAAAATAGAATCAACTAAATAGGTTAAAAACTGATTTACAATGATGCGCATATTACAAAACTATGAACTAAAATTAACAAAACCTATACAAATATAAATAACATAACATATTCATTAAATCATCTCATTATAGTATCTGACCTCTAACTAAGTTCGAAACATGTATTTAGGGTATCACAAACTACTCACACACTCATTAACACATAAATGAAAAATCACAAATAAAAATATAAATGAAACTAAACACAATTTCCAAGTCATACAAAACGATTGCATTGCTAACTCGTTGAACTAAATCACTAGTGAAATGGCATTTACGTACCTATTCCGTTCTGTCCGTGAGCCGGTACTGTGGAGTCAACAATTTTCCTATCTCAGAGTGCAGGAGCTCATAGAAACAATTACTGAAGACATTTTATTCCAATATTTTTGAGATAATACGTTTTAGAATTGTGCATTCTGTTTCTATTGAATTTTGTGAACCAGCTATGCTCCGAGGTTTTAGTCTTGTTAATGATTATTGATTTAGTCATTCTGTGATGTTTTATATGCTATATTTAGACTAAGCTTCTTGTGTGCTCCCGTGATGAATAGGTTATGCAACACTTAGTTATCTTTATATTTAAATCGGTAGTTTTTGAGGTTAACGTGTTCGAACAAACACAACGTCATTTCGTTATTTTTTTTTAATACTCATACGTAAACCAAAGTACATGAACGAAGATTTTTCATTGTATAAAAATATGTTTTATGCTGAAAATCTTTCCTAAAACTTTTAGTGTACTTCTAATAATTGACTATCCGAGCAAATTAAGATATACACCCTAGCTGTTGAATATTACATAATGCATGCGAGTGTATAACAATTTTGAATTAAAACAACTAGTATAAAACTTTGTAGTTTTAAAACCAATTTATTAACTGAGCTTGGTTCACCGTTCTAGTGATAAATTATTTTAAAATGGCTTTCTTTAAAACCTTACCGGCAATTCAGACTTTCGCTGTCACATTACTGTCTTTGGAATACTGAATCTGAAAACCACTCTAATATATTCAACGAGAATTTTTAAAATAAAATTGACGTATGGAAACCAATCTCAATAATGATCTTAAAATTGATTACTTTTGATATAATAGTACAACACTACATACACACATCAAAAGTGTCTAGGGATCAAGCATTTTTATGCGGATTTCTTGAGATTGAGATGTGGCTTTGTAATAAATTTATGATTTTATAAATTTATATGGATCCTTTTTGGTGCATTTCATAATTTGAATCAGGAACTGTGAATCAAATTCGAGTAAAAGATGAAAATCAGCTGTCAATATTTTCCCTATAAAAACATACAACGCATTGAAGACATTATTAGTGCTACTGTTTCCCTACTACTGATTAAAACCAACGTTATTATGGAGCGGCGACGTCATTTAAGCAGGGAAGAAATGCTCAGAGCCGTGGGAATGATAGAAGCTGGTTCCCGGCAACGTACTGTGGCTTTAGCTCTGAATACAAGTCAGAGTGTTATCAGTCGACTTTGGACACGTTACCGAAGCACTGGTACCGTGGCTGAGCGCCATGGAGGACGGTATCGCTGCACCACACGGAGACAAGACCGATACATTCAAATCTTAACTCGAAGAGCTCCAACAATAACCGCCATGATGTTAGCCGTGCGGCTTCATCACTCTTCAGGGAACTTAATTAGCGACCAAACAGTCAGAAACCGCTTGCATGAAGTGAACCTTCATTCCCGAAGACCGCTACGGGTACCACCTATAGCAATGCACAATCGTAGGATTCGATATCAATGGGCTCTTGAACACAGAAATTGGGCAGAAGAACAATGGCGTTTCGTGTGCTTTTCTGATGAGTCTCGTTTTGGTATGAGACCGGATACAAGACGTATACGACACTGGAGAACCCCTGGACGCCAACAGCGATTAAAATCCTGCCAGGAAGTCCATCCTTATAGTGGTGGAACCATCATGGTATGGGCGGGTATTTGGATCGGCGGAAGAACTGAGTTGATTTGGATCAGAGGCAACCTCAACGCTCAAATTTATGCTGAGACGATTGTATCAGACGTCATCGTTCCTCTACAAGTGCAAATCGGTCCCTTATTTCAGTTAATGCATGATAATGCACGACCGCACACCGCAAGAGTTGTAAGACAGACTCTCGCCGCAGCTAACATCAATGTCCTGCCCTGGCCTGCTCAGTCGCCAGACTTGAACCCGATTGAGCATGCATGGGATATGCTACAGAGAAGAGCTCTGCCGAATATGGAGGGTATCCAGTCGCAAGAAGACCTTTTTTTGTTGTTGCAACGAACATGGGCGGCCATTCCACAGCGTGATTTGGATGAACTCATTTTGAGTATGCCAAACCGATGTTCTTGTGTTGTTAGTGTTCGCGGTAGAAACACGGATTATTAATTGTTTAAGTTACCCAATAAAATTTTAAAGAAAACTGTTATTTCAGTCTTTTTTTCGAACTTTAATGTTAGTGGTTCAAATGTCAAAAATCCCTTTATTAGGAAAATGGCAAATTTCTTTATTAATGCAAAGGTGACTTGGTTTATCGTTACTGTGACAAACGAAAACACTTTATTTGATGAATCCTTAAAGAAAATTTTAATTAATATCAATCAGGAGAAAAGTTATTGCAAAAATATATGTTGATCCCTAGACACTTTTGATGTGTGTATTTAAATTCAATTTAATTTGAAATAAAACACTTAAACGATTTTTTGTCGTGGTTATATTTTGTTTTACATTTTATGACAAAAATCCGTTTAAGTCTTTTATTTCAATGTGTAGTGTTCGTGTAAATCAAAGATATCAATTTAATTTATTAAAATTTTCTAATTCTTGAAATCATTATGGAATTGTTCACGTATGATAAGTGAAATTTGGAGGCATTGCCTCTCTCATCATCTCTCATGTAGAAAAACGAGTTTCTTGATATAAAAGTTATTTTATATGTAAGTTAGATTGTATGTACCTGTTTAACGTGCCGCAAACGCTCACGAAATTACAAGTTACTTCGATAACGGCCACCCATCACTTTCATGACCGGGTCAGAGGTTGCTTAACAAATCGTAGATTACTTAATCTACGGTTCATTTCCGTATTTCAAAAGACTATTTCAATAACGGCCACCCATCGCTATCACGACCGGGCCAGACGTTGCTTAACTGAACAAATCGCAAGTAATCTACGTTGATTTTTGAGTTTTAAAATTACTTTATAATAAATTCTAATAAATCATGACCAGTATTGTTGTAATATAAACGGCACTTAGCTTTTCCACGCGAGTTCAAACTTGATGATTAATTACCTCTTGGCTTTGTAGAATATGAAAACTAAATTATTTGTTACAATGTAGTTGTAATTTAAAAAATATTTTTTATTTTAAAACTAATAAATTACCATTTAATTTACTTATTAGTCAATCTAAACACTAATTAAAACCAACCTCGTAAGTTATATTAAAATAAAACAACTACATATATCTGATTTGTGTCGTGATTGTAATTTTCTTTAACATTTTCTAAAGTTTCGGATAAAGAATCCTCTTACGTTTTAGTTAGTCATACTATACACTATTAAATATTCTTCAAAACAAAACAGATGAATTAGCAGAATCTCATTCAAATCTAACTCACAATTCAAACTTTTAAAAGTTATTACCTATAAAACCTATAAAACACATCATTATTCCATATTCGGGTTAAACAAAGGATCACTTTATCCACCAAATCCGTTCAAAAATTGGTATAAATTCCTTTACAAACATGGTTACGTAAATTGATTTGATACGACAAGCTTAATCATGTTGCTTACGATGATAACAACTTGAAGCATTAAATAATAATTTGTGTCAACAATGTGTCGTTAGCGCAGAATTTTGTTGAGCAAAAAAGTTATAACGTCTTATTCACGATAATAATGTTAGGTTAGGTTATTGGAAACCTTCAGGGAATTATTTATGATGTTACTTGACTGTATAAGTAGAAAATAGACAACTTGATTGGGACATTGAAAGGCCTTATTTTGCCGTAACACGGTTTCTAACTAGCACGGAGGTAATGTCTCGATAATTGCGTTAATTGTTTCATAATTATTACAAAAACGTATATAAATAAATTTGAAGAAAATAAAATAAATAGAGATGATTTCGATTTCTAAACTATTTTTACGTTTTTGATGATGACAATTTGTGGTACAAAATCCTGACAATTTGAATTTTAACTAAGTAACATTTTTGATATGTTGACGGTTGTAAACTTATATAATACAACTGTTACATGTAGTCTACATCCAATTTGGCAGGTGTTCCGAGTGGAGGGCACGTTCTAAACTTTTAGTTAAGGATATTGGGCAAAACGTCCCAAGTGCTGTAGCACTTCGTGTGATACATCATTCGATAGGTATCGTTAAGAAGAACAAATGACTCTACGGGAGTGAAGCCGAATTCCCCGGCAGAAAAAAGTTACAGCCATTTAAAAAAAAAAATGTCTACTTTATGCAAGGAGTTCCAAGTGCTGTAGCACTTAGTGTGGTACATCATTCGATAGCTATCGTGAAGAGGAACAAATGACTCTGCGGGAAGGAAGCTGAATTCCCCGGCAGAAAAAAGTTACAGCCATTTAAAAAAAATGTATATGGCTACTTTATGCAAGGAGTTCTAAGTGCTGTAGCACTTAGTGTGATACATCATTCGATAGCTATCGTTAAAAGGAACAAATGACTCTACGGGAGTGAAGCCGAATTCCCCGGCAGAAAAAAGTTACAGCCATTTAAAAAAATGTATATGGCTACTTTATGCAAGGAGTTCTAAGTGCTGTAGTACTTAGTGTGGTACATCATTCGATAGCTATCGTTAAGAGGAACAAATGACTCTGCGGGAAGGAAGCTGAATTCCCCGGCAGAAAAAAGTTACAGCCATTTAAAAAAAATGTATATGGCTACTTTATGCAAGGAGTTCTAAGTGCTGTAGCACTTAGTGTGATACATCATTCGATAGCTATCGTTAAAAGGAACAAATGACTCTACGGGAGTGAAGCCGAATTCCCCGGCAGAAAAAAGTTACAGCCATTTAAAAAAATGTATATGGCTACTTTATGCAAGGAGTTCTAAGTGCTGTAGTACTTAGTGTGATACATCATTCGATAGCTATCGTTAAGAGGACCAAATGACTCTACGGGAGTGAAGCCGAATTCCCCGGCAGAAAAAAGTTACAGCCATTTAAAAAAAGGTATATGGCTACTTTATGCAAGGAGTTCTAAGTGCTGTAGCACTTAGTGTGATACATCATTCGATAGCTATCGTTAAGAGAAACAAATGACTCTACGGGAGTGAAGCCGAATTCCCCGGCAGAAAAAAGTTACAGCCATTTAAAAAAAAAATATACCTACTTTATGCAAGGAGTTCTAAGTGCTGTAGCACTTAGTGTGATACATCATTCGATAGCTATCGTTAAGAGGAACAAATGACTCTACGGGAGTGAAGCCGAATTCCCCGGCAGAAAAAAGTTACAGCCATTTAAAAAAATGTATATGGCTACTTTATGCAAGGAGTTCTAAGTGCTGTAGCACTTAGTGTGATACATCATTCGATAGCTATCGTTAAGAGAAACAAATGATTCTTCGGGAGTGAAGCCGAATTCCCCGGCAGAAATAAGTTACAGCCATTTAAAAAAAATCTCGGTTGTGTTACGTTAAACTGATTCAAGGAGTCCGTGTAAATGGCCTCTGGGGGAACAAAAGTGAGCTATGCTCGGTTGTGTTACGTTAAACTGATTCAAGGAGTCCATTAATCATAGCCTTACTGAAAAACAGACAAAGTTCTTGGGAAGTTGGAAAGCTTGGAGCTTCAAAATGATTTAGAATGATATGATAGTGATTAAGACGCAAAAAGTCTTACAAATTATTTTTATTTTATATCTTATATTATGTACTTACCTATTCCTTTACCGTTACCTCATCATAATTTATAAGAAATAGCGAAATATAGTGTTTAAATAAGTTTAGTAGCTTAGCCAAATAGCTAGCTCCTTGCATAAAGTAGGCATATATATATTTTTAAATGGCTGTAACTTTTTTCTGCCGGGGAATTCGGCTTCACTCCCGAAGAATCATTTGTTTCTCTTAACGATAGCTATCGAATGATGTACCACACTAAGTGCTACAGCACTTAGAACTCCTTGCATAAAGTAGCCATATATTTTTTTTTAAATGGCTGTAACTTTTTTCTGCCGGGGAATTCGGCTTCACTCCCGTAGAGTCATTTGTTCCTCTTAATGATACCTATCGAATGGTGTTCCACACTAAGTGCTACAGCACTTAGAACTCCTTGCATAAAGTAGCCATATATATTTGTTTAAATGGCTGTAACTTTTTTCTGCCGGGGAATTCGGCTTCACTTCCGTAGAGTCATTTGTTCTTCTTAACGATACCTATCGGATGATGTACCACACTAAGTGCTACAGCACTTAGAACTCCTTGCATAAAGTAGGCATATTTTTTTTTTAAATGGCTGTAACTTTTTTCTGCCGGGGAATTCGGCTTCACTCCCGAAGAATCATTTGTTCCTCTTAACGATAGCTATCGAATGATGTATCACACGAAGTGCTACAGCACTTGGGACACACTCCATACAAATCTGCCCATTGTCCTTTAGCTAACGAGTAAATGTGACTGTAGGTATCCTAAATATATGTAATATTTAGGATACCTACAATCACTTACACTTACACACACGTTTATTTGAAATCTACTAATATTATAAAATTGATGAGATTGATTGGTTAATTGGATTACGAGATGAAACTAGTAGTTCGAATTAAAAAAATATGTTTAAGCGTTGAATAGGGAAATGAAAAAATTGAATAGGGTTTGTTAAATTAGGTTAAATATCACGTTACAATAGGAACGTATTTAACGTAGGTTAAACATGGAACAGCTAGTAAGAAACGAAATGTGTTGTAATTTATTGTGAAGATATTATTGCATTTGTCCCAAAAAAAAATAGAAATCAGTTCATCCGTTCGGGAGCTATGATGCCACAGAAAGACAGACACACACACACACACACAGACACGTCAAACTTATAACACCCCTCTTTTTGCGTCGGGGGTTAATAAATAACATTAATGACCTAGATTTTTTGTAATTGAAATTAATGATGTATCTTTTGTCAACAGACGATAAACTTCGACTCGACGAGAGGTGGTATATCGTTGGTGACAGAGAAGGGGATACACAGCAGTAGTAGACTGTTGGTGCAATCGGCTCGCACGTCCGACGCGGGCGCATATCAATGTGTTCCTGATAACGCGCAGTCAGCCACTGCGAGGGTTCATGTTTTGACTGGTAAGATATGAAATGGTATTACACTATTTAGGCTATCACGTTTTGAACTCATTATAACTACTTAATACGGGACTTAACGTGGTATTTACATTATTTTAACCGATGGTAATAAGATTCAAAGAATTTAGTTTTTAGCTCTAAAGTATTGGGTTGATGATGGCAAAATACCTGTCTCTGAGAGCTCCAATTTCAGTTGTATTATTATACAAAAGAGTACGATTTTCTAATTTTTATCACACAAGTTCTCCAAATACATTATAGGATTTCATTAACTTAGCCAAATTTACAACTCATTCGAACTTAGGACCGTATGCTGGATCAAACTAATAAGATAGACTTCATAGCTACTGAACCTATTGAAACGAATTTTTGATGTAGATGCTGCTTAAAACCTGGAAACAAACATTGAAATTTTGTCCTAAAATTTCACATGATTACATTTACACGAGTAAAACCGTGGTTTAACTCCGCCTGCTTGTCTTAAAATAAAAAGTCCACAAATAAGAGAAATAACTTGCGTGTCTAAAAAAGGCTGTAAAAGGTTTATGTCTCCAACAAATCCGAATTCACTTATCAAGCAATATAAATGACATAATTTGTTTTATCAATGAGATTTTCGTTATAAATGTTCCCATTTTTGTCACGCAACTGCATGTAAATTGGTAATCAGTGCATTGACAGGGTTGAATATAAAAATGTGAGATTCATTCATCTATTTTTCTTTGTTCTTTGTTTTATGAACATATACGTCATAATAACTATCAGCGTGCTAAATTTTAGCTAAATTTTAGCAATCTGTTCAGTAATTTGGGCTGTGTGTTAACAGATCGGTCAGTCTGCGACGGGTTTCTTTTAAAAACATTAGGTATGCTTTAATTAAATCTTTAGGAGTAGTTAGAGCGCTCAGTCTAATAAAAAAAAATTGCTGCACGCACAATAACCCAATTTAAATTGGTCAATTTAAATTGGTCTAATTGCCTTCTTACGAGTTGATGATGGGTACTCAAGCAGCAACGGTAGTTTTCAACCATCTTTTCTAAATATAAACTATGATAAAAACGATAACCTTATGTCATAAAATTTCCATCAATCCAGATGCACACGTTAGAAATCGTAAGCGATATCCCACGAAATAATTATTTATTAGCGGTGCCCCGCGGTTTCACCCGCGTAGTTCCTGATCCCGTGGGAATTTCGGGATAAAACGCAGCCTTTGTCCTTTCCCGGACCATAAGCTACCCCTGTACCAAATTTTACGTCAATCGGTTCTGTAGTTTAGCCGTGAAAAGGTAACAGACAGACAGAGTTACTTTCGCAATTATAATATAAGTAAGGATTTATTAAAGGGTTACCAACATAAATACAGCAATACATGATAATTTAACAATATTAGAAGCCTCCTTAAGGTTGACTGTACTCACAATTATAGGTATATAATAATGTAGTTATATTACTTATCTGTAATAAACAACCAAGTGCTAGTAAACCTCCTGAACCATTAATTGTCTTCCAACATTCATTTCAATACGTTGTTTGTCCTCACCACGGAAGTGACGTAGAGACACGTGCCACATCACGTCCGGTCGGTATTGTGACGTCAGACTAATGTATTCATTACAGTTGATTCCGAAATTGTACCCATTTATGTACAAGCCATTGCGGTCTCTAATTTTGTGTTGTAACGTACCAAAATTGCATGCATGATGAATAACGAACTGTGTCGAAATTAGGATTAGGATTGTGTGTTCATTTGTTATTCAATCAGTTGTTTGTTGGTTTATTGTCTCTGTTAATTTGTTAGAAAACAACCGTGATACTAATGAATTAGATGAAGTAAATCGACATCTTGTTAATCCCACTTATTAGTTATAAACGCGAATACATGTGTGCTTGAATGTTTGGTACTGTTTCGCGGAGAAAGTTCTAGAGCAATCAAAGTATAAAAAAAAACTCAAAATACCAACAGGATTGAAATTTACTCGAGTGTAAACCATGGAAAACGTAAAAGTTATATTATGTACTAGCTGTGCCCCGCGGTTTCACCCGCGTAGTTCCCGGTCCCTTGGGAATTTCGGGATAAAACATAGCCTATGTCTTTTCCCGGAACGTTCCATAAGCTACCCCTGTACCAAATTTCAAGTCAATCGGTTCAGTAGTTGAAAAGGTAACAGACAGACAGACAGGGTTACTTTCGAATTTATAATATTAGTTTTATAATATTAGAAAGGATGGATGGATGTTTGATACCCTAACACGTAGAAACTACTAAATCCATTTAGTTAGATGAAAGGTACAGATGGTACATATAAACAGAAATAACACATAGGTCTTTTTATGGGATTTACGTGGCTGAACACGCGGAACGATGTCAGCTTACAATATATTTATTCCACCTCCTTTTAGTGCCAACTAGCGGCGTCTCGCGGTTTCACCCGTGTAGTTCCCGATCCAGTGGGAACACGGGGATAAATGTAGCCTATGTTACTAAATGTAGCTTTCTAATAGTGAAAGAATTTTTGAAATCGGTTCAGTAGTTTCGGTGCCTAATCGTTACAAACAAACAATTTTTTCCTCTTTATAATATTAGTGTAGATTTATATACTGTATACTATATTAAAGTTACAGTAAAATAAATTGCAACAAATTAATATTTTTTAATATTATCTTCAAACAAAGAGAGGTCTTTGTCCTACAGTGCCATCTTACAGATAGATAACTCAGTATTTAACTATGCATTAACAAAAAATTAGTTCGAAACTTATTATTTAAAAAGTACTTTCAACTTAAAACTTTAAACGTAAAGTATTTTAACGAATATTTTTTAATATTTATTACCTATAGCGGCCCGCCCCGGCTTGTACGGGTCCAATTTTCCCGTTGATTTTCCGTGTTTTTTTTACATAAGAACCTTCTCCTAATAATAACAAATACAACAAAAAAAGAATTAGTGAAATCGGTCCAGCCATTCACGCGTGATACCGTGACCAAGGAAAACGGGTTTCATTTTTATATATATAGATTCCACTAAAAATATTGTCCAGAAACAGTACTAACTTATTAAAAAATACCCTCTACAAATATGCCGCCAAATTGCTTGAATCCAGCTCCACCTATCTTAATAAAATCTTTAAGAAAACAAGTGCCTTGTGATCTTTCTTGGCAGAGAGTAAATTTCGTTCAGTTATGCATGCTAGAATGCATTTAAGTGTTCATATTATCTCCGCGACTGTACCGGACTAGAAACTCCCTCTGGGCGAATATTTTATAGAAAAGATATTTGAGGGGAATTTAAGATATTTTACTATTATATTATATTGCGTTAAAGTGCTCTTTGCACGTCTTTTGGTATCTTATTTTATGATGTGGCGTTTGAATCTATATCTATACTAATATTCTAAAGAAGTAGAGTTTGTGTGTTTGTTAAATTGTAAGGTAATCTCGGGATCTACTGAACCGATTTAAAAAAATCTTTCACTCTTGGAAAGCTTATTTATCAGTGCGTAACATAGGCTATATTTTATCCCTGTATTCACACGGGAACGGGAACTACGGTGAAACCGCGGAGCGCTGCTAGTTAAATAATATTTGCTATATAATGTGCTAATATTTTATTTATTTTTAATTTACAAAGCAAACAGTTGTCTTTACAAAATAAGTAAAGAAAACTGTTTGCTATTTGACATCATTAGTAAAATCCCTTTACGAAGCCTTTAAGTACCTTGCTATAGGATCTTAGAAGCGACTATTTTTTACTAGACAATAGATAAACATACATTGAATATGTCATACTTTTATGCTTTAACTAGCAGCTCCCCGCGGTTTCACCCGCGTAGTTCCCGTTCCCGTAAAAATATGGAGATAAAATATGCTAAAAACCCAAAACCCCACTGAATCACTCTATCTATTAAAACAAACCGCATCAAAATCTGTTGCGTAGTTTTATAGATCTAAGCATACATAGGGATATAGGGACAGAGAAAGCGACTTTGTTTTATACTATGTAGTGATGGAGTATATACAAAGCCGAGAAAAAATAAGATGTATGATATTAATTTCAGTTTGCAATGTATTGTCATTGTTAAGAATATAAATGTTCTCCTATTACACAAAGTACAAGATTAATGTTTCTATTATAAATAAGTTTAGAAGCTCATAAAGACTTAGGTGAAAAAATAACACCAACTTTATAATAAAACAAACTATGTTTCTTTTTTCTTAAATAAGCGTAAACGTGAAGCGTTCTTTTGTATTCACACTTATCTAAAGTTTTCTGCTTTTAAAAAGTCTAACATTAGAAACTTGGGGTTTAAAAGATGTTTATTATTTCTATTAATCTTTATGCTATCTACATTATAAGAATTGGCTACTTAGTAAAAAAGACCTAGTAGAAATATCACAAGTTGGTCCTGTTGGAATTTCAGGTTTTTTTTTCACCCCATAAAGCTACTTAAGTTTAAAGTATTTATTATTATGGAACAATCATAACCGATTTATAAAAAGCTAAACAATAAACATTTATTTGCCTTCAAAATCTCCAAAGAAAGCTACAAAAGGGTATAAAAGTTTGACGTTTGCACAGAAAATCCTATCAGACATACATGTCAAAACGGTTCAACTTTAATCCCTTACACAACGAGAACAAAGCCATAAATCAAACACAACCATGAATAAAATCTAGACATTAAACGTCTACCTGAGTTTTGTAACTATTCATAACGTTACCTCAAAAACTTACCTACGTCTAGAGATTATGTTAAATTATGTAGGCAAAGTCAACTATGCGTACGTTATTAGAATCGGAATGAATGGATCTGTAAGGCAAGCGTGACTTCAAATCTGAATCCTTTATGGTAATTGCATTGCGGATTTGTGAAAACAAGCCACGTGGGAGGTAACTATGAATAGGTCTTGATTTTGTAGTAGATACGAGTATGAAGGAACGAATAGAAACTTTGTTATACAACTTCTTGCATTCCAACTTCTTAATTATTTTAAAACAAGCCGTGCTCGGTAGTATTTCCCATCGCTGTATTAAAGTTTCATATCTTATTTTAACCCTTTGAAAGGGTGTTATTTTAAACTTTTTCGTGTTTCTAGCTTAATTTCAATTAAATACAGAAATTTATATTATTTTTGGCTTAACAGTAAAGCATTTACTATTTATTCCATTTAATTAAATGATATTTTAACTTCATAATGGTTCCAAAACATAATAATTTTTAGATAAAACGTGTCTTCATTGCTAATTGAAGGGTTTTACGTAAGGATTACATACGTACGTAACTTGTAGTGGGCAGTTTTTCACAATTAGGCTTCTAATTTGAGTCCTTTATTCGTGATACGATATACTTTTACACCGCAAATTCAATTTAGGTATTAGCTGCTTACCTTTTATTTTACCGATTCTATTTATTAATGTAAACATCATTAAAATTCATTGCGTTATTTTGAAGACACAAGCAACGGAAGACAGCAGGAAAAACTTTGTTTTAAAACAATTAGACACATTTCATTCCTTTCGCAATCCCGAGATGAAAATGGTTAATGTTATTTATTTTATTAGAAGGCCATATAAACATTAAATACACTAAACTGTTCCCAAATTACTTACCCCTAAACATACCCCAAGTAACAATTCGGGGCTCTCCGTGACTACAAATCATAAAATAAATAAATTTCACAGCCATTTTGCGCGATAATTGTGTTTATGTCTGTAATTATTCTTTCTGTGGCGCTATTAGCACAACCTTCTGTTAAATATGGTTTCCCTTTATTTGTATAATTTATGAGTATTTTAAAATAATGATGTTGTATTTTAATTTTGTTTTGTCTTAGAGTATTAAACGAGTGTGAAAATGTTTGTTTTTTAATATACTACATTTAAAAAAAAATCGAATGTTAATTGAGAATTAGATATTGGGGATTAAATACTGTAATTGCTGATTTTTTTTCTTTCTTAAATCTCGGTCTATCATCACGGTTTCTGTAAGGAATTCGAAACTTTAGGAATGTTACAAAAATAATTTCCGTTTAGAGTAGTTTCATTTCTATACAGGGTGAAGACGACCGTCCTAAGTACTATTTTTATACTTCTTCTTCTTTGCGTGTCGACTCATATTTTTGAGGACCAAAACTCGGCCACCGATATGGCACTATCAGTGGCTTTGTAAAGGTCCTCGCGTGTGCAGGTGTAGGGACACGCACGGCAATTTTTTATACTATATTTGGCCTAGGTATTGAAGGAAGGAAGCGCTCATGGCCCAGTGCTACCCGCGGATCACTTGTGATCCGTGCGGTTAAGCAACGTCTGGCACCGTCATGACTGTGATGGGTCATTACTAAAAATGACTTTTAATTTCATGAGCGTTTCCGTGCTTCGGAGGGCACGTAAAGCCGTCGGTCCCGGTTGTCGTACTAACATCTTCGACAGTCGTTACGGGTAGTTAGAGCCCTCAAAAGTCTAACATTCAGTTTAACCAAGAATGTCGTATAGCCCTCTGGGTTGTGAAGGTCTGATGGCAGTCGCTTCACGTAAAATACTGACATTCCGCCAAATCTGGTTAAACTGAAAACCGACCCCAAATAGACATGGGATAAAGGTTCGGAAAAGAAGAAATTTGGCCTAGGTATTGAATTTGTAAAAAAGATAATAATTCTTATAAGAACCAGCGTCTGGCAGATTGATTTGTTGCTATATTTTTATATTGCCATCGTCACCTTCTTACTCGTCTGATATAAGCTGCTTCATTGCGAATTCAAAAGAAAACTTTATTAGTGTTAAGATAGTCGTCAAAAAGAGGGAACAATTGTATTTTTAAGCCATTAATTAAATCAGCTCATATAATGTCCCCGACCGAGGGGCTCGAGCCTACACTGAATTAGGGTGATTAGGCCTAAGTCAACCACGCTGGCCAAGTGCGGGTTGGTCGACTTCACACACAGCCCTAAAATTTATTCCCAGGTTGTCTGTAGGTTTCCTCACGATGCTTTCCTTCACCGTAAGAGCGTCGAAATTAAGTACTTATGAATTTGTAAATTGAAAACACATTGGTACGTGGCGGGACTGGTGAGGTTCGAACCAGGCACCTTCCGATCGGAAATCAACGGCCTTAACCCCTGCACCACCGACGCTCTCTATCGACGTTATAAATAAATATACTTTTTGTCTACAGGTGAGACCCCAGCGGCTATGCAAGGCAGTGCCCAGTGGGTGGCCAGTTTCGGGCTACTAACGCTGTTCTGTCATACAACCTTATTATTATTTCTCAATCGTATCACAGCGTATGAACTTCAGTGAACTTATATAGTGTACATAGTTATATGATACTTTAAATGTGGAGGCAATAAGTGATTGTGTATTTTCTGATATTTTAAATACAGGTCAGTTGCTATAACGTTATAAGTGATTGATTTGTATTTGTGAAAATGTTACCATGAAATGTTACCAACAGGTTTAGTTAAGGAGTTGAGGACAAATCATAGTAAGCGCTACATAATATATGATAATCGTCATTATTTTAGAATCATTTTTCTTTAAACTTCTTGTTATAAGAACTTTTTGCATTACATTTATTTACTCGTATCTTCTATTTGGGGCAGTTATTCTAAAATCGCGTACTCACATTTTGGCAATCTGGTTTCATTTATTTATAACAATTATTTATATAGTTTTTATAAATTAGGTACGCTATTAATCTATCCAAAAACGAAATACAAGTGCTGGTTTGTCCTCAAACGTTACAACAAACAAAAACCCATTCACAATGTTACACTAACCAAACCTTAGTTAATAAGACTGTAAATATTTGTAAATTACGTAAAATTAAGAAATCAAATTATAAATTTATCCTGTCACATCGAAAATGTATTTAATTACGTTAAGCTAAGGTCCAATTTGTTTCAACATCTTGATTAACGTCTTACTTTATAATTGAAAGATTTGAATTTAATCCTAAATAATAGTGAAATTTGTTACAAATGATCTGTGATTAACTCGATTAATGAAAGATTATTTTAACAATTTGTTTCAAAGAAGGGATTTTGAATTAATGTTGGACTGCTTAGGGCTTTTTTCACGACCTTTAAGTAAAGTTACTCACCAAGTAAAGTTAGTTTTGTCCGTCTTACTTCATATCAAGTGACAAAGACAAAACATGTGAATAGTTACTCGGAACGTTACTTCTTCTTCTTCTTTCGTGTCAATTGCCACAAAAATAACTAAATAATCTGAACAAAACCCAAAGGAATGTTACTTGAAAATGGTGAAATAGGCCCTTAGCTTACTAAAACATTTAAGTTTGGAGTTTTTAAGATTTTATTTAAATGAGCCACTTTGGTAACCAAAGTTAAGTTTTTTTTGTTATATATTAAATTAATTTTGTAATTATGTTTTTTTTTTGTAGTAACAAAAAAACATAATTACAAAATTAAATAAAAATCATGCTAGTAAACAAATGCTAGTAAGCAGCACCCTGCGGTTTTATCCCGGTTTTGTTTTCAATTTACCCCCCTTTTCTCCCTTTTTTATCTTTTCTTATTTAAAAATTAATTGTTTTTTTTTTAATTAAAATAATATCAATGTTCATTGTTGTCAAACATGAATAGATTCTATTATTATATTTTTTTTTATTAATTTATAAATAAATAATTACTTATATTAAATCACATATTGTTTTATAATAAAACTACATATAAGAAAATTAAGAAGTAAGTAAATATATAAAAATCAAAAGAATTTGAATATCCTTATTAGTTAAAAACTGTAAATAAGTTATAAAATAATAATTTTGTATAAAATACTAAGAAATAAGTATAAAATAAAATTGTAGTAACTTGTAAAATAAATTCTACAATTCAAACTGTTAAATTTCAATCTAATGTTGTAAATCTTTGTGTAGACTGTATAAATAAATAGATGTAGATAAATTAAATTAAAATATTGTTTTTAAAGTTTAAAGTTTATTTAATAATAAAACGTTTTTCATACATTTCTGTTTTTTATTGTATTGCCCATAGTTAAGATTTTTTTTCTCACACGTCGGTAAGTAAATCCACAAAAGCCATGAAGATTCTATTAAGCTTTAATTAATAATATAATATTATATACTCGTATATTCCCCAATATCCAGTCCATAAAACATCCCATTCCCATAGCCCAGTCGTAGTTTTCCATATATTTGCAATAGTCCCAGCAGAAACGGGGACTGTCCTTGGATGCATTTTATAGTGTTATACAGGGATAGTCGCCGGATTGTGTACCCTTTACACAAGATTAAATATGTCAAAGGGCTTCCGTGTGTTGGCTTTGGCGCCATACTAGCCTTCCAAAAGACCGGGACTCCTTAATAGTCCCGTGAATGGAAAAGAAAAAAAAAATAATAAATCAGCATACCAAGTAAATAAATACAAGCAAAATCATTAAAATATGCAAATTTTGTTTGTAAATGCGCCAATATCAAAGCTTTTGATTTCATGACCGTGCCCTTCCTTAACGACAAGTTAATTTGTCGATCCTGATTGAAATATAAACACCTTTGGTAGTCAACATAATGCGAGTAAAGGATTGATTCGTTTCGTTTATTATAAATTCTCTATATAACATCGCTAAGATTAAGTAAAAACGGGAATAATACATACGTACGAGTACTCAAATTTCCAAAAAATAATCGTATGCATATGCATTCGATTAATAACAAAAATATGCTAACAATCTAAATAATACAATCATTTTATATTCAAAGCAACCATTTCTTGAAGCAACAAACGCTATTGACGTAAACATTTCCTATTTCAAGATACAGTTTCTATAACTACATATAACTACAGATATTTCTAAGATTGCAAACACAGTTTGTATAACTACAGATATTTCTAAGATTGCATGTACAGTTAGTATAACTACAGATATTTCTAAGATTGCAAACACAGTATAACTACAGATATTTCCGCACGTGTACCCTTGCTTATTCAAGTCGGTCTGTTCATAACCTATTTCGTGGTTTTTATTTAACCCCTTTCATTGAGGTTGTATAGTACTTGGGAGGTTCCAACATGTGTCACAAACAGCGTTTGGAAGGTTGTGACGTAAAAGGTTGCACATTCACTGTTAATAGTGTGAGGTGAAATTTTGTTAGGTTTGTAGTTAAGTGAGTCTTTAGAAAAGATTAATGTGGCTTTCAGTGGGGAGTTTCTATAAACAGAGATGTGGGCTACTAGTAGGTCTTACAAAATACTCCTGAAAACACTTTTATAAATTCGATTCCCATGCGGGGTAAATATTTGTGTGAACCAAAAATGTTTGTCTCGATCTGGGTGTGTGTGTGTGAATGAGTTTGTGCGTAGTTTCTGATACCCTAGATACAAGCTTTGATCTTAGTTAGGGGTCAGTTACTATAATGAGATGATGTAGTCAATGATTATAAAAAAAATCGTTGTTGAAAAATGTTAGAGTTACTACTTCAAGTAATTATATAAAGTAAATAAAGTAAAGTTAGGTACAATTCCAAGACGGGCCGCAGACCGCAAACTGCAAGCGACAACACTTGTGTCTATCAACATCTGATTCCGAGCGCCGCAACACTGCTGCCTGCAGTTGCGACGCGCTCGGAATCAATTTCATAGATGTTGATAGAAACATGTGTTGTCGCTTGCAGTTTGCGGTTGCAGTTTGCGGTCTGCGGCCCGACTTGGAATTGTACCTTAAGGTTTTTATTTATAATGCTGCGTTAAGAACAAAATAAAAAAAGGCAAGCTCCTAAGCACGCTAGCGTAATGTAAGTTACTAATACCAGACTGCTTTTAAATATAGATAAACGAGCAAACAGGTCATTTGATGGTAAGTGACTATAACTCGATACTCAACGAAGAAAGGCTTTTATAAAGGTTGATTAAAAAATGCGTCCTTAAAGATTTGGGGGAGACCTTTGCCCAGGAGTGGGACAATACAGGTTGATTAAAAAAAATAATAATAATAATGATTTCTTACATATTTGACCTCGATGGCATAGTGGTCACCATGCCGGACTGCCATTCTTAAGGTTGCGGGTTTGATTCCCGCATGGGGTGAATATTTGTGTGAACTACAAATGTTTGTCTCGGTCTGGGTGTGTGTGTGAATGAGTGTGTGCGTAGTTTCTGATACCCTAGATACAAGTTTCGAACTTAGTTAGGGGACAGTTACTATAATGAGATGATATAGTGAATGATTATGTTATTTAAATTACTGTACAAATAATTAAGATTATACGTCCAGCAAACCGTTTTCAATGGTATTTTGAACTTTTTTTTAAAAGCCAGTTTACTATAACATATTTTTTTAACAAAATTTAATGACAAAATATCATAAAAGTACGACCATAATATAATAGCGTCGCAGCTCGCGGCCAAGCAATGGTTGAGTGGATCTAATCGAAACCAAGTCCATTGGAAAAGTAGCGCTGCTTCAGCTGCCTCATTGGCTTGTCAAAATGGTCTCTCGCTGTATTTTACAAAAGGATTGTTCGACTAAATTCTCTGTTTGGAAGTGTTTTGTCGACGTTTTCGTGTGATGATATGAGAGTGGTGGTGTTATATTTTTCTTGGTGCTGGTTTGATATGTTGTTTAGAATATAATTTATTTGATTAATTTAATATGTACTTAGTTATGACAATATTATTACAATGTGTAAAACAAGATATGACGACCAATTAGTGCAGTTTGTAGTAACTTTATTTACTAAGGTAAACATTTTTAGTCAATTCCAAGTTAATTGTGATCCGTTTTGGACAAAGAAATATTTGTATTTTTGAACCACGCTGGGAGCACAATAGGAAGATGAAGAAAGAGAAGGGGTTCCTGACTTTTCCTTAAGTTCCGAATTCTGTAGGAGTACCACTTTGCATGGTTGAGTCGATGCTCGATCATAATTTTTTTCAACACTTTGAAAAGTATCATCATCAACTCATATAATGTCCCGACCGCGGGGCACGAGCCTACCCTGAATTAGAGTGATTAGGCCTTAGTCAACCACGCTGGCCAAGTGCGGGTTGGTCGACTTCACACAGAACCTTACAGTTTCTTCCCAGGTTTGTGCAGGTTTCCTCACGATGTTTTCCTTCACCGAAATTAACGAACTTATGAATTCGTAAATTGAAAACACATTGGTACGTGGTGGGACTGGTGAGGTTCGAACCAGGCACCTTCTGACCGGAAGTCAACGGCCTTAACCCCTGCGCCACCGACGCTCTCTATTGATGTTGAAAAGTATATTGAGAATTATTTAAATACAAGGTACTTTATAGAAGTCGTAAAGTAACTAGTATTTCAGCTATGCCAAGTCCAACTGCAATAATTAAAACTAAGAATGTCCAAGAGCTCAAAGGCCACTTATTTTTACAACGTGATGAACTCATTTCCATCTAAGAAATATAAATTAATGACAAAGAAATAAAAATGAATCGTTCAAAGAATGGGATAACAGAACGACCGAACGGATTCCATTAACTCTCAGTTTCTTTTTATTACTTCGACGACTTTATCATTAGAAGTTTCATTAAAAATCTTGTTTAATGTTAACTTTGATCTTTGATTTATTGCTTTGTTATAATTGATAAAGTGAAATTTTTATTGGACTTTTGATTTGAATTCTTTAAAATTCTTAGGTGTTTTGTTCCGATTTAACATTTTTTAATCGAAAAATCTAGGATTTCAATTAAATTTTATCATATTTCAAACAAAAAACAAAACAATAAAACACTCGTAGTTACTATCAACAAACGAAATTAAGAAATAATACGTAAAAGTATTCTCGGTACAAAAATTTCGTAGTCGCATACTACGAAGCTTTAGCGTAGGCTATTACTACGAAATGTTTCGTAGCAACATGCAATGTTTATCGCAGCACTTCTCAGTCGAAATTATTCGATTCATTTTTTAAATACAAAAATATGAACTAACGTTATTTAATCTAACATATATTTTAAAATAACTAAAACATATTTTAAATTCTTTAACTACAAGAACATAGAACAAAAATAAACTGTATTTTTCCTCCAACAGGCGTAACCATTAAGTTTTATAATAATTACCAAACCAAGCTAGGAACTAAGAACATTGTAATAATTTCGTACATTTAACTCGGTACAACTTGAGAAGTTATATCTTGCGAGTTTGTAGGACCTAACACAATGCTGAGAGCACTTAATGTGTCCACTTGTGTCATAATCTATTCCCACTAGAAACTTTTTATTGAGATACACTTTGTCATAATTTGAAGACTCTTAGAAGACACGTGTTGAGAGGAAAATTACTTAAGATATCTTAAGTTATATCAGTTCCTGTCTAATTGATTTATTTTATAGTGTATTCACACAAATTTTAATGAGATTTTTGAAAAATGCATTAAAAAATTTTGCCACAGCCGGGACTTGAACCCGGAACCATGCTGAACCATAGCACCTTTCTTTCCAATCGAGCTACCGTGGATACAGTTCCTATATGCTATTTTGTTTCGTAGAAATATGAAAGTCTGTGTTTATGACCTACGTATAATCCAGTATCATTATTTTTTGTATATAATTATAGCAATTTCAATAAATCCAAAGAATGACAATGTAATTATAAATTAATATAGACGTTCCTTCCGGTTTTACTTGTGCTAAACTGTATCACACGTAATAATAGAAACAGACGGCAAAAAGTAACTACTTGACGAATGTCGTGATATTCATTTACATTTTAATAAGTACAATAGTTTATATTTGTATATAAAAAGACATAAACGTTTTATAAACTCTTGTCACAGGGATCAGAGTCCCTAACACCCATAAAAATGGTTTTTAATATATATATTAAAATACTAATAATATCTAACGTTATTTTTTAAGATCCATTCTAAATTCTTGGTCTAATCTTAAATAAAATTTTGTTTTTTGTTTTATCTGTACTGCCATAACTTTTATATGTCCCTACTGAGTCGATTTTATAATAAGTTTTTTAAAAAGGTTTTAGCTAGTCCATTAAATAACATTTCGTTTTTCGAAAAAAAAAAAAAACGACATTTATAAGATTATGAATAATATAAACGAAAATATATTTTCATTCTTAGAGCTGTACTTGGAACTTGGCTGCAATGCCCAAAATTTTAGATTTAATTTCTAAATCACGATCAACACACATAGACAAAAAAGAAGGTGTAAATATTTGTCCTCACTGTACGGTCAGCGTCAAATTCAAATATTCATTGTTACCATAATGTTGTACAAATGTGATAATATAATGAAAGTGTCAATTATGGACCCTGTTGGGTATTACAATATTTAAAATCTAATACGCTATTTACACTATACTGCAATGAGCAGGGAAGTGAGGAGGGAAGTGGGCAGCGGCATAGTGTAAACAGTTACTCGTGCTGCTACTCGTCATGCCGCTGCCCACTTTCCTCGTCACTTTCCTGCTCATTGCAGCATAGTGTAAATAGGGTATAAGAATTATAGGTAGAGAGGACACGTCCTATTATACTTAAATTTACAACAAGCGTCGGCTAGCTCCCTTGGTTGGCAAAACCAATGTTAGCATTACCAAAAGTAGTACAAAAAGTAGAAGTACCTTTATTTATTCATTTAGATAGGGTCACCAACATAAGTTACAGCGTTTACATCATTTGACAAAATAACAGAATGGGTTGCTTATTGCTAACTGCACTTATAGGCAGACCACAGCATGCGCCAGAAATAATTTAGAAAAATAATAATATTAATATGAAAGTAAATTACTTAACTAAAAATTACATTAAAAATACAACCTTTCATCTGACGCTGACTGTACTTATATTAATAAGAGACAAGCTTTTGCCTCGCATTCTTACAGAAATACTTCAATTTTTATTGGACAAATAATCGAAACAATGTAATGTGAAATGAAGTTTAAATGCATGAGTTCTTAATATGAATACTGTTTAAAAAGGCTGGAAGCTATTTGCTTTTTCATATTAATCATGAAAGGAATTATTGATAAGTATATTAAAATGAAAAAGGAAATTTTACGAATTGTTTGCTCTTAAAAGAGTTTAATATTTTAATGTTTCATATTTTATTTCTTTAAATGACAGGTTAAAATTATCAGTACGTGTTAGTTAAGTATACTTACAGTTTGTTGCAGTGGGATCGTTCACTTTTTCTCATTAAAAACCAGGAATCCTAAACCTGACTAATATTATAAATGCGAAAGTAACTCTGTCTGTCTGTCTGTTACCTTTTCACGGCTAAACTACTGAACAGATTAACTCGAAATTTGGTACAGGGGTAGCTTATGGTCCGGGAAAGAACATAGGCTACGTTTTATCCCGAAATTCCCACGGGATCAGGAACTACGCGGGTGAAACCGCGTAATTCCTGATCCCGTGGCACAGCTAGAACTAAATATTTTGCAAACTCACGTTTAATTCTTTCATTTTCAAGAATCACATACATATTAAGGAGAATGAAAACGTGGATAATTTATATATATTTTTCAATTTATTGTTAAGCGGGTTTATAGTTTTCTCGAAAAAATAATATAAACTTACTTTAATATTTTTTTTAAATTGAAGTTACCATAGGTATTAGTATAAATAGTACCAATTATTGATTCAACAATCATTGTCCCAAAGGGTTAATAGTGAGCCTGCTGACATCTCAAATCGCTTTCACTGGCGGCTGGGTCAAGGGTCAGATACAAAAGGCCATAGTGCGAGACATGACACGCATTGTTTGAACATTCCTGTCAGTGCAGTAGTCATTGGGTCGGTTCACCCTATGCTAGGCTGCTTAATAAAGGTTTCGTGTTCGAAACCTGTGCGTGCTAAATAATTTCTTAATATACAAAATTTATATTGAGCTTGGTGTTCTTTTTGTCAACCTATAGTGTCCCACTGCTGGGCAAATGTCTCCCCCAAACATCTCCAAGCATCCCTATCCTTCGCAGTGTCCCACCAGCTACTGTCGAAGGTAGTAAGATCATCCTGCTAATGATTACAAAATTTATAATAAAATCACTTTTTTTCTTAGTTTCCGATTTAAAAATAAACCTTATTAACACTCAATTTTGGTATTTCACTTTTATCCTCGACAGTCCATTTCTACGTCAAAAAAATTTACGTAACCATAAGTGTACCAACTGGCAATAAGCCATTGAGTTAGGTGTTCTTTTTTTAAATTAGAATTCTTAAAACAATAATCGTACTCGTAGATTTCAACTGCTATATGAAAATGATAGAGTGTGATGTTGTAATTCGATTTTTTTTTAAATATTCCATGGCAAAGTTTTTATAAACAGTTTATAAATATTCAGATAATATTATATAGCTAAAGATTTATTTATAAACTTAACCTTAATCTGCTGAGTTCAAATAAAGTGATAACAAATATTCGCTGAAAGGATGCCAATGGGGTGCTAAACGCCTTTTCCAACTCATAAATTTTCGATTAGGCCCCAAAGTCGATAATTGAGATATACCAACCTAATCCTTATATAATAAAATATTAACGTGAAAATGTGTCTGCTTGTTTTTCTATTATACCAAAATGAAAAGTATTGTTGTATTTTTTTCTTTGATATGAGAAGTACTGAAGGTTGTGATAGGTAACTTTTTAATATCTCTTTTAATGTAGGTGAGGGCTCATACCTTTAATACAAATTCTTGTATAATCTAGCTATGACATGTATATGTAGTTGCAACTTACAGAAATATTGTTCTTTCTAGCCTTAATTCTTGTTTATACAGAACCTATTACATACTGTAAATTATTAGTTTTTGGTATGAATACAGAAATGTATTTAATTATTTATTTATTCAAATAAATAGATTTACATTTTATAGACTTCATTTTATTCTTAAATTAAAACAAAGCCTAAAATAATAAAAAGAGAACTACATAGATGAAAGGCACGTCATAAACACATACTCGTAATCACCTCAATACACGATAAGTTGATCAAACGCTAAACAAAAATATCATCGCTTTTCCATTAAATTTAACCCAAAAAAATATATTTTCAATTTTTCAGTGTTAACATAAAAGAAAATTATTTTATAAAACCATTTTTATCACACATGTTAATATTCAAACAGTAGCATCTGATACAATACAAATTAAGCTCTAAGGATCCTTTTAAGGGTAGATAAGTTTGGAAACAAGAGTGTATGGTTGTGTCGTAACAATTGTCAGGCTGTTAGCGACTGGGACTTTCTCAAGGGAATGCCACATCGCATACGTAATCGGGATTCGAAGGGAACTCCCAATTTGTAAGACAAACAATATCAGATACTATCCTATGTGATTTGGTCGGACTTTGCTGTTTGCCATTGTTGATAACGTCACTGAATGTAATGAGGGTACGTATCTGATTTAAATTTTGAATGTTTAACACTAGTGCTTGAACTAGCGAGGGTCTAAATTTTGTGTTATCTGTTTCTGTTATGTTTAATATTATTACTGGTTATTACTTATATGTTAGTTGCGTAATTAGCTATTTATACAAAAAACATTTTTTTTTATGTTTGCTTTGCGCTCTAATTTTGGTAGTATCTAAGAACATTAGTGTGTTATATGCACAGAACTCAGAATACTCTATGGTAAGTATAGAAATGTTATATGGTTATATTGGAACGCGTGTTGCCAGTTGATAGTGACCAACTCATTGACATACTATAACAAAAAAATTAACAATACTGGTGAATGGTGTCCTATGGGACACGCCTTTGCGGCGACAATATCACGCGTCTGTCAGAATTCTTTACTTACCATAGAGTATTCCGAGTTCTGTGGTTATTTGCTTGATGTGTCTACCTGTATATGATCGCTTTAATGGCTCGATGAATTTTTATACATGAGGAGGTATTTTCTAATTACTTGACCTAGCATAGAGTAAGAGAGAGAAACGTTTTGGTAACTAACGGCTGATATGTTCTAGGATAGATTTGTGTTAGAATATTGTACCAACCGTTGGCCTGAGTTTTTAAATTTAAACTAACTGTCGAATATGTAGATACCTCAACATCAAAACCGGTATCTGATAAAAGAGTGATATTGCGTACTGAATTCATTATTTGACTTACATTCACATACAAATATATTTTTGCTATTTTTGGTTTTCAAGTCAACTGAAATAACATTTTTTTACCAAAAGATATTTGGATAACATTATTTATAAATCTAATATACAGTAACATCAGCACATAATGAAAAACCAATAACTCATTGAATTTAAAATTTTCTCGACAAAATATTATTTTCGTGCTTTGAATGTATAAACACAGAGATATTTTATTTTTGCTTCTAAAACCACATTCATCATGATACCACCGCACCTATCACTTCGCAAACATAGACTATGTTAAAACTTATAGACGTTTCTACAATTTCAATAGAGAAACATTTTTTTACTATTTTCGTGGAAATTACGGCATTTCATACATTTTTTTATTAAAGAATATTATTTTTATTTTTATTATCAGCCTGTAATGTCCCACTGTTGGGCAAAGGCCTCCCTTCCTTCCTTCCAGACAGCTCGGTCTTCGGCTTTGGTGGCCCAGTGTTTGTCGTGCGAATCAAGATCGTCACGCCACCTTCGTCTGGGGCGACCTCGTGGTCGCTTAGTAGTTGGAGCCCAAGTTGAAGTGATCTTTGCCCAGCGATCGCAGGAAATTCGACACACGTGGCCCGCCCAGTCCCATTTTAGTTGTGCAGCCTTGTGGATCACATCTACATTTAGTTTATCGGTGTCCATTATACTAGCCATGTTCGTTTGACAGTGCGACCTCGCCCGGGGATTGTATGCGCCCCTTGCTCCAGGAGAAACCAACCTACTGTCATTGGCGGCATTCCCACTAGAGACGCCGGGCACTTGGGGCCTATTTCTTGGTTTGTTAGTCATGATGAAAGAAGGGGTTTAGACAAGATAACCCACCACGCTTGTCTAATGCGGGTTGGTAGGTGCGCAGTAAGCCATCTGACTCGGCCTGTGGACGCCGCCGTTGGTATGTGAAATACTCATCCGCCGCCGTCCGAAATCGTCATCCTGCACTGATGCCGATTGTTCTGTTATGACCTCTTAAGGATATAAATGTCCATGAGCTCAAGACAGCTGGGTGCTGTGTGGTTGGGGGCTGCCGGAGCAGCTAGTGACAATATCTCGTCACTTTTCCATTATCCGCCACCTATGGACCCCGGTAGTAGCCTACAGCTCAGCCCTACCAAAAAAGAATAAAGATTATTATTTTTGTATAACATTTATCGTATAATCTATATCATTATATAAAAGGCTTTGTCCTGAATGACTGATGGATCAACGCACAGCCTAAACCGCTGATCGAAGAGATCTGAAACTTGGAGGGTGTGTTATTTGTATTACGTAGGCGTCCGATAAGAAGGGATTTTTGAAAATTCCTCCTCTAAAGGGGTGAAAAGGGGTTGCAAAGTTTGTATGGGACAACGTGATTCCTCGGTCTGATTAAGTTCAAACTTGGCATAAATGTTCTTCAAAAAGATTAATTAAATATGTGATACTCATTTTTCTTAAAATCATCACCTAACATGATTAAAAAGGGGTAAAAAGTTATTTTGGGGTTGATTTGCGTCGAAATTGATATCAATACTCCTTGACATGTGTTTCAATTTTTAATTTGACAGCTGAATGACAAAATGGCGGACTAAAATAAATTGACGGAAAATGAGGCAGCGTATCAAAACTATAAGTACTTAAATAAAAAAAAATACCGTATTTTTACTTATTAATAGATATTTATCAATATTCTTCACCCCGTATTATAAATCTAGACATTAATTTAAATAACTACTTATTTCAAATATCAAATCTGAAGGTGAAGTAGTTTTTTCATAAAATGTACCAAATTGTTGCGTTACAAGGGCTTCGGTTTGCTCGCCCTTATTAAATATTTTACTCATAATTTGATTTCTGCTTATCATATCTTCAGACATTTTTGATCTAAAATATTACTATACGAAAATTATTATTCATGTGCGATTTATCGATTTTAGCTTTATGATATGAAATTAGTTAAGTCGAGCAGGGTTTTTTTATAACTAAATCACTCAATTATTATAGATACATAGATTCGCTTAATTCAAACAATCCAGAATCTTTTCAGAATTATTCGCAGAATCTAAAACACTTTCCAATCGGTCCTAAGTTACTATCTAATGTACCTCTATTAATTGTTGTGATTTATTATATTTTGTACTAGCTGTACCCCGCGGTTTCACCCGCGTAGTTCCCGGTCCCGTGGGAATTTTGGGATAAAACGTAGCCTATGTTCTTTCCCGGACCATAATCTACCCCTGTACCAAATTTCAAGTCAATTATTTCAGTAGTTTTGCCGTGAAAAAGTAACAGACAGACAAACAGAGTTACTTTCGCATTTATTATATTAGTAGGGATTTTCGTTAAGACCCGCTGGGATTGCAACTTAAATATAAATAAATAAAATAACTTACTCTGGATCGAGATGTTTAAGTGAGCTATAGATATTGTAGAACTGTGTTTGTTAAACTTATTATAGTTTATTCTACGTGTGACATCGTTTTTAGAGTTCCGTTCCCAAAGGGTAAAAACGGAACCATATTACTGAGACTTCGCTGTCCGACCGTCCGTCTGTCACCAGACTATCTCAAGAACCATGGACTTTGGAGAATGATGCATATTCAAGGTCAAGAACGGTGAAAGCTAAAGCTACACTTGAAATTTTCACAGATGATGTATTTCTATTCTATTGCCGCTATAGGAAAAAATACATAAAATAAATATTTAAGCGGGGCTTCACAATACAACAAACGTGTTTTTTTGTCATTTTTGGTGGAACCCTTCGTGCGCGAGTCCAGCTATGTGCAGTCTATGTGCGATAATCCGAATTTTCGATTATCCGAATGGACCCCGGTCCCAATTAATTCAGATAATCGGCGTTCTACTGAATATGTATTGTGTAATGAAACGCCGACTCTTCCGAAGAAAAGATGAAAAAAGTGGTAGTGGGGTAGAAGGGGTAGTGGCGTGGAAGTGGAGTGGAGTGGTGTGGATGCGGGATAGGCGTTGAAGTGGTAGAGATGTGGAAATGGGATTAGTGTGGATGTAGGATGGTGTAATGTAGAGCGTCGGTGGCGTAGTGGTTTAAGGCCTTTGACTTTCGATCGGAAGGTGCCTGGTTGGAACCCCACCACGTACCAATTTTTTTTATATCATCATAACCAGTTCATTGATCTCCCTACCGAGGGTACAAGACCAGAAATAAGTAATGATGAGTGATGTGGAAGTGGGAGCGGTGTAGAAGATGTATTAGTGTGGAAGGGGAGTGGAGTGGTATCTATTAAAACAAACCGCATCAAAATCCGTTGCGTAGATTTAAAGATCCAAGCATACATAGGGACAGAGAAAGCGATTTTGTTTTATACTACATATGTAGTGGTAACGAATAATATAGGCGTGTTTATTGTTTAATTTTAATCTCGACTGCCAGACCCACATATTGATTAAAGTTATTTTATTACATCGATATTTAGCGTTAGCCCAAAATAACTATTCTTCGCGTACGAAGTCGCGGGGCAGAAGCTAGTAAATAATATAATAATTACAACTTTAACATTAAACTTCAAACATTGAAAGGGTATCAATGTCTCCCGTCTTTCGTCCGGTTTCATAATTAAATAACTTAGTTCGATTTACTGAGTGACGAGGAGTCTTCCTTTTAATTGACAGGCACTAATTTATTATTATAGTTAGTCGTATTTCAATCTACTTACTTAGAAGGTTTGATGGGTGGCTGACTGAAAATGTTTCTATTATCGACTTACTATTATCGGTTATGAATTTGTGTAGTGTGATTGTGTAGGTTCTCATAATTTCAAATCATTCAATACTCATTTCAATTTAATTTATTTAAATCTTCTTGCAAAAAGATAAACCCACTATAGGGTATTTTTCATAAAACTAGCCAGGTATCTAAATGCTAAAGAAATCGAAAGACAAATTATTTATTAATTACAATTTCACTAAAATGATCATATTAAAAAAACTTACATCTAGTTAAAAGAATATGAATATTTTCCTACTCGTATTTAATACTTATATTATTTTTTCATACAATATATGAAAAAAAGATCCCTCTACATTTTTTATGTAGTCTAGTGAAACGGTTAGTTAAGTTCAAGCATTTATTTTGGATGCGAAATTCTTTGAGGCTCTATTTTGCACATCGTCGGCAACTGCAAGATTTTGCTAGAATTTTTACTAAGCTATTCTAGTTTACTAACATTTTTCTTTACGAATATTTTTTTGCTTTTTTATTTTTGTTTACCCGAGTTTTTAGAAAAAATATGTTAGTTGTATTCATTGAATATGTAGATGGGATAAAATGAAAATGCATCGGTATCGTTCAGATACAAAAACTCATTTTAAAAAATGTACTTGTGTTTTTTTTTTAATGTGTACGTCTATAGTTTATCAATAACAAAAAAATGGCAAAGTTTTTTTTTTATTATATATTTTTATCTTTACTTTTTATAAAAATAACTAAAACAATTTTAGTACCTCAAATTATCACAACAAAAACCTACCCATACAAAACTGTTTCTACGTAATCAAAAAGAAATAACTCAGCTATAACTAAGTTAATATACATATAATTAAGAAATGCGGATTCCATTAAACCATGTAGAAATTTAAATAACGTTAATTTCATGCACGAAAAAGTTTCAATAATTTCCTTGTTTTCTAGGAAATTACTTGTTTTGCGTGCTACCAATGAAAATACACTCAACGAATAGGTTTTAGTGAAAAAATAGGTTTCAAGAAAGGTCAATTTAAATGTATTATTTTATATGTAAGGCCAAATTCACCCTAATTCAGGGTAGGCTCGAGTTTTTTGGTGGGGACATTATATGAGCTGATGATGATATGTTGGAATATTATTTTATACATTTAATACAAAAGTATCTCAAAATTAGTTCAAGTATATAACTTTAATACATATGTTTTACTAAAGATTAATCTAATAATAATCACTAATTGTAGTAGTCAGTCTGAAATCTAAATTGGCTATCAATTAATTCACAACTTGTCCTCTAATAAGAAATTACAAGAGACCCAGTGGGTTTGTCTAAAAAAAATATTATTAAATAGCAAATTTATTGAGAAAGAACAGTTTATTTCTAAAAGATTTTGATTATTTTTTTTATATTAGTATGCTGATTAGCTTTTTTCAATTATCATAATCGATCTACTGCGTAATTGTTATCTAAGCCGCCCCAACTCTGCGTAAATCAGTTCGGAGAATCTGATTATATTTTTTGGGCTAAAACAAATTCTGAATTATTATAACAAACATATTATGATAGAACAAAAAACATAAAATTTCTAAACGCAATTGAAATAATACGTATCAAAGTTCGTCGAATTTGTTTACGATTTGACTAAAACTAGTAAACAATGGTTGTTTTATCCGTGACCCGAAAAACAACAATGTTTCAGCATCATCCTATCCTAAGATATTATGCATATCATATCCTAAATATATACCAACAGCATCTCTCGAGGTTTATTTTATTTTAATTTTATTTTATTTACATTGGTACAATTACAGAAAACAGATTAAGAACTTATGCTAATAAATAAAAACATTACTTACACATCATTTATAAATCTGAGATCCAATTACAATTGTACACAGCATTATTAGTAAATGTAATAACAATTTAAACAAAAAAGATAATTACAATTAGCACACACACACAATTTAACAATTTGGAAGATGGAAAAAATTTAAGTTATTATGATTATATTGTTACAAATGAAACATTGGCAAACATAATGTAATTTGACATAACCTACATAAAGAAACAAATAAACTATAGTGGGTAATCATTGTATTTAGAGGGGGTAGTTGTAACATTTAGAGGTTCTTCATAGTCCTACTAATATTATAAAGCCGAACGTTTGTGAGTGTGGATGTATAGATATTTGCTCCTCTTTCACGTAAAAACTACTGAATGGATTTTAATGAAATTTGGTACATATATTCTTCATACCTAGAAATAACACATAGGATTTTTTTATCCTTTTTATTTTTATCCCAAATTTCCACGGGATAAGGTTCCACGCGGGTAAAACCGCGGGGCACAGATAGTTCTTAAATATAATGATAGTCTGATCGTAAAATATATTCAAAAATTTCAACTTAAACACCAAAAAAATACGCCTTTTTAATTCAATCATTAAAATTCAATTACGTATACTCGTATGTACATAAACTAAGTTAATATAGTTATTTTCCTAACTACGCGCCAAAATACATTCAAACCTTATAATTTAGCTTATTCTGTTTCTGGAACTCGTTAATTAAAGCATATGTTTCGTAAAACAAATAATAGGACTAAATATCTCGCTTTAATTAAACATTTTTAGGCTCCAGCTTCGCTATACCCCTAATTTTATTTATGGGCAAGTCAAGTATTATTTTTGGCGAAAGTAAAGTCTCTAAAGACATTCATTATGGATGCCTTCCTTTGTTTATTCAATGTATGAAAGGAATACATACAAAAATAGGATTTAACCAAATACATTTTGCACAATATGGCTTAGCCCTATTTCTGTATATCTGTAATCTCCTGGGAAGGCAGTCTCCTACAAATATTAGACCGACCTTCTTTGTAACGTGTAATAAAGGTACTTTAGAGGTCTATATTACTTCGTAACATAACTTTATAAGTATGTATATTGTACTTATTTTACGGAGAATATTTTATTGGAAATGGAAATTTTGTTTTTTGCTTACATTATTAATTTAATATGTCTCTATAAATATATTTTTATTATAACTAATAGACTTCTTAATCATAAATTTACTCCATTACTATTAACCTAACTAATAAGCGTCTTTTAACATTATTAAAATATATACCTTTTACAGTATTCACACAAATTACTATTTTCAATAATGCTGTTTGTCTGTACTCATATATTTAAAAACTACCAAAGTTGAAACCTCGAAAAGCTACTAAAAATCTCGGCCAAATAAATTCTTTGACTTTATGCGTATATCTACAGTTCAAATAAAAAAAAAGTTAAATTAAATAAAACTTTCGATCTAGACTCAAAGAAACAGATTTTTTGTTAGTAAATCAGATTTTTGTCCAAAGAGGGTTATTAACATTGACCAACAAACTTCAATCGTTTCTATCGAAGGGTATTAGGTTTTTCGAACTTATAGGCTTTATTTTAATGTACCTATCTACATTTTTCATTATGTTTTGGTCCCAATTCTGATATTTGGGACTTTAGCGTGCACTAGTTAGTCCTCGCTTAACTTCTGTTTTTATGCATCTTTTACCGCAAATAACATACAAATAATTTATTTCATAAAAAGAGACATGAAAAATAAAAAAAATAAACAATATAGGTACTCGTATTATTTCAACGCCATAGGGTCCAAATACAACACTTATTCGCGCCGCCATTTTACTCAAAACATCTCAGTTTTAGAAAAAAATATCGAAAAATTGTGAACGTATCACGCATTTTTCGATGTAGGTCGAAGTGAAGTAAAAGGGTTAAAAAAGAAAGGCTTCATCGTATGGAACAGCGTTGCAGTTTTCGGAGTTACAAATTTGCATCTCGTCGATTCGGAGTTTTGTGTTTTGTCTGTCTGAATACATCTCTCAAAACACGTATTCAATGTGTTAACAAGTTCGGTAGATCTATTGTCGAACAACGCACACTTTATTTTAAGTAATGAAAGTAAGAGATAGCAATATATCGGTTCACAATAATTGGGTAAGAGTAACTACTAAAATCAGTTGCAAGATTTCTCATACACTTGCTAACAGTTAAATGAGTTCTTATTTCAAAAATAGTGACACAAATATCAGAATTATGTCCCTTAGTCCATAATTTGTTGATTTTTTGTCTTGGTAATAAACAAAGATTGAGTAAAAAACTATAAGTATACTGATGACCAGTGATTAAAAACTACATTATATTTTATTTTGAAGTACCTAATTAAAAGGTTTTCGTCTTATTTATCGCTGTCAGACATGAATAAGCGAGTTTTCTCGTTTAACATGCAATAAGCGAATTATCTTTACCACGCACTGTTGTCTATGAAAGGATCTCAAATGTTTTATAACGTTAATTGACAACTGATGATATTCATAGCCGTCTATTAAAATCTTTCAAGTTAAATTTAATGGAAAATTAGGAGAATTAGCTACGGAAATGTTTATAATATTTTGTTGGAAATTACGTTTTATTGTTTTATACATAGGTTTATTATAAATATGCAAACAAGAGTGTTTGCATATTTATAGTGTAAGTAATTCTGCGATCCACAATGTAAAGAGTTACATTGTGGATCGCAGAATTACTTCGCACGAGAATCGAATCTTAAACTTTTTGACAGTTAAACATGATCATATTCACTGTACCATTTAAATCTAGATAATCTATTTTAGCCAACATATTCTATCATTGTAAATCACAGAAATGTTTGCCTCGCACGAGAATCGAACCTTAAACTTTTTGACAGTTTGACATGGTCATTCACTGTACCATTTAATTTTAGATAATTTATTTTAGCCCACATATTCTATCATTGTAAATCACAGAAATGTTTGCCTCGCACGGGAATCGAATCCACAACTGTCTGGCTGTTCGGCATGATGATCACTGTACCATTTAGATAATCTATTTTAGCCCACAAAACAAAACAGCTTTCCTATGCGAGAACAACTAATAAATTGTCACAAACAAAATGTTTCAAACGCAAAATTATTAAAACAACAACGAACTATCGAAATAGGTAATATATTCACATCGATATCAAAAGCCTTTGTACCAAACAACTAGATTCAATTTTGTTAGCCGTAAATGAAATTGGTAATATCGAGTCCTATTTATGAAAAGGCTGACGATTTTCGTTGGAAACTAAATTAAGTATTAATGTTTATTTCGCTTTGGGCAGGTAGCTGAGGGTTATAATTTAGTTAATAATAGTATGGAACGTATTGAGTTTGTGATGAAGAAACTATATACTCTATATTATATGTTGAGATTGGATGAAATTTTTTTATTACTCGTAGTTTGTTCATAGTAGTTTTGTTTTGTCTGAAAACTAATAACTTTAGATGAGTCATTCTTGCATATTTTGTGTCTTAGAAACTGGTAAACTATTTCATCCAAATCTTGTTTATTAAGTTTTAGTAATGTCGTACTTATATATCATAGCTGTGCCCCGCAGTTTCACCCGCGTAGTACCCGCTCCCGTAGGAATTTCGGGATAAACATAGCCTATGTTCTTCCTCGGACCATAAGCTACCCTTGTACCGAATTTCAAGTCAATCGGTTCAGTAGTTTAGCCGTGAAAAGGTAACAGAAAGACAGACAGAGGTACTTTCGCATTTATAATATTAGTTAAGATTAGGATTACAAGATAGAAATAACAATTCTACAATTATAGAAACAAAAAACAGTATACAATGTATATACTCGTATATATTTGAGATACATAGATACAGGTAGAAACTTATTTAAAGATACATACATCATGATAATCACTACGTAGTATAAAACAAAGTCGCTTTCTCTGTCGGATTTTAATGCGGTTTGTTTTAATAGATAGAGTGATTCAGTGGGAAGGTTTGTAGCATAATTTTATCGCCATATTACTACGGGAACGGGAACTACGCGGATGAAACCGTGGGGCGCCGCTAGTAGTGTATAAATTTCGCAACAAACACAGACAAAAATCATAGTTAGGTTATAAATTGTTCGTATAAAAACTTAATTTAAAAGTCACAGTACTAAATCTAAGAGCAGTTTGATTTATAATACCACTCGCGGTACTCTACGTATGTTTTAAAATGGGTAAAAACACGTCTCTATCTCGCTTGTTACGAATAAAAAATGAAAATAAACGAACGAAGGACGCAGTGAAATGCACATGACGCCAAACCGTTTTAGAGTAGAGGAAATGAAATTCTAAATCGAGTCATAATATCATACCGACGAAATAATAAAGGATTTAATATAGATCTTTGTATACAAGTATTCTGGTTTAAGTTTAGAATTTGTATTTTTATATTTCTTTAAAGATACATACGAGTAAGTATTTGTGGAATAGCGATTGACTCTTACTATTTTCGTCTATTTTTGTTAACTTATCTAAGACTAGCGGTTTCAACCGCGTGGTTCCCGGTCCCGTGGTAATACGGGGATAAAATATAGCGTATCTTACTTAAGCTGAATTTAGCTTTCTAATGGTGAAAGATTTTTTTAAATCGATTCAGTAGTTTCGGAGCCTATACGTTACAAATAAACAAATCTTTCCTCTTTATAATATTATTATTACTAGCTGGGCTCCGCGGTTTTAATCGCGTAGAACCTTATCCCGTGGGAATTTTGGGATAAAAGTATCTAATGTGTTATTAATATGAGGAACATCTGTACCATTCATTAAAATTCATTCAGTAGTTTTTGCGTTAAAGAGGAACAAACATCCACACATCCATGCATCTAAATATCTACACTCACAAACATTCGGCTTTATAATATTAGATTCCTAGGTATGAGGAACATCTGTACCATATTTCATTAAAATCCATACAGTAGTTTTTGCGTCAAAGAGGAACAAACATCCACACATCCATACATCTAAATATCCACACTCACAAACATTCGGCTTTATAATATTAGTAGGATAAGTATAGATATCAGAAACTATAATTACCTAGAGCAAGATAAACATACGTATATCACACAATTACATATATGACTAAACTGTCATGTTGTATTATGAAATCTACAGCTCAGTTTATTGTTCCTGTACTCTCGTCTGGGATAGAATTTTTTTTATTTCAGGATGAACAATTCGTAATAGAACATTTCTATTTATGACTAAAGAGTTCCTATGTGGGAGTGACAGCTGCGACAACATTTTCCACAAAGATCTTTTTTTTGTTCAATCACCTGACGCCACCTAAATCATCTTATGTATATGTATATGCCAATGATGATGGTGATATCAGGATAGAAATATTACGAAATTATATTTAACTAGCAGCGCCCCGCGGTTTCACCCGCATAGTTTCCGTTCCCGTGGGAATTTTGGGATAAAAAGTATCTTATGTTCTTTCCCGGACCATAAGCTACCCCTCTACCAATTTCAAGTCAATCGGTTCAGTAGTTTAGCCGTGAAAAGGTAACAGACAGACAGATAGACAGAGTTACTTTCGCATTTATAATATTAAGTTAGGATTGTAAAGAGCAAAACTTTTAAACTTTTAATTAAATATTACAATAATGTAACGCTTTACACATGTACTACTTATTTATTGTGCATAATACAAACTTTATTAAAAACTCGTAAATAAAAATATAAATAAACTGTTTGCTCTCCACAATGGAAAACCGCAAACAATGAATGGAAAATCGTTTACAAATGAATATCCCGCGGACCTGCAGGCTCCGAGTTATTAATGCACGGTCCACACTTACGACAGAACGCAACTGTTGAAGTAAAAAACTATTATTACTACCCGCGTAGTATCCGCTCCCGTGACAATGCGGGGATAAAATTAATAAAAACCTTCCACTTGAATCACTCTATCTATCAAAAAAAAAAACTGCTTCAAAATCAGTTGGGTAGTTTTAAAGATTTAAACATACATAGGAACACAGACAGACAACGATAGTGACTTTGTTTTATACAATGTAGTGATTCTCCACGACAAAATAAAATCTTATTAAAAAACTTCATCGCAAAATCAAAGTGGGATTAGACTGTCCCATATTTTGCATATCCAACGAATCATGGGTACGATACATCACCGAGTCACAACCGCCTCTAACAATCCGATAAAAGTCGGATGTACTGTAGTTTTATTCACAAAAATACCACCTAAAAGAAAGAAAAAAGAAACGAGAAATATCAAAACTTAAGCACTATCTCTAACAAAGTTCCAAAACAAATGTAAGCACTTTTTGAAACAATAAAAAACTACTTTTTAAGCACCATAAAATAGTTATTTAAACAATGTTATCAGTATAAACTACCCTATTACTTAACGTCTACAAGATATCTAATAAAACTTTAGTTAATTTGCAAGTCAAATTCCTTTAATAATAATAGATTTGTATATTCCGTGTCTCACGCAATAAGACTTCTAAAACGTGCGTGTTACAGTATTCCTTCTTATTAAAGATCAGGTTTACGAGCAAACTAGTTACAAAGACAGTTTCAGATCTATTTGAGCTCTTTTAGTACTTTTTACGACTAACTCTGGATTGTAACTCCATGTTGAATTACCTAGATTTTGTAAGGTTTGAATTTGGAATGCCAAGTAGTTCCAAAGCAATTTCGTAAAGTAATTTCATCAATTTATTAGATGGCAAATATTTGATTTCACAGTTTATTACACTGAATTATTTCTCATTTATTTGACCTATGTCATGTTAACTAGGGTCAGAGGAATGTTATATCCATTTTTAAATAGTATAACAACAAAAAAGAAAAATAACGACGTTTCTTGCATCGGACATATACATATTATCCAAGCCGATTTCGGCTACGGCGACTTGGCTTCATTACAAACATGAGCAACACGCAATGTTTCGCTCGCATATGACTGCAGTACATAAAATACATAAAATCGCAAATGTGTACTGTCCCTTTTTCATTATCATCGTGAATGTGTTAAACGGGAGAGCGAATCTTGATAAATAAGTATTATTCGAAACTAGACAGATGTGATATGAAACTTGCGCGTCATATTTTCAACGGATTTATATGTTGATTTAAACATTTGCATCATGAAATCCACCGCTGGGATATACCAATTTGAATGAATCACCATTTTAAATGAAAATGAAGTCTAGTACTGATTTGAATGCTAAGTTTTTAACACCTTTTATTTTATAACGTACAAGTTATTTAAAACTAGCAGTACCCTGCTGTTTTACCCGCCTAGTTCCCGCTCCCATAAGAAAGCGGGGATTAAATTATGCTTAAAACCTTCCCCTTAAATTACTCTATCTATTAAAAAAATCCGCATCAAAATCCGTTACGTGGTTTTGAAGATCTAAGCATACATAGAGACGGAGACGGCGGGAAGCGACTTTGTTAATTAGTTAGTATGTATTTATAATGTCTTTTCCATTCACGGGACTATTAAGGAGTCCCGGTCTTTTGGAAGGCTAGTATGGGGCCAAAGCCAACACACGGAAGCCCTTTGACATATTTAATCTTGTGTAAAGGATGCACAATCCGGCGACTATCCCTATTATTATTTATAATATTGTTATTGTCTTATTAGTTTCGCAACCTTTTCTCACTGTTCTATTATCACAATTATCAGTGAAGGAGTGGTCTTTGATCTGCAAATTAGATCTCACCGACTATAAGAAGTTGTTTCTACATTACATATTGTAAAAATAAGTAATAAAATCTTTGATTCTAAAGGGCTGCTGGCAACGTTTAGGATTCAACTGACCCAAAAACTTTTAAAAGGGATAGGGATATTTTTATAGATTTGCTAGGTTTATTATAATAGAATAAAAACAGATTTTTCTATTATGAATGAATTATTTGATCTTATTTTGCCTTGCAACCATTGTATGTGTTTTCCTTTCACGGGACTATTAAGGAGTCCCGGTCTTTTGGAAGGCTATGGGGGAAGAGCCAACACACGGAAGCCCTATGACATATTTAATCTTGTGTAAAACCATTGTATAATTATTATTAAACTCTTATCAAAATCAGAAACATTTTTAGTAATTAAAATATAACTTGTTCATGAATAATGTAGGCAAATCTACTTATATTCCGTGCACATTACTGAGTTTTAGTTCCAAGAAACCATTAAAGATTTCCACATTTTCCACACAAATATTTAATAAAGAATCTAAGAAATATAGCTTCGAAGCAGCTAATGTGGTAACAGTGACTGTCGTCTATACCATAATATGTATTTTTTTTGTCAACCTATAATGTCCCACTGTTGGACAAAGGTCTCCCCCAAACATTTCCAACCATTCCTATCCTTCGCAGTGTCCCCCCAGCTACTGTCGAAGGTGGTAAGATCATCCCGCCAACGCTTTCTCGGCCGACCTCGACGACGCCCTCCTTTGGGAACCCACTGAGTTGTTATGTGGGCCCACCTACAAGGGTATAATTTACGCGGACACCAAAAATATTCTATTTGGTTTCTAAAATGGATAAATGGTCACTAATTAGGTTAAGGTTTATTTTTGTATGTTAATATTTATGTAATTTGGTGACCATTTATCCATTTTGGTAACCGTTTTGATTTTTTTTTTGGTACTAAAATAGATACATTTTTGGGCGTCGCTTAAACACAAGCCTTATTATAATTACCGAGGTATGTTTCCTGAAACCATTAACAATTTCCTCTCGTAATACCAACTCATTTATAATACAAATTCGTTTAACTCAACAGACAGTAATTATACAGAATCTTTGTAAATAAGGATACTTACTTAAATTGATTACTGTTCTAAAATTTAATTTAGGTCTGCCGAAGAATTCCGAATAAGTTTAAATTAATTTAAACTAACTTTCGCTCGTCGATTAATTTATCTAATTTAACTAAATACGTAAGTATTGTGTTGATAAGTGCTGTGAGTTAGAGGAATGAGTTTATATGTCGAAAATATGCATTTACTAGTTTTTGCCCGCGACTTCGTCCGCGTGGAATAATTACTACCGGCAGAATTTGTTTTTTTTTAACCATTTTATCCCCTTGGGGGTAGAATTAATCAAAATCCTTTCTTTATCCTAGCGGATGCCTTTTTTTTTTAACGCGGTGAAAATGCATAGAACTGCATACCACCGTGAGCCGATATTGGGAGGGCCCCCGGGGCATGTAGGGTTCTCCCAGCCAGAAGAACTGGGCCTACCCACTAAAAACACAGGGACTTCCGTCCGCGTTACATTGGGGTGCCGTAGGATCCCCAGGGGGATTTCTACTACGGCAATCCTAGCGGATGTAGGCATCCGACATGACTATCGGTGCATGCAGGTAGTTGTTATGACGTAGGCGTCATAACAACTACCTGCATGCATGCCAAATTTCAGTCCGATCCGTCCAATGGTTTGGGCTGTGCGTTGATAGATCACTATGTCAGTCAGTCACCTTAGAGTTATAAAAGATTAGATTTGATAGATACCAATTATTTTGCAAGGAAATCTCAGGACGAAAAACTTATTAAGAATAAACCTCTTCAAAATAAATCTAACGGTAAGTTTGTTCGCAGTAAATGAAGGTTAACATCATTTAACCTTTTGGATCTCGTACGAGTAAGAAAGTGTCCCACGCGAGCTATGCCCACACGAAATTCAATTTCGCTAAGTTTTTTATCTACACTAATATTATAAAGAGGAAAGATTTGTTTGTGTGTAACGAATAGGCTCCGAAACTACTGAACCGATTTCAAAAATTCTTTCACTATTAGAAAGCTACATTCACCGTGAGTAATATAGCTATATTTTATGCCTGTGTTCCCACGGAAAACATGAACTACGGGGGTAAACCCGCGGGGCGCTACTAGTTATATTATAAAAAGGAAAGATTTGTTTGTTTGTAATGAAAAGGCTCCGAAACTACTGAACCGATTTCAAAGCTACATTCACCTTGAGTAACATAAGCTATATTTTATCTCTGTATTATTACGGAAATGGGAACTACGACCGAAATCGCGGGGCGCTGCTAGTGCATTATAAAACGTAAATTCATTTTAATCTCCCGAAAGCTAATCATGTTGTTGGCGTTGTTTCAAATGGCTCTGTTCGTTCTATTTACTTTACATTCATATATGACCTGTTTACGTTGTTTTTAATTTCAACTTGAATTTGAAAGTGTAAACGTAGTGAAACTTGTTTATAGGGACAAGGTTAATTTATTTATAATTGTTCTATCATGTTATTATTTCAACTGACCTTTAGTTACATGGGTATACACCCCTATTTTGAAATCACGATACTTATTAAAATCAGAATATCTGTAGCAGTAACTGAATCCATATATCCAATAAAAATATCAAAAATGATGGTCGATTACTTATCTTTAAAAAATACTAAATAAATGCCGTATTACCAGACGACACACTAGCTATCAAGTATTCTGTGACGGCTCGGGTCGATGACCGCGCTCAGCTGTGTCTCGCAGCGTTCGCCTGTTGTTCGGTGTAGAATGACAATAAAATTCGGCGGGATTTTGAAAATCTTTGACTTATCATAACTTTTTAAATAAAAGCAAAAGAAAAAAACTAACTACACTATTATATTGTCACCCGTCGTTTACATTAGCTGTGTGATTAAGTATCTCAAATTCAAATTAAGGGTTAATTTGGTTTATAACTATACTGTTTAAATATTTGGGGTACTAAACTAGGCAGACCTAGGACCAAATATAACATACATTACATTCATTCACTCCATCACCTCATTATACTCGTAGTAACTGACCCATAAGTTCGTAACTTGTATCTAGGGTATCAGAAACTACGCACACACTCATTCACACACACAGTTAACAAACAGTTAGCTATCAATAAATTTATAACACAACCATAAGACACAATTAAAGGAATTATAATTAAACAAATGGACTTAAAGTATTACATGTCTGTCATTTGTGAAAACCAAGTTTTAACGTAAAATGTTTGAGACGTAGAAAGTTTTCTTAAAGAAAGGTATATCAACACGTCCAACATTGTGTATCTTAACAATTTTCTCAATGTACCAACAAAATGTGTGACGACTTCGGGTGCGGATTTAGAACTTATGGAACAGATTTGTTATTTTTTTTACAAGTCATTAGACTTTTACTATTATACAGAAATATATTCTGTTTTTTTTAAATACCCAGTCTTTTACACAATTATATATGGAACTAATAATCCAATTTAAAAAAAAATATTACAACCTTTTTAAAGAGGCATTTTGGTGAAATTGCGGGATAAATCCGAACCATGTTTGAAAAATGCATCCCTCTACTCACAAATTGAATCCAAAATCAGGCTTAGCAGGTATATATCATAATATATCAGCCCCCTTAGCTTGACTGTGCGTGATAAAATATATTGACATCACGATATAATATCGATTTCGCGAGCTACGATATGATAAAATTAAATAAGGCTGGTATTTTTAACATATTTTGACAGTTGGCTAGCTAGCCCGGCAGGTCTATCACATCTAGTAAACTATACATCTCCATCGTTCAAAACATTCGAGTCACGTAACTCACCTATTTGGATTGGAACAATGTACGAGTAGGTACGTATAGTTTACAGCATTCACTACTTACACTACAGGTATTAATCGTATGTACTAGTAAGATTATGACTCATAATAATGTAATATGGTTTATGCCTTAGTATTTAGTCTTAAATACTCTATTAAATAGATACATATTGACACAAAAACATTACTACAGTCAAAATCAAGTTATCTGAATGCTCAAAAAAAACGGAATTTTCACTAGTTAAAGCCAGTAATTTTGAAAAAGAGAAACAATTACACCTAAAGTTAATTGTCGTTATTAAGAAACAATTAAAAAAAAATGCATTCTTAGTATTATTTATTTGTCCCATAAAGAATCCAGCTTGTTATTTGCATCCTCTTTTATTACACAAACTATTTTTAGTAAATACGATTGTTTAACAACCTAACGTTTATACCGCTTCTAATTTACCTAATGTTTTGTTACGTTTAAAATTAAAACCCATCATGTACAAGAATATAAGTGAGTTAAGCTAAAACAACAGGCTTTCCAGAAAGCTTTCCAGCTTGTCACGTCAAAACATTAGCCTGCATTATATTGGAGTGGTTTAATACTATACCAACTTAGTGGAAACACTACCTTTATGCTTATATCTTTATGGTTTGTGGTATGGTTAAGGTTGTTACTTACTATAGTAAAGAAGAATCAAAAAATGATGACTTGTGCAAAATGCTATATTAAAAGTTAATAATACTTGTTAAGGGTATATTCAAAATTAGTTAGAATGGTGATTTCAGTGACCTCGGTGATACATAAGGAAGAAGATTGTCATTCGAGTTCAAAGCGTTTAGTGGAATTTTAATAAAATCGCATAAAACTCTCTTGTTTCCCAAAATAGATTCTTTGTAGGCGTGGGTCAAACCATGTCCAAAGGCTTAGAACTTTTTGACATGGTTTTCAATACCTACATATAATCTTAATATTAGTTTAAAAGTTTACAATTAATAATTTAATTTAATAGTAATATTTTTATTGATAAATGGTGTTAACACTTACTTTATCTTGTCATGTTCACATAATAGGATTATTAATCTAGCTTCTATTGTTATTAATTTATATTATTTGTAATTATTATGATTGTAATCTGATTTGTGAATTTAAATAAATAAATCAAAAATACATGAAAAAAAACATACAATAATTGTGGTTTAGTACTCTTAAAAGTGGTGGTAAAACATTGGCGAAATTAGCGAATTAATTAACTTCTTTGGGACTAATTGTTGACGTACAGCCACACATCACTTCCACCTTACGTCATATTGCTTGTAGTTTGCTTGTTAACGAAACTGTGTGTCCGTTGAAACAAAACTTCATTTGCAGTAGTTATGCGTTCGTCATAGCGCTTCTGAAGCAACATGACGGTACCCATGAGTATTATGAACCACAAACTGGCGTATTCTTTGTATAGTATACAAAAGGAAATTTATTTTTATTATAGACTAGCAGCACCCCACGGTTTCTCGCGTAGTTTCCATTCCCGTGAGAATGGAGGGATAAATATAGCCTATGTCGCTCGCTGATAATATAGCTTTTCATTAGTGAAATAATTTTTGTTTCGGAGCCTATTCATCAAACAAACACACAAAAATCTTTCCTCTTTATAGAATTAGTTTAGATTTATTGTCAATTTTATATTATTTTAGTTTATGCATTGTAAGTTAAAAGTTTTTAGACATATCAGACAGAAAATTGTTTTGGTTCACGTTCTACATTATTCGTGATGTAAGGTTATAAATACATCACACCTAGATATAGCAGGCATTCCAAAGTTAGACTTCCGAGAATCGCGGCTCTATCGTAGCGGTAAAGCCACATCAGTGTCGCAGCGATATCTGAGTGTAACTTACGAGCATCGCGGCACTGGTATCAATTTTCGGTAACTTTTAAATGTTTGTGTTGCGCAAAGTAGCCACGTAGAGGAAAATTTAAGAAAAAATGTATGGATTGTGTGAAAAAGTGATTGTGTAATATGCAAAAGAAGTGTGAATGAAGATAACGGTTTATAGAAAAACATATTTGTCGATCCCACGTATTGGGATGAACAAAATACTCGTAATGAGGACGACGATAGCCACTTCAGTATCTTTGTTGCGTATGAACTAAGTGCCATCGTCAGTGTATAGTCTATCACTTGCATTTTCTATAGAGCGTTAGAGTGTCGCTAAATTACCGCCATGGTAAAGCTGTGACGGTTACTATAAAGCGATGTTACCTCGTTTCTTTTTCAATGTCATTTTTCGTCAGGCACTGCTCTCTCAAACGCTTGAGCCATGACCTTTTTGTCTCATAGATCCCTTCCTTTAGTCCTAAATTATAACTAAAAGTTAACCAAACCAGTTCACTGATATTAAGCGCGGTGCTTGGAAAATAAATCGAGGATGAAAAGAGCTGGACATACGTTTATATTAAAATATTGGCTTCATTCAAACCGTTGAACTTTTATCAGGATCCTTTAAGAGTTTCTTTGTGAGATTTTTTAGTCAATTTATTTTAGGTCAGCCATGTAATGTTTGAATTTATCTTACAGATCACGTTTAAAGCACAATTCGAGTTGAAAATTAGTAGAACGTTGTGTTATTGAATACAAAATTTCATTTTAGTTGAATTTCATATTAAGATTGAGTTCTTGGTGCTTATGTAACTTGAATGACGTTTGACCCATTTGGTTGATGTTGCTATGTTAATAGAAATGGTTGAGCGTTGAGATTTATGAGTACCTTTTACTAAAATGAATGTAAGCTTTGTGACTTTACCGTGTATAGCGTTTCTAATTATATACAATAATCGTCACGGCGAGATGTAGAATACTTATACTTACCTATCAGTCTGGTACATTTTTGAGTTTAATAGTTCCCAAGAGCGAAATATAAATAATATAGAGGAAGATATAATAAAGAGGGATAGATGTGGAATTACATAATTCCACTTTCTACACAATTTAAAGTTATGTAATCTACAATCTATCACCGTGCAAACTCAGATCTGATAACTAGTAAAATTCATTAAAATATTACCAAAACAAACAAATTAATACCAAAATGATATCCTCAATGCGGTGTCGGACTAATTCAATTTGTAGATTAATAAGGATTTAAATTAAACGAATCGGAGCCGAAATCGTGAACCGTGAGGAAACAAATTATTTTTTAACCTGAAATAAACCATTCAACCACAGGCGATGTATTCTCTTTTGTTTTGTGTATTCAACCGGGATGCAAAATTAATTTAGGGACAATAGACTCTCGAGACAGAATGTGGATAATTTGTGGCAATTACCGTCAATGTATCGTCAGCAACAACAGTTGATACATTTTATTTTAAATGTTAATTATACCTAATTCATTACACTGTCAAATAGACTTTTTCATCATTGTCTTTCACTTTTTTTCAACCAATTCTGATATTAGTTGCTACTTTTGTCCTGCGGTTACGTCCGCGTTAGCTTTGCTTCTATTAGTAGTAGCACGTTGTTAAAGCCTTTATCTACCGCCGGGAAGTGAAACAACGAACTTTGAAATATATTTTCAATTTTAACTAGTGAGCCTTGAGATTAGTTCTTTCAAACAAAGAAACTTATTTTTTTCAATATAACAATAGGTAGTTAGAAATAATTTAATTTAAAAAGTCTTAAAAAGGAATAAAAATGCTAATGTGTCGTAATAAAAGTTCAAAAATTTAATATATAAATCAACTTTTGATGCTGACTGTACCCACATTGTAACTACATTGAGAGAGTTAGGTTTCACGTCTTGGAATATACTTCGTAATTGAGGGTTTCTGTCATATTCTTTTGTGTTTAAATGACGTGACGTCCCTACATAATTTTATAATGAGGACGATTTGAGGTATATTTCCATAGTTACAGTGATGATACGTAATTGTTTGTATTTCTACAACATTTTCTATTGAATCTAAGAGCCCGCCCAGACACGGCGGAATCCGCGCGGAAGCAAACTGCGCGGTTCCAAGCTTGAACGCATAATCCGCGCGGTGGTGTGTGAACATTCTAGTACGATGCCATAGTATTAAGCTCCGCGCGGTCAATTTGCGCGGTTAGAATCCGCGCGGATTCCGCCGTGTCTGGGCCGGCTCTAATGGTTCTAATGGTTCTATGGTGTTCTCTTATTGATATCTTTCATTTACACGAACACTACACATTGAAATAAAACACTTAAACGGATTTTTGTCGTGGTTGTACTATGTTTTATATTTTCTTCTTTCTTGAAAAAAAAATACCATCAGGTAAGCAACATGCCTACCCTTGTCGCCCTACTTTCATAGCCCAAACAACTTGAAACTGTGTCGTTAGTCTTTAAAAGATGCATGATATGCTATTCTCAAAACATAGCCGACATGGCTTGGTAACAAGAATAGTGTAATAGGCCTGCTAGTTTTATTATTAACACATGTGTGTATCAATTACATTACTACATATTATTTCTTATTTTTAAGTAAGTATAAGCCCATTTTTGTAACTTATATGCATCAACTCCACAAAATAAATATGTATACAGTGTAATAACATTGTAATAAGTAGTTTAAAATGAATCATTGCCTCTTGAGATACAGTCAAACTAGTTCAAGAGGCAGGGTAAACAATTTTTGTAATAACCTGAACAGTACTACTGTGGCACATCCTTAAGTTTCCTTGCGATGAAATCCGACGAATAGATAAATGACCACTTGTCTTCCAACTTCACGTTTCGTAACGCGGCAAAATTACAAGTCGTAAGCAAATATCAATTTCATTCATAAAAAGGAACTTTCTGTTCTATACGTCTAATGTAATTGCCATTTGTCTAGGGGGGCAGGTTTTTCGGAGTACACTTATACCCTATGTATTTTTCTTAGGTTATTTATTGGAAATAAATTATTTGTATTGTATATGTTTGAACTATTACCCCCTCACTTAACATGAAAGAAAACACACACAGCACCATACAAAACTCAACATAATATCATGCACAAAAGCGACATTGTTGTAATTCTGCTAAAACAACCAACAATTGTTGCGTTCCGTAACAAAAGCACTCATCCCGAACTTCCATCTAATTAATAAATGGATTCAATTAAGTCAGAGGTTCAATAAGCGAAGAATTTGTAGAGAGAACAATTCTAATTTAGTCTGAGTTCTAGATCGAATTGGGTTCGCTAAACAGATATTAGGTTTGGTTAGTTTTTGTATGTGCAATTGTAATGTTTATTGGAGTTGTAGAATGTTCTCTGTGCTTTTGTTCGTTTTATAACAACTCGAATATGGCTTAGAGCATCTACGTACTCTTAGTAGATGCTCTAAGCCATATTTGAGTTGTTATACATATTATGGATAAATTTTTGTTAATGTTATTAGTTTTTATTTATAGTAAGATAATTAACAAACATGAAAAAACCTCTTTTATGTTTGTCTCTTATGTACTGATTATTTAACACAATAACAATACGTTTGTCATACGTAAATGTATCGTTTGCACTTCGTTTTTACTATAAATTAAGATATATTTTGTGGTGAGTTCTTTGCGCCTAGTGCGAGTTTTATTTTCGAAAAGTTAACTTTACGATAACGCAGATTTGTATGGGATCGAACACTCCGCCAGAAGATGGCGCTGCTTCGATCCCATACAAATCTGCGTTATCGTATAGTTAACTTTTCGAAAATAAAACTCGCACTAGGCACTCTGGAAATTCGAAAATTAAGTTGTTTTCAAAGCTTGACTACACTTTGAAGAGTAATATGATTTACTTCAAGCTAAAGAAAAACTTCACGTTTTTTAACATATTCTCATCACAGATGCCAAGTTCGACAATTGCTCAAAAACAGGGTTGTCACCTTTTTAAAATATGCCCCCAGTTTGCGTAAGTCTTCTGCTCACTTTGCTGAGCCGGGTCGGGGATAAAACGTGAGAATTTTGCATAATACGATGCTCATATTATCCCCCGTAGGTCTTTGGCTTGTAGTTTTGGCATTTTGCCATATTAAAGTCAGAAAATAGTTCGAAAATATAACATTAGTTGTGGAAATGGTCAGCGCCGTGCAAATTGGCTACTTTAATGGATCCATATCAATGTAAACATCAGTTGGCATTAGATTGCTGATAGAATCAATTTTGTTCAAGTTTTAAGTTTATATATTAAATATTAAGATAAAGTGGTTTACATTTTATGTTTACTTTACCAATTAAGGAGTAAGACATCGAGACTAATATAACAGGACATTAGGAGGAGGAGAAGGAAAAATATCACTATGCGAAACACAGTAACTTGAGCTATTGAGTGAATATCCCGGCGCCTAAATTTGCGTGGCAACTATGAAATCGGTACTAAAAAATATAGTTATAATGTTTAAAACTTTTTTTTTGGTTAGATGAAATAGTAACCTATGTGAGGCACTAAATATTTCATTACTGGGATTAATAGGTACTCCAGAAAAAAATGTTAAACCTCGAAATCTTTCATCGCCGTGTCTGTCCACAACTCACCTTGATGTGTATTATACCTCCTTGATGAAGACCTATTGGTTGAATACATTGAAACCTAGTTTTATATGATACTTGGATAGTTAAGGTATTGTTACGGAATACACTTAATCAAATATTTAAACAATACAACGAATGGTTACTAGAAAAACATTTGTCCCAGAACTTCCTTTCATCGCCATGTCAAAAACATTTTTAAACATATTGTTCCACCTAAAGACTTGCGTCTCCTTCTCTGTGTGCTAAACGTTGCCCAATAGTACCGCCTCAGTGCTCGACGTGAAAGGACGTGTCCACGTGCCTGCGTTTTCAAGCTATAAATGTAAGTGTATCCCATTTTTGTTACAGGACATTTTTTCTTTCATCGCCGTGTATAGGTATAACTTCTATTTGAACAAGTTTATACTCTTGATTGAGCATTCGATAGAATGCCCATACTCTTCTGTTTATTTGTGAATTGTTTAGTTCTTAGGATACCTAATAGATTTTATGTAATTTAAAATTTTCGACTCGTTTCTCATCGCCATGCTTTCATTTCCGTGGTTTCCATAGCAAATATTTGCTATGGCAATGAAAAATAAGACACGGCAATGAAAAAAATTTCATTGCCGTGTCTTTTAAAACAAATTAGTTTCATCGCCGTGGCCAGGTCTTTCATTTCCGTGACTTATATTTTCATCGCCATGGTATGATAGGCAAGGAAAACATATTTACCTGTGATACAGTGTACCGAATACTGACATATATATCGTCCTCCTTGACGTTTCCGTCAACGGCGAGCCTCGGCTTAATGAGCTCGGTCGTGAGCTCTGATATGGCTTGCAAAGCCTGTATCTTTCGACCGCGATTATGTCGGTGCCCGATGACCGCGGTTTGCCATACGGGTAAGAGTTGAGACGGACTATGTTTAGGCCACCTTTTCTAGGCCCCTCCTCTATGCAGAGGTAAGCAGAGCGATCCTAAATAGGGCTGCTTAGTCATCAGACGTGCTGCCGAACCCAACTTCCCGCCTCAGTCGAAGCCAGGAGCGACCACTCTCGTCAGACCGCCTATGTGCAGGGAAACAGCTAAGAACCGGATTCACAGTGAACCGAATTCCCACCACCGTCGCCCCGTCGCCATAGGACTTCAAAATCCGAGACCGAAATAATGCCGAGGTTCATCTGCGCGAGAATAATTTATAGTGGGTAAGCGGTTGCGCTGGTGCAAACCCACTCTCTCGTCCCGCACTGCCAGGCCCCGGTGGACCAGTGACCTGGTACGACCGGTGGCAGGAGGGATGCAGTGGATTGGCCGCAAGCTATATTAGACCCTAGCAAGCGCCCTTCAAGGCGTACCACAACACCTTGCTGCATCGCCGCAGACGCCGAATACTGACAGTACAGTACTCGTCAAGTAATATCTCTGCAATACGACAAAAGACTTAAGTAAAGACTTATAAGTACAGTAAATAACTCATTTGTATTTACTGTACTCCTTCTAGCTCGTTTTCTTGATTCCTTAAGATCGTGTCCGTTCTGATGCACTGTAATGGAGTCGTGTACCAGCCGTTCCACTCCGCTCTGTCTTCGGCTCTTCTCAGAGAGCTCTAATTGAGAGCCCTGTTATTGCCTTGATCAGGTTTGAGCAACGGGTAGGTCGGGTAGGTCTACCTTTCCCGCCACAACCAGCTTGTCCAGGCTGTATGACCGTTGTAGCTCCAAATGTGACCAAAGTAGGTCAGGACTCGTAGGTAACATATCGTAGACAGTCTTGTTTTTACGTCAAGTAGTTCTAGAATAGACTTATTCGTACGTCTCGATGTTAACGGTATGTGTGGCATCCTTCTCCAGCACCACATCTCGAAAGCCTTAATCTTTTTTCGATCTACAGCGCGTGGATAGACCAGGACTATCAACTATTCCAGATTATCAACATTTTGCTTATTGCTTGCCCATCTCCACACAAATTTGAATCTCTTTCTCGCAGCCTCTCTGATTACTGATCATCCAGCCTAGGTATACAAACTTGCTCATAAATTCCAGGTCTGACAATTCTCCTGTGCGTGTGATCTGTTCAGCTCGGTCAATGACCATAACCTTTGTCTTCGACTTGTTGACCTAAAGTCCTACCGTCTCGGTTTTGCGTTCTACTCTGCTGAACATTTCAGCAAGTTCGTGCTCAGAGGATGCGGCCAAAGTAGTGTCATCTGCATATCGAAGGTTGCTGATCTTGTTCCTGCCAACAGTAATGACTCCCTCCCACCCTTTTAAGGCTCTCCTACTTATATAATTTTTATAGTTATCATGGTTATTAGCTCTCAAATTATTATGATTATACAGCGTTGAAATATTTCGTGTTTCCGATATTTCAACGCTGTTGCAAGCGCCATGATCACGGATGAACTCTCCTACTTATATTTCGTATATTCTATAGTATTCGCCATAGATGTTAAATAGAAAAAGGAACTCTTTTTCAGCCTGCTAATCCGGGATGATATGCAACATAATCTTACTGGCATGGGATATAAGTGCCACAGTCCGGTAGGGTGCACATTTTTTTTTACCCAGAATAGGCTAGAACTTGACTATAACTCACGAAAGCGAAAGTAACGAAAGCGATGGTACAGCCTAAGATGGAACGTGCACACCTAGAAGGTACCTATTGACTCGCGACTTAAAAAGACCCAGATTGTATGTTTAATTTGTATGTTCCAGTTTCAGAACAGAGAAGCTGTGCAGGGAGTTCCACACTCTCGCTATTCGCATTATAAAGGTGGACGCGAAACGCTTCGTGCGAGCTTATGGAACATCTACCATGTATGGGTGACGTTTATCGGTTTCCCTGCTCATTCGGTGGCAGAACGGAGATGGGGAAATTAAGCGGTGTAGTTCCGATGCGCACTCTCCAAAATGTATCCGATAAAAAACCCATAGGCTAGCAACTTTTTGCCGGTGCTCAAAACTCTGGAGTCTCTTGGTACGCTTCTCTAGGGCCTCCAACCCCTCAAGTTGATATTTAGCTGATCCATGATAAGGGTGCGAACAGTACTCCATGCACGACCGAACTTGTGCTTAATAGAGTTGGAGCAGCTGTTCTGGAGTGAAGTACCGTCGCATCCTTGAGAGGACGCCTAGCTTTTTTGCAGCCAGTTGAGCCTTTGACTCAATGTATGAACCAAAATTGAGGGTTGAGGTCAGCGTTATTCCAAGAAGGTCAGGGTGGTCCACTATAGGTAAGGATACACTCTGGAAAATAGGAGCCAGTTCAAACAGCGTCTTCCTTGCGGAGAAAAGACCCGCCTGGGTCTTCAAGGCATTGAACTTGATTAGATTGGCATCGCTCCAATCGGAGACTGCCCGAAGGGAAAAGTTCGTGTGATCGACCATAGCCTCTCTTAAATACTGTGTCTCGGCCGCACTAGCACGCGGGATGGATATGTAATCCTCTACAACTGTGCAATCATTTGCATACTCATAGGTTCTGGGCTTTGGCAGATCATTGATATGCAACAGGAAAAGTGTTGCAATGAGTACTAACCCTTGGGGAACACCGGCATTAATCGTCATTTGATCGGACGAGCATCCATCAAGAACGACCCGTATCGATCGATCCCGCAAGAAGTCCGATATCCACCCACACAAACTAACAGGCAGACCGTATGATGAAAGCATGCTTATAAGGCACGTAATTTTGTGGACTCCTTCTTGAGCAGGGGGATCAAAAGCGATTCTTTCCAATCTTTAGGCCATATATCATAGGGGTTTTATGTTAATCTTATAAAGAAATTCGATCAATTATTATCATTCGATGTGGCGTAGATAACCCGTCTGGGGGAGTATGCCTCTCCTTCTCGGAGACAGGCGTGTATATATTGTATGTTAGGATAATATAATACTCATGTCAGTATATAAAAAAATGTTTTATGTATGGATTTTCATTTCCGTGGTGATTCTTTCATTACCGTGGGACAGTTCTTTCATTACCGTGGACGCTTGTTTCATTGCCGTGCACGCATGTTTCATCGCCGTGGCATGAAATTTTTAAACTTGTGTTATTCGTTAGTTTTTTAAGTAATCAGCTTGATAATAAGCAAGAATACATACATTATCAAGAAGTATAATAAACGCTAATTATTTTTGAAAAAAACTTAAAAACAAAAAAATCCACGGAAATGAAGATTTTTGGGCACTTGTTGAAATTCACTCTATTACTTCACACCTATATTCCATGAAACTGTGAGAGTTCGTTCAAGGAAACCCTTATTCGAGCTGTAATATTCACAGTTCTCCTCTGCCTCAACTAATATCAAAACAAATTCAGTTATTTTGTTTACTAAACGACCTCCAATACAATACTAAGTATGTAAATTTGTGAGCCTACGAACTAATTGAAATTCATTAGTGTACACAATGCCACCCTCAGTTAAATTTTAGTCACAGAGTCGATAAAACTAATTAAATTATCATGAATTTATCGACATTCATTATACGAACTGACAACGTTTCAATCATATTCGGTAATTAATAAACTGATTGATGTCGTTACCAGATATTAAATTATTGATACATTGTGGTTATAAAGTGTTTTTGTTTCAATCATCATTTATTAACAGCGATGGCATCTAGCCTTACTTGAATAAGGGCGATTAGATCTTAGTCGACCACGCTGGTCATTGGTCAAGTGTCCGTTGGGTCGACTTCATATTCAATTTTGGAATTTCTTCGCAGGTGTATGTAGGTTTCCTTACGATGTTTTGCCTTGCTTCACCTTAATAAACGTACATACAAATTCTAAATTCAAAACACACTAAAAAGATGGTGGGCATCGAACCAGGCTTTTAAAAGGAAGTCAAACGCCTACGCCATCGACGCTCTTCTTTTCAATATTCAACTCTATTGCATTGACTTAAGATATTACATAAACAAGCCTTACGAATTTCATCCTATTGTAAGTGAAGCTTAATGTGCTCCTAATATAAGAGTGACTTGGCGAAATTCCCGCACTGAATATAGGCCAGCGGTGGAGATAAAAATATACGTTACACTTATAACATTGACGGTAAATATACTTCTCACTTTTCAATGAATATTTTGAAGATACGATCACAATGCATCTTAATTCTATTTAGGCTAAACAACATAAGATGTAATTTTTAATACTAAAACGGCTAACTAGACTTGGAGGAATATCAGTACTCTACAAGAGGCGAATGTCAGCAGACTTCAATTATGAAGGCATTTTTTTGTTAAACAAATGCTTTATATTACTATTCTATTAATGAATCTAACTACTAGTAACTATAATAGTAAATACTATGTGACAACTGGTACCGATAAACGACTCAGTACTATCAAATAATTAAATAATTAGATTATGCAATGAGTGGCCGCAATAAATGGAATAGATTCGATAATTACCGATACTGGCATGAATCCTATTACTATGCTTTTGTGAATATTTAAACCGATAATTGTGGATCGAAAGCCTATTGTGGAGCATGTTACAACATACTCAGGCAAAAAATATTGTCTGATACATATTCTGAAAAATACATATTACTTACATTTATATGACGACCTCGATGGCAGAGTGGTCACCATGCCGGACTGCCATTCGTAAGGTTGCGGGTTCGATTCCCGCGCGGGGTGAATATTTGTGTGAACCAAATAAACAACAAATGTTTGTCTCGGTCTGGGTGTTTGTGTGAATGAGTGTATGCGTAGTTTCTGATACCCTAGATACAAGTTTCGAACTTAGTAAGCGGTCAGTTACTATAATGAGATGATGTAGTGAATGATTTATTATTAAATTCAAAACATAAAATATACTGTTCCATTCAAGCTCTAACTTCAATAAGACTTCAATAAGCTTTCAATAAAACAAAAATCAGTTAACCAAACTTGACAAACAAATCTCAAATAACCGAACTTAAGTTACCTAAACCACCATATTTATCTGTTCAACCCCTACATATAACTTATCCAAACCAACTCGTATACAAACAACTGTTGAAAGTAGGCGTGGTCTACAGATATACTGCGTCAAGACACGCACATAATGTTCCCAAACCTTCCAAGCTCCCGGCAATGCGCACCCCACTTAATATAAAACTTCCCGATTGAATTAATCCTTGTGCATAATTAAACTGACTCCCTTATGCTCTAAGTAAACCCAAAAGACAGAAACCGACTACATTTTCAGTTAATCCTGAACTACGTAAACCAGTTAACCTCGTTTAGTGGAAGGCGATTATCTGCATAATCTGTGAGGTTTAAGTTTCTAAATGTTGTTTTTAAATTAAGCTGTTTTGAAATGTTGAGACGTTGTTTGTTTTAGTATGTGTTAACAGTGGGAAATATTTAATATCATCATAGTTTTAAATTCGTAATTTCATAATGATGCATAGTTTGTTCAGCTTTTCTCTATTTTTCTCTTTTTATAACGCACTCAAAATTTTGTAAAGAATATTTTCGCTTATGCGTTTTAACTATCAGAGCGTAGAATCTTCATTAACAATGAACGCGAATAGCAAAAAAAAACAAACTTCAAGCAACTGTTGATTTTTATGATATTAATACATTAGCTAATTATATATTTATTAAAAAAGCTACAAATAACCCAGTGTTATTGATATCGCATATAAAAACGTCAGTTATAATATACATATATTATTATGTTAGGTAATCTATCTAAGATAGGTTTCTGTTAATAATCTGGGTAGATTAAAATATTAAAACCGGCCTTAAAGAGACCCTAACAAAACCTAATACAATATTTAATATGGACTAAAATGTGGATGTTTGGATGTTTGTTCCTCTTTCACGCAAAAACTACTGAATGGATTTTAGTGAAACTTTACAATAATTTTAACTTATACATCAGAATAACATATAGGATACTTTTTATCCCGAAATTCCCATGGGAACGGGAACTACGCGGGTGAAACTACAGTGTGCTGCTAGTTATTCATAATAGGGTAGTTTCCTGGGTAAACAAATTGCAATTCTAATTAGTCCGTCGGATAGATTTCTAAATAATATTAGACACGTATTTTTTTGTATCATCAAATTAATAAAACTGACTTCGTTATAACGCATTAAAGTTTAGGAGTGGGGGCTTGTGACGTTGACTGTTGGTTGTTGGTGAAAATTGTAGCAATCTGTGACGTTTCACGAGTTTTCGACGCACTGTATGATCTTAATTATTTGTTTACATCAAAAATAAAAAATACGTGTCCGATATTTTTTGGAAATCTAAAAGACGGACTAATAAATTTTTTTTAGACAACTTCCCTATTAAAAGACCTGATGTGAACGATCATTACATAAATCCATTTATTTCGAACTATTACTAAAAGAAAAGTATCAAAGAGTAAATTAGCAGGGTAGAGTAATAAATTGTCGCTCGGCCGAACCGCAAAGAATCTCCTATATATTTTCTTTGAAACTTCTTGAATAAGGATTTCCATTAGAGATAGAGTTCATTAAAACGTTCTGAGATAGTCGTTATTTCTGCAGCTAGTATACAAAAGTTATCAAATTCTCAGAATTATATAGAAATTGTAACAATAGAAAGTAGTCACAATAATAACTCTCATTAAAGAGTAAGAGAAACTTGCTTTGATGATATTAGAATGAATGAAAATAGAACAATTACTTACTACTACAATAAGGAATGTATTTCGTATCTTTACGCTTGGTTTACTAACTTTAAAGAATGTGTTTCGTATTTCAGTTTCTTTTGCCAAAGAGGTCTTGTAGAATGATTCAATTATCTAATGAAAATGTATTTCTTTTTTCGGTTCAAAATATATCATACGTACACATATTTTTTAACCCCCGACGCAAAAAGAGGGGTGTTATAAGTTTTGACGTGTCTGTGGTGTTGTCTGTGGCATCATAGCTCCGGACGGATGAACCGATTTCAATTTAGTTTTTAAAGGGGACTTACGTGCGAGTGTTCTTAGACATATTTGATGAAAATCGGTTAACCCGTTTAAAAGTTATGGGGGTTTGAAAGTAATTGTGTTGGAGGTTTTTTAAATTTTTAATTCAATGTTATTTAAAAAAGTCAACAGTTTTTATTGCATGAGTGTTACTGTGTTCTAATAAGTCATCTTTATCTAAGTTAAGCAATTGTTATAACATTGAAAATTTTACGTTTCAAGCAATATTAGCTCATTTATCTTTCCATCACAGTACATATTCCCATAACACCAAAAATCATCGCACTGTTGACCACAAAAGTGTTACATTCAAAAGGCAGGTAGTTCACTCATCTAATGTTCACAGCGACTCGCCTTACTGCGTGACTACAAATACTTTTAACATCACCAACTAAGACTTAGTAGATGCAATAGCTGTGTTTGTACCAAAAATGTTGGCTCGAAACCAAAGTGCACCGAGCGTGTAATTAAATGGGACATTTAGACCACCATTCACCAGTCACATGCTGTACAATATTGTACATTAAACTGGTTTTCTTTAGAATCTTTTGAAACTTGTAATTTGGAGTTTGTATGACATGTTTTATAATTGGGTACAAACTTATTAGGTGATTGTTTTGATATGTTGAATTGGTTAGTCAAAAAGAATAGATATCTTTGATTTACACGAACACTACACATTGAAATAAAACACTTAAACGGACTTTTGTCGTGGTTGTATTTTGTTTTACAGTTTTTTTTTTTTAGAACCCGTGATCACAGATTCTGTGATCACTTAGTTCAGTTCTGTAAAGAATCCGAAATGTCAGAGAATGTGAAACAAAAAAAATGAAAAACAAAATACAACCACGACAAAAAACAATTTAAGTGTTTTATTTATGAAAAAAATAGTCTTACTATAAAATCTTTCGTATGACAGTAGTCCAGTGAGAGGAAGGCTTAAGAACCCGCATTTAAATTTAATCATTTAATTGGTAGTTTCAAGTCGGACCGAAATCAACGTAAACGTATGTTACAAGTTCAATTAAAAACACATTAAACTACCAATTCTTAGTAAACAAAACATGTTAAAACAATAGTAAAAATATCAATTTTGCTTTAGAACTCTCAGCAATTTAAAAGAGAGGAAGAAATATTACTAAAAGGAAAAGTCGAGACGTCTCCTATTGTGCGTGCATTCACTTCGAGGCGGGCATCTAAAACGTTTTTAGGGTTCCGTACTCATAGAGTAAAAACGCGACACTATTAGTGAGACTTCTCGTCTATTTGTCTGTCACCAGGCTGTATCTCAAGAACGAGATAGCTAGACAGTTAAAATTTTCAAAAATGATGTATTTCTATTGTCGCTATAATAACATACGAGTATACTAAAAATAAAATAAATATTTAAGGGGACGCTGAGTTGACCTTTACAAGGCCACTGATAGCGCTATATCGGTGTCCGAGTTTCGATCTTCAAAAATTTGAGTCGATACGGAAAGAAGAAGAAGAAGGGGGGCGTTCATACAACGAAAGTGTTTTTTTTTTTGTTTTGGTACGGAACCCTTCGTGCACGAGTCCGACTCGCACTTGGCCGGTTTTTATTACAACACGTACAAAACAATGTTTATTAGTTTCTTTTTCGCCTGCTCCTTGTCTTGCTTCCTTATTATATTGCTTGTTCAGAGAAAAATTTAATGTAAAGGACTCCAGGCTCGCCACTGTTATATTTTATTTTTAAATGGTAAAAAACTTTTAAATAATGAATTAACAGCTTTTTTGTTATTAAATATTTAAGTTGTAAAAGTCTTAACATATATTGGTGGTATAACTTAATGTCTGGGGTTTTTTTTGTTAAATTTTAATTAGGTTTGTTAGTGTTTATCATCGGGATGTCAGTTATAAATAGATATAAAATATACGCCAAAAAAATATTTTGCACAAAAAATAACAATAAAACAAAAAATAACAAAAAATAATAATACATTCGTCCCGTTTAGTTTTATGTATAGTTTCCTTTTATCTTTACATTTTACACAATCCTCTTTCTCTATGACAAGTTTTTTTAATACTTCAAATTGGTCAAAATAGTCCTCCCATTTCCTCTTCCACTAACATGTCAATTTACTAATCACTAAACAAAACTCCCCACACAATCAAAACAAGTTTAGTTACTAACAAATTGGAGTAATAGGAGCATAAACAGATAAATACTCAGCTCGAATATTATCAAATTATTATAGTGTTCCGAAACAATGAATTACTGCGGTAACAGTAATGAAAAGGTTAGCCATTACGCAGACAGCTGTCTCTCTAGGACGATATTAGAGTGGTTAATGGGATACAGACATATATTGTTATTACGTTTCTTTTGTTAAAATGTTATAATTATTAAAGTCATTGTATTTTTTTGTCCTTCATTAGAACGTTCGTTAACGTAGGGGTAACCTTTGACTTCTGATTGGAAGGTGTCCGATTCTAACCCCGCCACGTACTTTAAAATTTTTGTGTTTTTAATTTTCGAATTCACTAGTACGTTTATTCTGCGCTCTTACGGTGAAGGAAAACATTGTGAGGAATCGGAGGAGGCATCGAAGAAATTCAAAGGTTGTGTGTGAGGTCGACTAACCCACACTCGGCCAGCTTGGTTGATTAAGGCCTAATCACTCTAATTCAGGGTAGGCTCGTGCCCCTCGGTGGGGACATATATGAGCTGACAATGATGAACTCATTAAATATATTTTGTTCTGATTTTCTTTCTAAGACTACTGTCTAATAAATAGTCTAGTAAATTTGTTTAAAAAAGCCATTTTTCTATTTGAATTAATAATGTTTTGAATACTTGGTAGTCATATATTAAATTAACAAATATATTGTGTTCATGTAAACCTATCAAACTTTGTTTAAACTTAATCATTTGTAATATCGATATATTACAATATATCGGTATTACAAATTTATTACAAAACTACGGTAAATTAATATGAGACTCTAAAATATTGGTATTTCGATTTATTAATAATAAGTATTCTACGAGTATATAAATAGGTTTCATAAACTAATATAAAGTATGTTATCTGCAGTAAAATTAATAAATGTTCACAATATTTCCAATTTTGTTAACATTATTAAAACAAACAACAGATTTTATAATCCCTGATATGGAGTACTGATAATGTTTAATTTATACTGTGGTTATCAGTTCTGAATTATTTAGGGAAATTAAATTTTGGACAAAAATTATATTACTACCAACGCTGATAAATATACATGTTAAACAAATTGTACTGAGATCAAAATCTATATTATATTAACATAACATACCTAATCATTCACTTCATCATCTCATTATAGTAACCGACCCATAACTAAGTTCGAAACTTGTATCTAGGGTATCAGAAACTACGCACACACTCATTCACACACACCGAGACCGAGACAAACATTTGTAGTTCTCACAAATATTCACCCCGCACGGGAATCTAACTTAATGAGTTAGTTTTGATAGAAAAAAATAACACCTTATATAATCAATACTTTAACAAACTATGATCTAAAACTTTATTTTGTTTGAAAATAATAAAAATAATTCGTTTGCCTTTTGATAACATGCCTAATATCAAAAGTGCCAAAGTACTATTTTGCGTGACCCGATTTATTAATTCGTTAGAGAGCGTTGAAATTTCGATAAAATTCAGTCCTATGTATATAGTTACTACATTTTAATTTTACGGTCGATAGAATCTGCTTTTTATGTAAATAACTTATTGCTTATTTAACTGTGACGCATAAAATTTTATTTCTTGTAACAGGGGTGATAAAATAAGGCGTATTAGGAAATATCTATACTTGTATCAGATAATAAAATCTAGTTGAGATTATAGGCCTCTTTTTCACTGATTTTATCTAAATTAATATTATAAAGAGGAAAGATTTGATTGTTTGTTTGTATGTTTGTTTGTAACGAATAGGCTCCGAAACTACTGTTTCAATTTCAAAAATTCTTTCACTATTGGAAAGCCACATTATCCCGGAGTGTCATAGACTATATTATATTTACGCGGGTGAAACCGCAGGGCGCTGCTAGTAGTACATACATATATAGGCTGTGCCCCGCGGTTTTGCCAGTATAGTTCCCTATCCCGTGGGAATTTCGGGATAAAACATAGCATTTGTCCTTCCCCAGACCATATGCTACCCCTGTACCAAATTTCAAGTCAATTGGTTTAGAAGTTTAGACGTGAAAAGGTAACAGACACAGATACTGACAGACCTACAGACATAGTTACTTTCACATTTATAATATTAGTAAGGATTGCAGATGAACAGGCGAAATCAATAATATTGATATAGCATATTTTGCTGTCCTAATACGTTTTTAAGGCTTAGGTGGCTACTAACCTTTTTATATTCTTAGTGGTCATCCTTTAGCCGATTGTGGGTGAGTCAACTACTCTAAATTTTAAGCCTGAGTCATACTCGTAAAATGATAAACTTGCTTCGTGTAGGAATCGAATCCGGTACCTTCGACGTGACATGTAATAAAACTAAACTACGCTTAAACATGTGAGGTGTTATACCTATAGACCATTTGCCAATGCGAGGTGCTATACACCTTTTGTGTAAATACATATTAGATATTGTGTGTCAATAATAGTAATACCGACAAGGGAATTTGTTCCCAATATTTTATACAGCGCTCAAAACCACTGAAGCTTGCAGTCTTCGATAGGTCGGCTTTGTTCGGTTGTTCATCAATAAACATTGAGGTCAATTTTACTGATTTCTTTAGTCAAGTGAAATGTTATGAAGAAATGAAGGAAATATATTTTATCTTAAAAACATGTTTTTTGTATAGAATTTATATATAATTTGCCTTAGACTGTAATTGAATAAAGCCAAAAGCAAGTCTCTTTTGTAGTGGTAGTGCTGATCTGGGATTGTGATTCTCTTCCAGAATATAGGTGTGAAGTAATGTCTCCAGCATATCATATGGTGCGTGAGAGGTCCGGAATTCGACTCCCCACCTTACTTCGTTCTCCTAATATCCTGTTATTTCTAAAAGATCGATAACGCACATGCGACGTTTGCGAGTCACAGGTTCAGAGAAGTAACTTAACATTAGGCGACCCGTTTGCTCGACAGACATATTGAAACTGGCACTGAATTTGAACTAACAAATTGACATTATGAGCTGTTTGATATTAGCTCGAATCGAATCTGAAACCTTTAGCATAGTGAGCAGAGTCACCTCAACTACGCCACATATTAAAAAAACAAAGCTATCTGCACAAAGCATAACGCTTAAATCGAACTACAAAGACGTTCACTCTAACATGTCCCTTAAGGACAAATACACGAGAAAAGTTACGCAGAATAAACGTTATCATTATATGAGAACCAACAATATATACCTAGTTATATATAGAAACATATAGTGTCTGGGTTCAACACATTTCTCGCCTGGAAACTTCTGAAGCGATGATAATACGGTCCCAAGAGTAAGACGTCGGCAGTTCGTTAAGAACAACCTCCGGGCGTCAACAACTTGAGAATAATATATAATTTTATAAAATACCTTTTATTATTATACCATCTAGGGGGGTGTTTTGAAAAGGGAATTGATTGTTTATTTAGAAATTATTTACTTTAAATCACTAATAGATATTTTATCCTATACTACCTATACACTACACTTTCACATTTTGCTTCACTAAAGATTTGTTTCGTGGCCGAAATTTCAAAGGCAATAAAGAAATAACTTTGAAACCTAAATTTGGCACCAATTTAAACTTTATTATTAAGTCTTAGATTGGTTTGAAGACGGTAGAAAGAAGTTATTAATGAATTTGATTTGGTAAAGTGGTAACGTTAACGTTTTCTATGCAAATTTTTTCTTCAGTTTTTTCACAGGCAATTTTTTCCAAGTAAAAGCATTCGATCTCTTACTTACATGTATATAAACAATATTTAGTTAGAATTTTAATAAATTTAAAAGCTTTTTTTCATTTATAAATCTAAGCAAGCTCACCTTTTCACACCTATTTCAAAATTAAATAATTGAATCGCACCGCACGAACCATTTCAATTAAACATGGACCACAAAGTGTTCTTGCATTACACAAAAACCAAAAGTACAACCGGCAACACAAGTCGTTTCGTTTCCCGTCGAATTTTCTAGAGAACACTCGACGAAATCGCCACGGGGTTGGGTAGAGTGCGCTCGAGGGACCCACTGCACGACATTGTACAAAAAGTGCCAACTTGTATAAGGTACTTGCTGAACACTTACTGCTTCTAAAAGGTGGTAAGAAAATGTTCAGTGTAACTTGGCTTAACTTGGCGTTATATAGGCAAAATATGTAACACTCAAATGGCATTATATGTAACCCGGCCCTCGAGCTTGGTTGTCATATTAACCCATTTGCAGTTATAACGCGTAAATGTAGTCGTCAGAAAAAAGTGTGACAGTAGGTTTGAGAAAAAAAAACAATTTGCAGCGCTCAAAGGACCCTAGTTGGAGAGCTTTAATTGTGGAAAACTGGTCATATAGTAATATAAGTATATACAAGTACAATTAGTGAATAACTTTACATGATATTCCTATAGCACTTTGTATTTTGTGCTTCTTTAAAATAAAAACATTTTAAACAAAATTTTTATGAAAATTGAACAGCTTTTGATTTGCGTTATCTCCATATTATGAGTCACTTAACGCCAACGTTTCTTTGCCACTATTTGTGGCGACTGTATTCCATGGTACACTGTTTGCAGTAAACTGGCAATAAGCCATAAAATTATACGAGTAGACTGGTCACAACATCGTATATTGGAAAATAAAAGGCAATGATCTTGAAAATATCGTTATTTTTAAATATCTTATCAACATTTTGTTGGTATAATTTAAAATGGTTGACCTTTCATTGTGGTTGAACGAAAAACCTTTAAATTTCTAACAAACAATACTATAAAATCTGGAAATTGTGATACAAGTTGTGTTCTTAAATAAGCAAAATATTTAAGCATAAAAAGCAGTAAAAAATTACTATAAACGTTGATCATAAATGTTCTTTTAACGCTAAAGATTCTACTTATTTATTAGATATCTCTTGAAACATATTGATTTATTTGATTTACGTCAACACTACAACCACATCTCTTGTAATATTTGTAACTTGCAAGTAAAAGTTAAGTAATAGAGCTAAATAATGGTGCTTTTAAAAAAATATGTCTATTCGTATTAAATAAATGAAGCCCTTGTCCTTTCAATAGAAAACAGTCCATCTAGAACTGTTTTCTATCCAAAAGACAAGGGCTAGTTTTATTACTACAAGGGCAATTTTAGAGAGATTGAGATAATATATACCTTTATTAAGGAATTGTCATAATAAACATAAATAAAATGAATAGAATTAGAATGTGATAGATAGATTAGACTTGTAAGTGATTACTTGCAGTTGAAAAAGTAAATATAGAGGACAAATCCCGGCTAGAGGAAAAACAAAAAGACATCTATTAATAATTCGTAATCCAAATATCAAACACAGAACAAGTGTTGTTATTGTGTCTATAAACGTTTATGTCGTGTATTGAGGAATAAACAGATGTAATTAATCCATTGAATATTTAGTGAGTACGAGATTGTGATAGCGAACACTCTTTATGGGGTGAGGGAAAATGGCTGTGCTCTCTGGTATTGGCTAAGTTGGTCTTTTAGAAAGTGTTGTTTGTGAAGTATTGTTGTTAAGGCGAATATTACGTTTTTTTAAAGTATTTCTAACTATAATATTAGCGTTTAAAAGTAACTTGTACTTGTAAGCAGGTAGTTTTCCGCAACTGGGATAACGACTGGGTAAAAAAATGAAATTCTAATTAGTCCGTCAGATAGATTTCGAAAAAATATTAAACACGTGTTTCACCTTCAGAGTAGGTCCTTAAAAGTAAGCTTTTAAGATTTAAAATAATAAGAATTAATTTATTCAGAAATTCTTAGCAAAAACTACAACTCAAATAGAAAAGCCAAAAGTGCGAGTTGAACTCGCGAACTGAGGGTTCCGTACAAACTTGTAGGTATTTAAATAGTTCATCACGGGAGTCGAGTTCTTTCGTTTCTTTGAGTAAATTTTAAGTTTATTTCGAAACTGTAAATTAAATAATTTTTATTTTTATTTCTTGATGAATTGATAAAACTACAAAATAGTTTCCAAATTTTTGCCTTCTCATGTGCCTTAGAAAATTTACATTCTCTACGGCTACCACACCATACTCATATTTATGTCAACGAGATATCCCTTTAAATTTTAATTAAGTAAGTACCTTCTAAGTGTATTATAGAATTTATTTTTAATCGTTGAATGCACCAATATCTAAGATCATGAAGTATAATAATTCAAATTAATTAAAAATAATAAAAGCAGAATGATCTGATTTCAAAATAATTGAAAGCGGTTAATAAATTAGTATTTTGTTGCCGATATCGGCCTAGAAATTTGATTCTTTCACAGCTTCTAGGGATTCTAGACTTAGGTACTAATTTGAACTTGATACCTACGCGTTTCTTGGAAAAAGGTTCTTGATAGCCGACGGTAAATGTAGTGATCCTATATAGAGATAATTTTATACTTTTTGGCACGGAACCCCAAAAACTAAATTCTCACAAATAATAAGCTCTGTTGGCATTAAGCCAATGATTAGTAAATGACTTAAAGAAAAATATACAAACTCAAAATCAGATATACAGGGTAGCTCAAATAGATCGGTAAGTAAGGGTAAGTCTGAAACTATAAGACATACAAAGATCTGCTCTGCGGAACCATGTCATCGATTTTAGTAAAAGAAAAACTGCATCAGCAACAACACAACTGCATAGTTTAAAAAAAAGCTATAATTCAGTAAGTACGGGAATCGAACCCGGAAGATTTGAAGAATAAAACGTGCCCCATTATCTTTTTTTAGATATCGATTTTGCAAGTCTTAGGCAGTAAATGTTACTATGAAACATGATATCTAAAATGAATGCATTGCTTGTAATTGATAACTTTCAACAAGGCCCTGTCAAACATTTTACACATATAACCAAAGTACAGAACCAGAAATCACTGCCATAACACTATAATAATATATCTAAAATCATTTAGCAACATAAATCAACTGATACACCTAATGTTAAAGCGATATCATAAATTACGCAACATTTGGTTCCATACATTTGTTATATTGTCAGCCTGATGTGGTACCGATTGTAATTGCTGCCCAATCAATTTGATTTAGTTACTACTGAGCTGTATTAGATATTATCTTGGGTTTAAAAATGAATACTTAAATGCAACTGTTCGTTTTGTGTGTTTCTTTATATGCAAGTGTTTGTTTGGTGTGTGTTTCTCTTATAAAATTATCTGGATGAAAGGTCGATGTTACTATACGAGTCTCTTGTTCGAATATATTTTAAGTAACTAAAACTAGGCACATTACGTGTATATTGAAATCTGTCTTATTGTAAACTAATTAAACTAAGTTTTTTTTGTTAAACAAATTTTAAATCCTTATTAATATAACCTGTCAATATAGCCTTTACAGACAACACTTTCAGGCACCTATATATGTGCCTGAAAGTGTTGTATAATAAAATATAATAGTTGTATTATTATACAACACTTAAGGCTGATTTTTCCATCGCCAGATAAATTAACTCGAGAAATAACTTTGAAATTTTGACAGTTATTTCATACAAAAATTTTATTCATCGAATTAAAGTTATCTGGCGATGGCAAAATAGGCCCTTAGATAAATACAGCAAATATTATGATATGCAAAGAATACAAAGTTATATTGATCAAAGATCTTATTACAATAACTAAAAGTCAAAATTCATTAATTTATGACTAACCCAATTAATATCACTCACACAAACCTGAAACCAGCAATCAAGTAACACAAACTAAACGATCATTGTTAACGCGCTTTTAAATAAAGGCGGGAGAACGCTCGGCTGTGAACCCCGATCGGCGAGCCCGGCGTGCGAACCCCGAGCTTCGCGTCACATTGGCATTCTCTTCACATTCGGTCGGTCGGTCGGTCGACTCCGCACCACCATTTTTGCATTGTATCCAACTTTACGTTATAACCCAAATTAACGTTGTAATCTAATATAGTAAATCATTAACAAAAAGAGGAGTTTCATTACATCCCTAACAAGTTTCGAGCCGGATTACGATCAAGAAGAAGGACTACAAGAAAACAAAACCAAGAAAAGGGATTGCAACACGTGGTGTCGTGAGTTTGTTCCGATTATTCAAATGCGCAGTGTAGTGATCTTATCATCAAAATCTTTCATTATATTTCATTATCATACTTCATTGAATGTCCAATTCATCTACTTTAAAATTCATAAAATGTAATACGGTTGATCATCACACCGTTCTAATTATTCGTTTTGTCTAACCTACTTACACGTATAAATAAATCCCAACAATATTTCAACTATTACAATTAGTACCTAGCCATTACCGTACATTGATAATTAATTCAGAGGTTCCACGAATTAACCACATGCCTTTTTTCTGCTAAGACTGTTCCCAGAATCGTAAACGTAAATCATTATTATATCGCAAATACTTTGTTGTTTTTTTTCACATTCCAGAACGTTCGGGGCAAAGTCCACAGTTGACGGCAAGTAAGCGGGTATCGGTTGCCGAGTCACGGGCGCGTGGCGTGGCTTTTGCGCGAACCGGTTTTGCACGTTGCATATGGCACGCTTTCGCTGCCTGCCTATTGTTGCGCTTTGTTTGCACTTTGCACCCATTACTGCTCCTCGCAAACTAAAATTTACGTATCGTTTCAATCATTTTGTTAACACGTTTTTATTTTATCCTATTACTAAATATCAGATCTTAAATTTTGTTCCTTTCAAAAACTCTCAGTTAATTTAGTTAAACCTAATTAATTGTTTTTACTTTTATTTAAATTTAAATCATGGAGTCGCTCAAATCATTAAAGAAAACAAGAGCTTCACATAAAACTAAGCTTACAATTTTTAAATCATATCTCGATCCTCTCTTGCCATGTACAGAATTAAATAGCTTGCAGTCTCACGAGCTAAGTGCTAGATTAGCTAAAATACAACAAATGTACGACCACTTTGATTCAAATCAGATTGAAATAGAAAACCTAACGGAATTTCCAGATGAGGAGGTAACCGAACGCAAGAACTTTGAATGCAGCTACTTTGGGTTGTTAGCTGCGGCGGAGGACCTGCTGAGTAGAACAACATCTGCCGCGGCGGGCGCTGCCTCTGCGGGCCAGGACTTCGCTTCAGTCACAGGTTCAAATGTTGCGACACGATCAGGTGGGCCCAACCTAAAATTACCTACAATGCAGTTACCTACCTTTACTGGACGCTATCAGAACTGGTTAGAGTTTCGAGACACATTTACGTCACTAATTCACAACAATACATCAATATCCGATATTCAGAAATTTCATTATTTAAAGGCAAGTGTCAAGGATAGTGCAGCATTAGTAATACATTCAATAGATATCTCCTCGGATAATTATAAGGTAGCATGGGATGTTTTGTGTGAGCGTTATAATAATGATAGAATGTTAATTAATAATCATGTCCATGCATTGTTTCACATTGAACAAATTCAAAAAGAATCTTCAATTTCTTTAAGAAATTTAACTGATATAGTCAATAAAAATCTCAGGTCCTTAAAAACAATGAAGGTACCTACGGAGCACTGGGATCTTCTCATTATTTATATGGCGGCCAGTAAGCTTGACCCCATCACGTCTCGTGACTGGGAACAAGAACGTAATTTGCGTAAAGAGATCCCAACTTTAAATGACTTCAATTTATTTCTTAGAAATCGTGCTGACTTGCTAGAATCAATAGAAAAGGCTAATAGGCAACCAACACGCAGACACAGTGACACAACACACATGCGACCAAAAACATTCATTACTAATCAAGCTATGCACAGACAACCACAACGGTTGTGCCCTGTCTGCAAGTTACCTCACTCCATATATCATTGCAGCAAATTAAAAACCATGCCCATTGAAATCAGGATCGAAAAGGCCAAACATTTAAAACTCTGTTTAAATTGCTTGCATGGAGGGCATGACGAAAGAACTTGTAAATATGGATCATGTAAAATATGCTCCCAACGGCATAACAGCCTATTACACTTAGATCACATGCACAAAACAAACACTCAATTCAATCAAGGCGAGTGCGTAGTACTACCTGCAATGCAAGACCGTACCGAATCACACAACAGCATCGCACTATCAGCGATGTCTTTCAATAAATGTCAGGTTTTACTATCCACCGTTATAGTACTTATTTCAGATCACACAGGTCATTTACACAGAGTGCGTGCACTGCTGGACAACGGCAGCACATCAAATTTCATTACTCACAAATTACAAAAACAATTAAAGATTCCAACATACTCAACATCAATATCCGTGCAAGGATTGAATAATCAATTTTCAGAAGTCACCAACAGGTGTAACGTCACAATTTCAACACTTACAAACAGTGGTTATAAAACAAATATAAATTGTTTTGTCATACCACAAATCACTCAACTAATACCATCACACAAGGTAAATAGTTTTCATTTCAATATTCCCTCAGACATCCACCTCGCGGACCCAACATATAACATACCCGCTGAAGTGCAGATGTTACTGGGGGCAGACTTGTTCTGGCAAGTTTTACAAAACAGACGCATTTCTTTAGGCAGGGGCAAACCAACCCTGGTTGAAACAACACTAGGGTGGATTGTTTCTGGTACAGTCGGAATTACGAACTCCAGAAATAAAGGCATTAATAAAATATCATCATTCACTCAACAAACAGTACCTTGCAATTTCAATCATGATAGGGACATCGAGCTCGACACAAAGCTCGACAAGTTCTTCGAATTAGAATCGCTGACCACCACTCAACAAACTGAACCAAAGGTTGAGAGTGAGTGTGAATCAATTTTCATAAAAACAACTGTTCGTCAACCAGACGGCAGGTTTGTAGTCACAATTCCATTAAAGAATTCACTAGAATGTCTTGGTGAATCCAAACACTTAGCGCTCATTAGATTTCAGTCATTAGAACGTAAATTCAAACGTAATCCAGTTTTCAAGCAAAGTTATATAGATTTCATGGAGGAATACATGGCTCTAGGTCATATGTCAGAAAACACTAACCCAACACACAAAGACATTTCATATTTCTTACCACATCACGGTGTCCTGCGTGAAGATAGTTTGACAACTAAATTAAGAACAGTATTTGACGCATCAGCAGTCAGTCCAAATACCGGTAAATCCTTTAATGATATACAAATGGTAGGTCCCACAATCCAAGATGATTTAATAAGTATTTTAATTCGTTTTCGTCAACACAAATTCGTAGTAACAGCCGACATTGAAAAAATGTATAGACAAATTTTAGTAAACCCAAATCAGCGTAAGTTACAACAAATATTTTGGAGGTCGAATCCTAGTCAAGAAATTAAACAATATTTTCTAAATACGGTTTCATATGGAACAGCCTCTGCGCCCTACTTAGCATTTAGATGCCTCGTACAGCTCGGTAAAGATTGCAGTAATGAACAAGTAAGTAGAGCCATTCTATCTGATTTTTACGCTGACGATTTTGTAAGTGGACATGATAATGAGGAAACATTAAGTCAAATATGCAAGGGTGTTATACGTGAGTTACAAGGAGCTCATTTTAATTTGCGTAAATGGCACTCTAACAACACACAACTTCTCAATCAGATTGTAGGTAAAAACAACACTGACAATTTAGTAAATTTAAGCAAACACGAACATACAAAAACCTTGGGCATCCAATGGTCATGTAAGAGGGACACATTACAATTTTCACTTCAACATATAGAACCTTCAAAATCAAGCATTAGTAAACGCTATATTTTATCTACAGTAGCGCAAGTTTTTGATCCACTAGGTTTAATTAACCCTTGCATGCTACAAGCAAAACGTATTCTTCAACAGTTATGGGCAAAGGGTATTTCATGGGACGACGAGTTACCCCTTGATATACAATCCCAGTGGAATAATTTCATTCAACACCTTGCAGAGTTGAACCATATTGAAATACCACGCAGGATTCTATGTAACAATTACATTTCACTTCAATTGCACACATTCGCAGATGCATCAAATCTAGGGTTTGCAGCATGCTCATACATTAAAACAATATCAAGCACAGGAGACATTAAGGTACATTTAGCATTAGCCAAAAGCAAGGTAGCTCCTCTAAGGCAAAAACTAACCATGCCTAGACTAGAGCTTTGTGGAGCTCTTCTGGCGATGCAGTTAGCAAAACAGTTGAAGAAGGCTTTACATTTAAAGTTTCATTCTGAATATTTTTGGTCTGATTCCACTATAGTACTTGGTTGGATTAAAACATGTAGCCACCAAAGATTAAAACAATTTGTATACAATAGAGTAGTAGAGATTACACGTGATTCAGAACCATCATCTTGGTACTACGTACCATCTAGCATAAACCCAGCTGATATAGGTTCAAGGGGTCTTAATGCCCTGCAATTGAAAAAATCAGCATTGTGGTGGACGGGACCACCTTTCCTAGGCGAGGTAGAACTAAACATACCTACACAGCCTCCATACGTACACATAGATAATCTTCCCGAGGTCAAGGTCCACATTTCTCAAACAGAGTTTCAAAAAGAATGTTTTACTAATAAGTATTCAAATTTTAATAAATTACAGAGAATTACTGCCCTATTGTATCGTTTTATTCACAATTGTAAAAATATCAAAAATAAGTTCACAGGCCCATTGCTGACATCAGAACTTAATTGCGCAACGAAAACTCTTTGTAAGGTCATACAAAGAGACGAATTTAGTAAGCAATATTTTCTTTTAAACTCTAACCGATCACTATCCTCCAAAGATAAAATATTAAGTTTAAATCCTTTTATTCAAGATTCGATCATAAGAGTTGGTGGTAGGCTCTCAAACTCAAACTATGACTACAACACAAAACATCCTATACTGCTTCACGCGTCACACAATATCACAAGACTGCTAGTGGAGCACTATCACAAGATTTTATTACACCCAGGGCCGCAACTACTATTAGCTACGTTGCGACACAAGTTTTGGATAATTAACGGTCGTCACTTAACGAGAAAAATTACTCGAAATTGTTTTAAATGCCGTAGATTCTCAGGTGTAACATATCAACCTATAATGGGTAACCTGCCTGAAGAACGACTTCACGCAGAGTATCCATTCGCCAATACAGCTGTAGATTACGGAGGTCCAGTTCTGATACTCGACAGAAAGGGTAGAGGTTCGCGACTTAAAAAGGCATACATATATGTTTTTGTTTGCTTGGCCGTACGTGCAACGCACATTGAACTTGTGACCGACTTGTCCACACAAGGCTTTTTATCAGCGTTAAATAGATTCATTGCCCGCAGAGGCAAGCCCACCGCCATCTGGTCAGATAACGGTACAAACTTTCGAGGAGCTTGTAACGAACTTTATAATTTTTTAAAACATAACTCTGATTGTATAATTTCATATTCAGCCGAAAAGGAAATAGCCTTTAAATTTAGTCCTGCGTACAGTCCCCATTTCAACGGTCTAGCTGAAGGCGCCGTAAAATCAGTTAAACATATTTTGAATAGGGTATTATCATTAGCTCATCTCGACTACGAGGCAATGAATTCAGTCTTAGTAGAGATAGAGGGCATACTTAACTCTAGGCCTCTCACTCCAATGTCTAACGATCCCTCTGATCTTGTCTCACTTACACCTGCGCATTTTTTAATCGGACGAACGATAATGATGTCACCTGCTTCCCAGACAAGAAACAAATGGCGTCAGACGAAAGGTCAACCCAATCTTGGGGATTTGGTCGTGATCAAGGACGACCGCCTTCCTCCCAATCGATGGCTGTTGGGTCGAGTAGCAGCAGTCTACAAGGGTGCAGACGGGATCAACCGCGTCGCAGATGTCGTCACCACAGCGGGGACCACAAGAAGAGCCTTCAACAGACTCTGTCCCTTACCAACGTTGGAACGGGACGTTCCAAGGGGGGCAACATGTTAACGCGCTTTTAAATAAAGGCGGGAGAACGCTCGGCTGTGAACCCCGATCGGCGAGCCCGGCGTGCGAACCCCGAGCTTCGCGTCACATTGGCATTCTCTTCACATTCGGTCGGTCGGTCGGTCGACTCCGCACCACCATTTTTGCATTGTATCCAACTTTACGTTATAACCCAAATTAACGTTGTAATCTAATATAGTAAATCATTAACAAAAAGAGGAGTTTCATTAGAGCCCTAACAATCATCAATACAATTAATCAAAGTATCCATTTATACATATACAACCAAGCAAATACAAACAATCAATCATTTATTTAATTAAAACTAATGTATAAACCAAGAGTTCTCTTTGAGAGAAACGTAAGAGAGAAACTTGTGAATAATAACGAAGCTCTCATTCGCTGTATAAAGGTATTTGACTCATGTGAGAACTTGAGAAACCCTTTTTAGATTTAATTATGCAAGTCTTTGAATGCGAGCATGAAACGTCATGTCAATCCGTAGTCCTAGTTCTCCACAGCTCCACACATTTATTATTCACTAAGAATATATTTCTTTGAATAAAGTTTTTTGTTGAAAAACTAATTTTTAGTTTTCTAATTTGGAACTTGAATAAATCAGACGTTTGGTTCAGTTATCGAAAGTAGGTTAACATAGGTATTCAGATGTTGGGAACATTTTTGTGATTTTGTAAAGGTAAACTATATTTTGCCATTATATCCAATAAAATTATTAAATAATAATCGACTGCAAGAGATATAGTACCTACTCTTAAGATTTAATGTAATTTATACTGCTTTTCCTAAATAAATAAATAAATAACGAATAATATAGATTACAAAAATAAATTGATTGTGTTAGTTTCGATAATTGCGCTAAATTTATTTCTATTGCAACAAAATGTTTATAAAATAAATTGAAATTGAATTGACTTTTTAACTATTTTTTAATATAAAATAAATATATAAAAACACATCTAAATGAATATAAAAAGGATAGATAGAGGCACGCAATACACCTAATAAAATATACGTTACTTAAACTTATTTGGCGCCTTATCAAGGCATGGAAGCTGATCAGATTTCCTCAGCGTTTCTTAATTAGATCATTAAAGGTTTATTCCGTTAAATTAATGACAAAAGGAAAACGTTAAATAAAACATGAGAGAAATATTAACAGACGTCAAGAAGCGTCACGTGGAAACTCACTTAGCGCGTTCAGTAAGTTGAGTAAAGTCTCTGCAAACATTACATAATAAATTTTGTTTAGATCCTTCCTAACTTGTTAGTTTGGCGCAAGGGAAACGCTTTTAGAGTTTACATTATAGTGTTTTTTAGATCAAAATAACACTCTTTTCCGAACCTTTATCTATTCTGTCTATTTGGGGTCGGTTTTGCACAAAATTATACAGGATAAAGTTTTGTGTTTTTATAATAAATAAAAAATACTGTTATAAACATGCGGTTTATAAGGAAAGAATATTATTATGTCATTGCGTATTCCACCATTTTTTAAGGGAACGAAAATGTGAATAACTCCAACCCCATTTGAAAATGAGTTCTTAGTAGGTATTTACTTGCCGTACCTCACGGAAGTCTTAAGTATATGTTGAAACCGAACTATGTATTTAGCGAACATAAAATTAAATCATATGTCTCCAATTTAGCAAAGCTAATGAACGGCATATTTTTAGATATTATCTTAGAATCGGGAGAGTTGGAGATATCTGGGGGAGCCCAGCAGTGAGACGACGTGGATTGAAAAAAAAACTTAGAAAATGAAAAGGAAGTACGTGTGAAAGAATGAGCGTGTGAAAGAACGTGTGAATGAAATAGCGTGTAAAAGTACGTGTGAATGAAGAAGCGAAGTTTCACAGGTAATAGAATAGAATAGAATATAATATCATTTATTAACATAAAGATTACAACATCTTATTATAATATATATATAGTAAGAGCTGTGCTCAGTATATTTTGTCAAGAAATAACAATAATAACTTAAAATAATAAATAATTAATATTCCTCATTCATTTTGGGCTGTATAGGGGCTACTAGATATAATTAAATTAAAAAGATATTCATAAATAAAATAAATAGGGATGTACCGTTAGTTAGGCTTGAAATGGTCATAGTTATTGTCATAAAACTCTAAATAAACCAGGTAGGGATCAGTTGCAAAAGATATTCTTCTTCGTGTCGATGGAAAAGACTTAAATTATGAGGCTCCAGTGAGAGGCCACCCAATGGCGTTGGGCTGGCTGGACATGAGGTCCTCAAGAGTACATGAGGAATTCGGACACTTCAGTAAATGGGACACAAAGTTTGATAAGCAAAAGATATGAAATTGATTTATGTTATTTTATCAAGTCCTTATGAAGTTTTTCTCTTAAACCTTGTACCGCGTGCTTAATTCGAGAGCCACCAACGCGCTGCAGGTGTAATAATGATTGATGTTCATATTAGCATATCTTGCCCCTATTTATCTTGTATAAATTGCAATTGATTTGACGCCATCCATCTATTAAAATACCTGATGAATAATTGATGATAAAAATATTTTACGACGCTACTAAACATTATTTGTCTAAAAAAAGATATTTTAAATAATGAACGTCAAATCTTTGCAATAATGTTCATTTTAAAAAGTATTTTTATAAATGTTTTGTTATCAATTATTGTTTATATAAGACATATTGGTATCATATAAAAATAATTAAACTAAACATTGCATACAAATAACAATCAATCACTCTATCATTTTCATTTTGGCAACTAATCCCTAACTAGGTTTTTTATTATCTGTCTATAGTATTACGAGTAGAAACTACAAACACAATCATACACACTATCAGAATAAAATAAATATGTGTGGATAGAAATCGATCCTTTAACACTTTATTTCGCTGATGACCAATTGCGCCATTTGTATATTTGGTAATTAAATTAAATTAATTATACTTGGATGTAACGAGTGATAGAAATAACGTAAATAGATAACGGAAAATCATTAGTTCATCGAAAGTTCATAAATATTATATTTCAAAGCTGTCAATTTTAATTACCAAACAACAATTTCTTTGTAAAATCAATTCCTATCCTTTAAACTTCAAAATATTAACGTCAATTTTGAGCACTATTAAATTACTCGTTTGTTTATTGTTTTAACTTTTGAAAGTCTGACATCCAGTTTATAAAACTTTATTATTAAATTACGTTTATTATTTTCAACTTTTGACATTGGAACTTGTAATGTAACAGTCCGTTAGAATAGACCACACATATAATCATTAACTACATCACTACATCATCTCATTATAGTAACTGACCCCTAACTAAGCTTGGAGCTTGTATCTAGGGTACCAAAAACAACGCTCACACTCATTCACACACACCCAGACCGAGAAAAACATTTGTGGTTCACACAAATATTCACCCCGCACGGGAATCGAACCCGCAACTTTGCCATCGAGGTCGTCAAAATGTTCTAAGTTGTTTGAATACGAAAGAGGTCATTAAAAGTGTATTCTTACATTTCCTACTTCATGTACAGATGTATTCAATGAGAGGAAGGCGCAATATCTTTTCAATTTCTTAAACTATTTTATAAACATGAATTTCAATGAAGAATGCTCTATTCTCTTTATTATTTTTGTACCAAAAATCGAATTCAACTGGCAACTTCAAAATCAAGCTGACTCTTAAATAAAGTACCTAATTAATAACCTTTTTAAACAAGATCAGAAATCATATACTAAAAAGGTAATTATAGACTCAATTAAGCCAAAATCTAATTACAAAAGCAAACTTACGTTATATTCATGTCATTAAACGTTAAAATTGTGAGTTTAGAACCTTAACATCCGTCCCTTAGTTTCATTGCTCATCATTACTTCAAGTTACGAGCGAATAAAACACATAACTCCTCATTGCCTGGCGAAGCACTTAAAATCAAACATTATTTACGTGTCAAAAGAAAGTATGCATGATGTAAGGTAGGGACTTTGTTACGCGGAATTTTAGGTCATTTTACTAATATTATAAAGATGAAAGGTTGTATTGATGGATGCATGTTTGTCTCTTCCATGCAAAAACTATTGAATTGATATAGCTGAAATTTTATGGAGTTATTCCATATACTCACAGGATTAGGATGTAAGCGTGTAAAACCGCAGGGCACAACTACTAAGGATTTAACTTGTACGTAAAATAAGCAGCAGACTTATAACACGTCTGGTGGATGATTTAATAACAATCTCTCTTTATTCTCCTTGCGTCTGGGTCTCCCAGTCTCTTAAACTTTAACTGCCTTATTTGTGTTGCATTTTTAGTCTGGTTTAGCACTAAAGCATTATATAGGTAGGTTACATAGGTTTTACAATCAATTTGAATAATGTCAAAGGGACAGGTTTGTCTGACAAGGTGTCAAATGCTTACCAGGTTTTGTTAAACCAGACTAAAAATCCAACGCAAATAAGGCAGTTGAGGCTAAGGTTTATTGACAACGGCTAAGGTAAATGATGAACACAGATCAGGAAGTCACCTTAGGACTTCCGTCCTAACATCATGAACAACAAAAATTACTGACCATTACTCAAACGCTCTCCGCTCCGCTACACGCTCAACTCAGTTTCACCTTTATAACAGTAAAAGTTATCACGAGTTACGTACTTTATGACGAGTTTTCTTTGAGAGACAAGGGCAAACAAGTTCCAGATCATGCCTGCTTACTTATTTATTAGAACATGTCTTCTCATGTTTGCTTTTAATTTTAATTAAACGAGTTGTAGATAGGAAGGCAAATTATGTTTGTGTTATTCCTAAATTATAAGTTAGGCTTTCAAGAAATTAAATACATTTTTGATGATTCTACGTTTTGCCTTGTAAGGTATTTACTCGTAAGACCTCTTATTGTGCTTTGTTAATGCGTATTGGTAATCTGACTTGCAAATACTTAGAATATACATAAGAAAACCTCGGGCCAAGGAAGAAGCCTATAATATGGTTTCAGAAGCCTACTTTCCTTTAACCTTCTTGACTATACAGCAACATTATTGCCGTAACAAAGTTTAAAACTAGCACGGGAGGTAATGTCTCGATAATTGCTCAAATGTACTTATAGTAACAAAAACTTTATTAATAAATTGATTTGATTATTATCCAAAGCCAAAGATGAACAATTCCATTACAAAAATCGATACTTTAAACAATTTCACAACACAAAACGTTATAAAAAGAGCCTTTGAAAGCGTGTGTTACTCAAATAATGAACACAAAACCTAAAGATATAAATAAAGCTCGCTCGTTACTCCTTTTGTCGATGTCATGCCTTAATTATGAGGAAAATTACTTGTAATAACTGAGACTTGGTTTTTAATACACGACGTTATAGGAGATATTTGTGTCGTAAAATATTTTATTACAGATCTGGTGTGTGAACATTATGTGAGTGATACTGGTGATAGATGGGATAACAAATTTTGTCAAGGCAAGGCTTTACGTTCTTGCTTCGGTTTTGCTTAGGTACTCTTTTCAATATTCTTTATGTTTGCCTTTTCCTTGGATCTAGCCACGGATTATATAATTTACTAGCAATTTCACTCGCGTATTACCCATTCCCGTGGGAATATAGGGATAAAATGTAGTCTGTCACTCGGTGATAATATAGATTTATATTAGTGAAAGAATTTTTGAAATCGGTTCAGTAGTTTCGGAGCCTATTCGTTACAAACAAATCTTTCCTCTTTATAATATTAGTAGAGACTACGTAACAGGTACGATCAGGGCCAGATAAAAGGTACCTTATATCTGACACTGACTGTACATAGGTATACCACTATCAGCTAAATCACGCAAAAAACTTGCTCAGACAATTGACTTAACGATACTATCATATTAATCTTGCCACTGCAAACGGCACGATGTATTGCGTTACAGATTGTTATTATGTAAACTGCTATACGAAGCAACGCTGCTAGTCTGAGAGTGTAGATGCTTACCGTTGCAGATTGATCTGATCTACACGGGAGCTTCCTTGCTATGATTGCTGGTCCCAACATGTTGCTTTTTGCTTGAATTACTTGTATTAAAAAGGAAGTTTTTTTTAACAAACAATGCCTGTATTAACTGTCTAAGATGAAATGGGAACCTTATATTCATAAACGATGAAACTGTATAACTACGCTTATTACACACGAGTGATATAAGCATCCAAGTACTGAAATCCATTACATTCTGCCCTCTTACATTATCTGACTCGACTTTGTTTGTTTTGATTGAAATAGGACATTTACTCCATGATTTCAGAAGCTCATTTATACTTTTGTCTGTCGGGCGATGCGGGAAGGATTCAGTACTTACTGTTATGTCTATTTTTAAGAACATATTAATGCTTTGGATTCTTTTCGGCGGCAACAGTATTTAAAATAAAACGTACTACTATTGACAAAATATGTTCTGTGTTTTACCAAATAAAAAATGGTGGATTCGATTTTTTTTAATATCCCCTGTCCCTACATTTTCACCATCACCCAAACATTTCCATATTCCCCATCATTAACTTAGAACTATATATTCTTCTCATCGTTCCATTATATTCTTATCTCCTACCACTGCCAGACGCAATAAATACGCCACTAAGAACATCAAATTTATTCTCTTAAAATTTTCGTTTTGTCCCACGACTGTGGCGTCAGCGGAAAATAGGTGCTTATTCTTTTTATTTGAATAAATTGCGGGCTCCTCCGAGCAAGTGAGCATTTGTTTTCACTTAGAAACAAGTGAACGGACGAGATATCCACCACTTACAGTTTTATTATGTGGCCAGTATCTAAGACTTAGAATTTATGGGCGGTGAGTTGAGGGGATTTTTATTTTATAATTGGTATTATTTTCGGTATTTTTTTATGAAAATTGTTTAAAAAAGTAGTCGTAAAAATTAGTTTTTTCAGTAAATGTATGTGTACTGAGGACATTCTTGCTATAAAATCCCATCTGGAAGTAATCCAGTCGAAAGCCAACATAGGTATTTGTTATATACACAAATCCTTGAAAGGAAATTGAACCTTCAACGTTAGCACAGTAAGCTGTATCGCTGCCAAACACTACTCCTTTGAAAATGCCATCAAATTTTAAAGTCATCATAAATGCATCATATATGTAAAAATAAATCTTAAAATGTCCAAGTTTCATTGCAAATTAACCCCATTTTTACGAGTGACAGTGTCAATTTATAATTTTAATAGATTGACCTGACTGTGGCAGAAATGTCCAATTTATGTTCCCATTAAAACCGACGGCTTTAATTTAACCAACTTGACTTTCCGAATTTAATTCTTATAACGGGTAAACACCATTATTATCCGCAAAGCGATTCATTATTTATTCATTTGTTGTTATAATTACTATGACTGCTGTTGCCGATTTTGTGTTTTGCTATTGTTGATTATATTTTGTTATTGAGTTATGTTATTGTTGTAAACCAAAGAAAATTTATTGATTTAAATTTCAATGTTTCAGGTTAAATACATTAAGATATTTGATAAATAATAATAGCTCAAATAGGCCGATTCTGTAACTATTCCTTTTCATGTACCTTATGTAAAATATGTACTCACACAAATACCATGATTTGTGAATTAAACAAAACACCATTGCTACGATTTTATTTATAGATAAGTACATATGATATTAGATTTCAAATCATATTATAATATTTATAAATCACTATCTGTGCCCCGCGGTTTCACTTGCGTAGTTCCCGATCCCGTGGGAATTTTGGGATAAAACATAGCCTATGTTCTTTCCCTGATCATAAGCTAACCCTGTACAAAATTTCAAGTCAATCGGTTCAGTAGTTTAGCCGTGAAAAGGTAACAGACAAACAGACAGAGTTACTTTCGCATTTATAATATTATAAAATATAGTAATGAAGTAGGGATAGGGAATTAGGGATTAAGATTAAAAATTAAAAAGAGTTAACTCTAAAAAAGGATTATTAACATTTAGGATTAGGATTATTTAACAACAACAATCTTTTCACAGCAAAACAAACCAGTAGATACCCATTCAATCACACGTCTTCAACCTCTCAAACTTCTGCAATCATAGTGATATCATTTGTAGGCGATTTGGCACCAAGTGGGATCGGAAACGAGGTCAATCGGCCATCTTAATCATGTGGGTCATTCATAAATCTATCCATCGTTTGATGAACAGCTGAGGAACAACCCTCTATTGTTTATGTGTATGTATGGGTATTGGTGTTTGATTTGTGTGTTTATCGATTTTATGGATAACTAGCAGCGCCCCGCGGCTTCACCCGCGTAGTTCCCGTTCCCGTGGGAATTTTGGGATAAAAAGTATCCTATGTGTTATTCTGATGTATAAGCAAGATTATTGTAAAGTTTCATTAAAATCCATTCAGTAGTTTTTGCGTGAAAGAGTAACAAACATCCATACAGACAAACTTTCGCCTTTATAATATTAGTAGGATATGTCTAGTACATTCTAAAATTATTAAAATCTAACGAAACAAACAACTATGTAATATGTAATCGTACTATTTATTGGTAAAAATTCAATTGGTCACATACCTAACAAAATCCGAAATGTAGGTATTACTCTCAAAACTAAAACAACAACAAAATTGCATCCCAAACCCAACTCTATTCCATTATATTTAAAAAACAATTTCGCTAAAATCGCGTGCCAGTACTCCGCATAAATAAATAAATCTTGTCCTAATTCTAAAACGAGTGAAAAGAATAGAGCTCAGCCACTCACACCTACAAGCACATGAGCAAACATTTCTTTGTCAAAGTGTTACGTTTCTAAACTAACGCCGTACAATTTACGCCACGCGTTCTAAATCCTTTGTTTTGTTTCATTCCGCCATTCTGTTGGGTAACAAAAAGGCGTAAACCGATTTACAGTAAACGCGGTACAAACTATTACACTAAAATCACAAGTTTACAAACTTGTTTCCTTAGATTATTTCTTACTTTGTTCTTTATTTTGGACTTGGTTTCGTGTGACCGCAGTAATGTAATATCTACAATAAATAAAAATAAGTAAACGAAAACGTAAGAACATTATTTTTCAATATTACAACGCTTTGAATTGAGACAAATGTCAGGCGTTTGATGAGTTATACTGACTAAAAGGACTTAAATTTAATACACCAATATTATACATCTACCTACAAAAACACCCCGTTACTCAAACAAAAATACACGTACACGAAAAAACATAGTTGTCTTTAAACATTAAAACCGACTGAACCATGTACATATTGTACATGTACAACATTGTTCTCAAAAGAAACAATTTAAAACAAAAACGTGTTAAACATTCTCACTGTAAAATGAACACGTGTATTTTTAGTTTAACCGTAGTTTTTCAATGGTACTTTTAATACTGCAGTAATACACTGAGAGCCCGTGGATACCAGACCTTTGTTATTTTATAAAGGCTGAAAGTTTGTTAGCGCATGGTCAAAGCCACAGATAAGAACGATTATTGAGCCACAATCTTTTCTGTGTCAGTGACAGTGTCGCTGTAATCGCATCTTTTGGTTGTCAGTTTATTGAAAATGTATCCAAATGACATTGGAGTCAAAATGAGAATAGGAGCTTCCAATTTTAGCCGCCGGCACAGAAAATATTGTAACTCAATAACTATAATTATGAAGTTGGGGTAATCGTGGCTTAGGCAGAAAACTGCACCAAAGAGTTATATCGTACACCGATCTGCTTTCGCCAAATTATAAAGTGCGATTTTTGTATTATTACCTTCAGAATATTTTTAAAAATCACGTTATTCACTGCCAGACACTTATCATCGTGGAAACCCCTTGCCAGACACCCTTGATGTTCATGAAATTATAACTTTACTTACGTTCTAGTATAAATGCTATTATTATAGGCATAGGAGCAAGGACAGTAGCCCACCAGACAAACACCCGTCTGGTTAGAGGACCCTCCCTTTTCAATAGGAATCCCCATCCCCAAAATATAATATATATAAAATGTTATGTCCACTGGCTCTTAGTCTATAACGTCGGTTGTCGATGTCCACTGCAAACGTCGATATATCCTAAATTGAACACAGTCGGCTTTCTCGTTCAAGTTTTTTCAAGTGATTGGATGTTCAATTCATTTGGTTAGATTTATTGTTGCAGTTTAAAAAAATACTTTATGCGCAATGTGTTATTGTAAAGTTGTTAATAAATAAAAATTACATGTTTGTATGTGGGTATATGGGTAAAATAACTCTATTAATAGGGTCATCAAATCTTTCTCATAATAATGGTATATCATTTTCCAATTATTTAATAAAATTGATATCAAGTTAAGTATATAAAATTGAATTTCAAAATACGTAATTTATATACTGGTACTAATCGAACTTCTCCATCTCGAATCGATTTCACAGTGACAGGAATATAATCTTTATTCTGAAATACATAAATTATTCAACAAATATATTCAAGACAAAGGGAAAGTGCGTTAGATATCTGTTGAAACATATCAGCACGATGTTCTGCCCTATTGAACGGTAAATCAAATAAGTCACAGGTGTGAAGAAAAGGATCAAAGAAATTTCTATAGATGACTAGCAACGCCCCGCGGTTTAACCCGCGTAGCTCACGCTCCCGTGAAAATGCGACCACAGAGGTAAACTAAAAACCTTTCTCTTGAATCACTCTATCTGTTAACATAACATAATCATTCACTACATAATCTCATTATAGTAACTGACCCCTAACTAAGTTCGAAACTTGTATCTAGGGTATCAGAAACTACGCACACATTCATTCACACACACACCCAGACCGAGACAAACATTTGTGGTTCACACATATGTATATTGACCCCGCACGGGAATCGAACTGCAACCTCAGGGATGGGGCAGGCTTGGTTGCCACACTGCCATCGAGGTCGTCGCAAAAAGTAAACCGCCTCAAAATCCGTTGCGTAGTTTTAAAGATCTAAGCATACATATGGACGGACAGCGGGAAGCTACTTTGTTTTATACTATGTAGTGATTTTACGTGATACGTACAAAAATAACTCTGTTAACAGTTCTTGGTATTTGGAGATTGATGTTCTATAGTGAAACTACTTTGTTTGGTTTATTGGATAGAATATTTGAGAGTATGTTTTGAATTCTAAGTTTTATTATAATTTGGTGGGGTTGTAATTTACTTAGCTCTCTTGGGTTTGTACTATGGTGTACTGAGCGTATAAGAGGTGTTTGAGTGAATATAAAATGGCAATTCGTTTGCTTTATAACTTGATTATCACAGTTCAAAGGACTGATTCGATCGGGGAAGAAATTACGTGTTAGTTCACGCTACTGCTTTTGTGGTGTGAATGAGAGGTCTGAAACCTATACTCCTCTCTCTCTCTCTCTTAATATCATAAATTATAGGTAAGTATAATAAATAATTTTAGAATGTTGTCAACAGTAAGTGCATTTGTAATAAAATAGTTATTTATGGTACAAGCGAGGTAAGTTGGTGATTACTTCCGAGGCGCTATTGAGGCCCGAGCCGTCAGGCGAGGGTCTGAAGATAGCCGAGGATAGTAATCATCAATACACGCGTGTACCATACAACGTTTTTCAACACATTTGCGAAGAAATTATCATTTTTCGCTAATAAATAAACAGTTTTTCTATTCGCGCGCATCCAACACAACAATGGTGATCGGCCATAGATTAAAAGAATATACTAATTAAAAAAAAAACGAATGAATGAATGAATGGAATCGACCATAGACCTACCAAAAGTAAGGCAACATAGTTGAAGTTTGTTTTTAAAATGTATGGACACGATTTTTTTTGGTATCGAAACTTTTTTAAAACTAAACAATTTAAAAAAAAATCTATAACTCACTAGTGAATCAAGCATGTCATTGTTCAACTGTTTTTGCACAAATAAGAGCCCCTTTATGAGCAAGTGTGTTGAAAAATATATTTTTTAATTCATTGTCACAGACGTCCAGATTTCAAATTATATTGAAAAATAGCAATAAGCGTCAAACTTATAACATTTCAATTCGTTGCCATAAGTGCGAAAAATACGCTTATGATGAATACCTAAGTTCAAATCGATCTAGCCTTCGTGACCTTGGTCAGTTTTGGTTAACCCTGAGTCTTTCGGTCAAGCAATCAGTGTCAAGGTTAACTCCTTGACTTTTGATAGCTTTAGCTACCCGTAACGATTGTTGATGACGGTGATATATGAACCGGGTCTTCATATTGTAGCGAGGAAACGCTCATCAAATTAAAAGCCACTACGATAATGTGTCTATTAATGACTGCAGCATATTCAGATATATGGTGCAGTCATTAATTCGACTGCGCCATATTCGTGGTCACGTAAGATGGAAACGCTCATCAAATTAAAGGATATACTACCACTACGATAATGTGACTGCACCATAGCTGAATATGGTGCAGTCACTAATTTGTCTGACTTGGCCTCGTAGCCTAAGGTGGAAACGCTCATCAAATTGAAGGATATACTACCATTACTTTAATGTGACTGCACCATAGCTGAATATGGTGCAGTCACTAATTCGACTCACTATGTTCGACTGCGCCATCTTCGTGGCCGGTCAGTCACAAGACTGTGCCATACCTTGCTTAACCAAACAAATTACAAGTATTCCACTATTGGCACTAAACGTTTTATGTCCAAGCAAGATTTTCTTAGCAACTTCTTTTTTTTTGGCATGAACACGTATTTTTTTGCATTTGATAATTAAGTAACTGTTAAAAGTTACTTTAAACTATTTTATACTAGCTGTGCCCCGCGGTTTCACCCGCGTAGTTCCCGATCCCGTGGGAATTTCGGGATAAAACATGAAAAACAACAAGCCTATGTTCTTTCCCGGACCATAAGCATTACCCCTGTACCAAATTTCAAGTCAATCGGTTCAATAGTTTAGCCGTAACAGACAGACAGACAGCGTTACTTTCGCATTTATAATATTAGTTAGGATTAACCAATTTAAAGCATATTCAATGCATATTAAACATGGAGAAAGAATCTCGTGATGCATATTGAAGGATGTTCAAAGTAGTCGGGTAATAAAATTAGGGGTAACAGACAAAATAAAGTCACAATAAGTTAATGTCAAACAGAAATCTCCAAGAATGTGAATTGTATGCTGGTTTATCCTTCTTTTAGTAGGAACGGAGTGATTGATTGAAGTGATTTTTTGTAAGGACATAGTTAAAGGACCAAAGAGAAACATAAGTTACTTATACTAATATACATATAAAATATACCTATACATTAATAACAATATACCTTTGCGTAAATAAAGTATTGACCTATCACTTTTGTATTACCAGGCAAAAGCTTATCTCTCTGGTTAGTATTGTAAGAAGCCCGTATTTTATATAAGTAACCTTATAAACTTTCCCCTAATATTATTACATTTTTGTTAAAAATGCCGAAATCACAGACAATGAAATAATTAAATGTAAAAAGGAAAAATAAAAATAAAATACTAACAAAAATATTAATTTATTTTGTGGTCGAGTAAAAAGTGTTTAAACTGAGAATTCGTGTCAATGTTAGTCCTGATGGTATCTGCACGGTTGCAGCTGGCAAAAAATACTACGTTTAGAAATATTCAGAATTTTAAATATTTGAATTTAAATTCGATAAAATGTCAATGGTAGAGTATTCGTTCAAATGAAACAACCATAATATTTTATACCTCTAAAACTAAAAATATTTTTGTGTACCTACTTATTTCTAGTGGGGATATACTCTTTTCACACACACAATTATCCCACACTTCAAAACGGTCATTTAGCACATTAAAACGGTCATTGTGCACAAATGTTTGAACATAGTAAGGTCAATGTTTAGAAGTATTTTTTCTGATAAAACTTAATTTTTAATTTTAAAAAGAAAGAAGTTAAAAATCATTTTAATTTTAACAATTAAGATATTATCTACAAATTGATTGGAATTCAACATCAATAAATGGAAACCCAAATACCTCCTAACAACTGCAAGATTTCAATAAACTCTCAGCTCCGTATGCATGAATAGAAACGTTTTCAATTAATTGAAATTCAAAATATTTGATTTGCTGTACATTTAAACAGTTTTACTTTAACATTATATAGACAAGGCAGATGATATATCTTGACGAATCGCCTCCACATCATCTTTCTTCAAATTATTCTTCACTAAGCACTCCTTGACGTTACAAATAATGTCCTCGTACGGTATTCTACGTCTTGCGACACAGCAAACCACCGAAACCTAACCTTCCTCGGGACCAGTTCTTAGCGCATTATATAGAGAGAGACATTTTACATTTTAGTTTTTTGTGACCACTTCAGAAAGTATAACAAAAATGTATATGGTGTATTGAATCCGTTTAATGCTTTATGTGGTTCAGTCAATCACATCAGGCTTACCATAACTTCACACTAGTTTCATATCACCACCAAACGTCTAAAATAGTGGCTAACATTAAAAATAGTATCACTTAGTGATTAAGTGATACTATTTTTAATGTTAAGCTTCTAAACCGTTCTCCGTTGCATATTTCGTGGAGGATTTAGGCTTCATTTATTACTGGATCCGACTGGTAGGCTCAATTTGTTTGCGGTCACTGCCGGTGCCACGTAGGTGGGTCACTCTAATTCTGCAAACTGGATTAACTTCTATACTCTTGTCGCAATGCACGTTGACGACTAATGAACTGACCAACGCTTTTTGAATGTATCGACAGTTCGAATTTCGTTCAAATTGATTGGGATTAAGGTACGGTAAGTTAAATTTTGTGTTGAATAGTTTGAATAGTGGTTAAATTATTTTGGGATAAATTGATGTTTAATTAACTTTGTTGCTCAATAGATTTGGTACTTGGTGCCACTTGAAATAATTAAATACGAGTAATATAATATTTTACACAAAAGTGCCTAGTGTTTAATTACGTAGATACCAGTTAAAACTATATACGAGTACATACATGTCGGCTTTATTACAAAACACCATCATTTTATTTGAAGACTAAGAAAGTTTTGAAATGTAATACACATTTTCCCAATAAAACAAGGTAAGTGAACTCCGAACTGAAATCAATACTAAACAAAACCGTACAAATGAATAACAATACAGACACTCACATATTCAATTTCTCATAACATATTTCAACCAAAATAGAATAGGTACTTAACATTTACGATCCCTCTTACGTCATAACTCAAACCAAACCGTAAAAACATAAAAGCATAACACCTTAAGTACAAACATATATTAACTGTAACGCTGACTCTGCGCAATAATTTCCCCATAAGATATTTTAAAAGCAATCCTACGAACCCACATAATACATCAAACATAAGACATAGCATGAGAGCTTGAGGGTGCTAATATTGACATTATTGAGAGAGAGAAGTAAATACGGGCCAAAGGGATTACTCAGCTAAGGTTATTTAATGTAGATGCGAAGCCTTGGGGATAATTGTATTGAATTTGGTTTTGAATGTGTGAAAATTTCGTCTCTTCGACTTTAATAACGGTAGGTGTTGCTAAGCGAAGATTGTTATATTGGTTTGTGGCTCGGTCTTATTAATATTCTGAGACACTGTGTTACGTAAGTGACTAAAATTTTAGGTAAGTACATAGATAAACCTAAAGATTTGCGATATCAGTACGCTTTCTAGGCTTTATTACATAAAAATAAAATAAAAAAAATAAAAAATCATTTATTGCTTACTCATACAAAAAAAAAGAAAAAACTAGAAATGCCCCGTGGTTTCACTCGCGTAGTTCCCGCTCCCTTGATGATTCAGGGATAAAATTATGCTAAAAACCTTCGTCTTGAATCACTCTACACCGTATCAAAATCCGTTGTGTAGTTTTATAGATCTAAGCATACCTATAAAGGGACAGAGAAAGCGACTTTGTTTTATACTATGTAGTGATATTTGTCATAATCATGTCTTCTAGCTTTATAGCTTATTGATTACAAACTGCCCTGGTTTTGCACGATTCTAATTTTCATACTGAAGTCTTTTTTTGTGGATTATTCGAACCAGCCTCCCTAGACAAGTGGCAAACGCTCCCAGTCTATTCCTTTTCTCCACAAACGAACGTCGTCTCTAGAACAGCGCTAACTTCTTTGATATCGTTGGTGCACGTCATTTTTTACAATTGTCAAACAGTACAAAACGTTCCAACTGACATAGCAAGTTAGTAAATGAAATGAGTTTGACATTTGCTTGTGAATAGAAATTACAAATTGGCAGCCAAGTGGCAGTTTGACAAACGTTTTCGGGCCGCGAGCGTATGAATTTTAGCGCATGCTAGGACCATGCAGAAAACTTAAGAAGAGAGAAACGCTAAAACCGCGACGATTGATCAGCTGATACTTTATTTGCAAATTTTGTAGTAATGTTTGCATGAATCTTGATATTAACCAATAAATAATATAATTTCGATTAAAAGAAATATTTAATAACATAGATGAACAAAATTAATGCATCAGATTTTTAGTTTAAAGTTAGTTCACCATTACCAAACTGGAAGGTCAAAGCACAAATGTACTTAAGTACATAATTATACTTAAACTTGATTATATTAGTACCCAATTATATCCTAGTACTTATACGTGGTGATATGTTCGTATTTTTACCTTCTAGTTTTTGATAAATATTAAAAATAAATATACAAAGTAATTTTACTCTCTATTATGATAAAAACTGTGTACATTATCTTTAAAAATCTAGGCGTCCAACATTTCTTATCTGCAACTATGTACCTAATGCCTTAATTATTATGTATTTATATTTACTCTAAGTATTTAAGTATCTATTATTCTATAAGTTGTAAAACTTAATTTAATTCATTGAAGTTTCGTTCTTATGGCTTTTGCTGGCGTCAAATCCATAGTATAATACAATGTATAATACCTCTATGGTCAAATCACACCAACCTTTTATTACAAAGCCATCTTTTGGCTCTTGAAAATAATAAATCCTAATAAACATGATGTCTAACCTTTGATTATATATTTGTCGAGATAGAGTAATGCCAACAAACGACGCGTTATAATTGTCCTCAAATTGCGGGATATGTGTGAATACGGCTCGTTATTAATGTATTAGGTATTATGTCAATGTCAATATACCTAATTAAATAAAATAAAATAGTAATTAGTAATAGAAACTAAATAAACTTCAAATGAATTTATTTTTAAATCTAATTTACTTAATTCATTCAATATATCTGTACGTATATTGACTTGTTACAATTTTAATATACATGTATAGGTAAACCTTTCTCGGGCGACCAAATTATATTTTAAAGTAAAACGTGGTAAAACTAAGTGAGCGGCGATTGCATCTAGACAAGTATATAATCAAAGCTTCAAACAATGAAACCGTAGACAAGACCACTGATTTTTACCTTAAAACGAATAGACTTTGCGTTCATTATGTTTTTGTACACTTGGCTACCAATTGACAACCTATTGCGCCACGGGGCGAGGATTTGGCATATATTTGGAGCGTTCGCCAGTTCGCCACAGAACACATTACACAAAGTATCTCTGTGCCATGGAATAATAAACATTTTGTTCATAATTTATTTAACTTTAAAATTTATTTTTATTCTGTCAAATAATTATTCAAGTATTTATTACCATTATAATCTATTAAAAAACTTAATTTTTTGTACATTTTATAAACTTTGTGCAATTCAAATTATGAACTTTGGTTTTACTAGTATAATATTATCTGTGGTTTTACTATGAACTACAATTTAATCTTTAATATTAATATCAATAGTAATAAAACGGAAAATAAATGTTAATAATTATTTTTTTTGAAATCTGGGGGCACGGCAGTGCCCCCCGCCAAGTCGAGCGCGAAGCAAACACTGCCGTACCATCCTTTACAGGAACCATTTCGCCGCATTTTCAGGCCCCTATTTGAGAACCTTTGGATAAACCCAGAAAGCTGAAATATTCGTCATCCAGTAAGCTATACAATCACATACTTAAAATAAAATTTCAAGTCTGTAGGTCATTTAGTTCCGAAGTTAAGCGAATGCAAAGTTTCGTATTTATGACAGACACTCACTCACTCACTCACTCACTCACTCACTCACTCACTCATGATCATCAAAATAGAACTAGTACTTCCCAAAAACCTAGAGAGCTGAAATTTGGTACAGAGTTAGGGTTTAATGGCCACATAAAGGGAAAACTATAAAAACTAGGATAATCGAACGGGAACGGGAATTATAAGGGAACGGGAACGGGAATTGTAACTCAAGAACGGCTGAACTGATTTGGCTGAAAATTGGTGGTGAGGTAGCTTAGAACCAGGAAACGGACATAGGATACCTTTAATCCCGAAATTCCCACGGGATTGGGAACGGGAATTTAAAATTCAAGAACGGCTAAATTGATTTGGCTGAAAATTGGTGGGGAGGTAGCTTAGAACCAGGAGAAGAATATAGAATACTTTTGATCCCGAAATTCCCACGGGAATGGGAACGGGAATTTATAACTCAAGAATGACTGAAATGATTTGGCTGAAAATTGGTGGGGAGGTAGCTTAGAACCAGGAGAAGAATATAGAATACTATTGATCCCGAAATTCCCACGGGAATGGGAACGGGAATTTATAACTTAAGAATGGCTGAAATGATTTGGCTGAAAATTGGTGGGGAGGTAGCTAAAAACCAGGAGAAGAACATAGAATACTTTTGATCCCGAAATTCCCACGGGAATGGGAACGGGAATTTATAACTCAAGAATGGCTGAATTTATTTGGCTGAAAATTGGTGGGGAGGTAGCTTAAAACCAGGAGAAGAACATAGAATACTTTTAATTCCGAAATTCCCACGGGATTGGGAACGGGAATTTATAACTCAAGAACGGCTGAATTGATTTGGCTGAAAATCGGTGGGGAGGTAGCTTAGAACCAGGAAAAGCACATAGGATACTTTTTATCCCGAAATTCCCACAGAAACGCGAACGGGAACTACGCGGGTGAAACCGCGGGGCGCTTAATAATAAAATACTACTCCTAAAAAGAAAAAAAATGTGTCAAATAAGAAAATCTAATAAAATAAATCAATATAAACACGTTTCAACAAAAATAAATGAAATCCCACCAAAAACATTCTGTAAAAAACTAGCCAAGTCTCGATGGAGCTGCTTGTTTATCACTAAAAAGTAATGAAATCTAGACAAACTCGTGCCAAGTTTAAGGTTCCTTACCGCGATTTCTTTCTTATTATAGTTAATGTTGTGTGACTTGGCCGTTGAACATTGTTTATAACGTCAGTAGTGGGTACAAGTCAATTTAGTTTACACGTAATGTTACAACATTATTAAAATACGCAGCTTTATCGAGCCTACAATTGACTGGATATTGAATCAACGTTTTTCAAGTGGCAATTTTCTATCGTCAATGGGTAGCGGTTCTGGCGACAGATTGGTGCAATAGAGTCATGGAGCACCTAGTTTTATACTCTTGAGTACATGTGTACCCTTCAACGGCCAAGTCACACAACATTAAATATAATAAGAAAGAAATCGCGGTAAGGAACCTTAAACTTGGCACGAGTTTGTCTAGATTTCATTACTTTTTAGTGATAAACAAGCAGCTCCATCGAGACTTGGCTAGTTTTTTACAGAATGTTTTTGGTGGGATTAATATTGACACAAACGTGAACAATTTGAATCAAACAAATCAATAATTCACCATTTTGAATGAAAAAAGTACTACTGTGGCATTTCCTTGAAGTTTCCTTGCGACGAAATCCGACGAATAGATAAATGACCACTTGTCTTCCAACTTCACGTTTCGTAACGCGGCAAAATTACAAGTCGTAAGCAAATATCAATTTCATTCATAAAAACGAACTTTCTGTTCTATACGTCTAATGTAATTGCCACTTGTCTAGGGGGGCAGTAGCTCCAGAGATTAGCGCCATCAACCAAACCAACTCTTCAGCTTTATAATATGAATAAAGATGCCATTGTATAATAGAATAGCTGAGTCCCACCACATGAATGTCATACTCATAGTATATGAATTGTGTGATTATTTTAATAAGAAGATATAATTATTTCATAGCATTAAAATGCTTTAAAATGGTGGCTGATAGGGTACACATACCCTTTAAAATATACCCTTAAATCTCAATATCAATTATACCGCACACGATGTTGAGTGCAGGCAACTGTGACCGCTGCTGCACGTGACTTCCCTCGCATTCGGGTCACGATCCCCTCATCAGTTGCAACCAGGCTCGTTTGCATTAAACTACGGATAAATAAATAAACGATTCATTACATACACTAAGAATTTATTTTTGGGAAGTTGGAATGGACATTGTATTTTGTGGGTTTATGTGACCAAAAAATGGGATAAAAAATTGTCATTGTTGTTTTTTTTTTGAAGATTTATTTAACTTGTCCCGTGCTTACAAAATGACAAAGAATCGTCGCTTATCTCACGGATCAAATATGGAACCTTTGATTTAGGGCGGTGGAAATAAATAATAAATACGTTTAAGTCTAAAAGTCCATGTCTAAAATGTAAAGCTTAAAATAAAGTTATAAAATTTCATAATTTATACTTTTTCAAATTCCACGTTAGTTATCAAAAACAACTATTTCACATTGCAATACTGTACAAACACTGTCGTTTAGATACACATAAAACTTTTTTGTTCAAAGTTGACACAGAGGCACAGATACTGAACCGAAATAAATATTTAAGCAAACAAATTCTCAAACCTCCATCGAACATGTGAACAGTAAACGCAATGCATACGAAATGCGTTCAATCCAGTTCAACTAAATTGTCAATATTCCTACCTTTGCGATCATTTCATTTGACGACGTCACATCTCAGTATCCTGGCCAGATTTTATTACTTCATCCCGTTATCGTGGCAAAGCAGGCTTGAAACTCACGGATTCTTATCATAATTTCCAATTCGTACTCAACCTAAAACATTTTGTGAGATCTTGTAATTTTTCGAAGTGAAAATTAACGAGATGGTACCTCCTGGGCTGATGGAATCAAATAGCGAAAGTGTCTGTTCGGGAAAATTCACTTTTTAAAAAAGGAATTTTTCGGAATACTTTTCTTGGGTGAACCGAAAAAGATTTTTTTCTGGAAAATATTTTTTTATTTAATCAATAGTGAATTATAAAAATCATCTGTTGGGAAGGTTAGATATCACCGCTATGATTATGTATTCAGTATTTACTTTCTGTAAAGTAATTTGTGTTATATTTACAAAATGGTAGGTATTATAAGATTGTATGCGGTTTTGCGGTGTTTTGAAATTCTCATTTTTTTAAGAAATACGTGTCTTATGTTTCTATTTCTATATCCTTCCTTCCTTCCCTCTTTTTTTTCCTTGCTAATGGAATGCACCATTTATAAAAACAAAAATAACGACGTAGCTGAAAGCAGATAACACAATTATTACTAATATTTTTTCCCGTTTCGGAACCTTACATTACGAACACATACGTCATAAATTATTTAAAATTTAACAGTCAAAAAGTACAAAAACTTTTAAAAAAATAAAAACGTGATGTTATCTTTATTATAAAATTATTGAATATTATATTCAAAATACTGTACCATAATTTATTACTTCCCATACATATGAAAATTTGTTATGAAAACCTTGAAAATTTTAGTAATTTGTTAGAAAAATATGTTACCATTTTGTACAACAATGTCTAACAATTTAACACCTCACGGTAATTTTATATCTAAATTAAAATCTAAATGCTTGATGATACATAATGGTTTTGGAACTACATCAAATTGGTGTATGTAATTTGTGGAAGTAACTCATTATTTCAATAAGTTATTATTTGGTGTATAAATATGACAGGTTTAGAATTTAGCTCACAGTTGAAGTGTAACATTATCTAAAATGTATCGTCTTGTGCTAATTAATGTTTTGTTGGTGTTGGTTACGGTAAAAACAACATTTATAGAGAAGATTTATCGGTAATGTACGAGTAGTTCTTAATTTAAAAATACTTTTTATTCTTTCAGGCCCAACCAAAAGATGATTGCGGACGTCTCATGCGAGTAAGTATTTTTTTCAATGTTTTATTACTATTTTCGAAGTCGCACAAATGTAACTTACTTTTTGTATCAAAAAAACATTGTTATGGGACATCAAACCCATTTCCTGTTACTCAATGAGAGTATCATCATCGTCATCAGCCTGTGGTCCACTGCTTGACATAGGCCTCTCCCAACTTGCGCCAATGTGCCCTGTTGGCGGCACGTCGCATCCACTCTCTCCCGGCTACCCGGTACAGATCATCGCTCCATCTAGCCACACGACGTCCTACACTACGTTTGCCGAGTCACCGTCTCCATTCGAGAGACTATATTATTTGAGAGTATAATATTTTTCTAATTTAAATTACAGGGTGTTATGAAATGTTGCAACAAAGAAGTACTAAAAACGCCATTTTCTGATGACATTAAGGAATGTTTCAAATTAAAAGATACTCCAGGATCAGTAAGTATAGAACATTTTATTTAAAAATGATTGTAGTTAATAGTAGTTTCTGATATTTTAAACATAGGTTATAAAGCTAGTCTATATATATATAAAACTGAAACCCCTTGGTCACGGCATCACGCGTGAATGGCTGGACCGATTTCACTAATTCTTTTATTGTTGTATTTGTTATTAACAATATATTTGTTAAAAAAAAAACACGGAAAATCAACGGGAAAATTGGACCCGTGCGAAGCCGGGGCGGGCCGTTAGTAGAAAATAAAAACATTTCTAAGTACTTATTCTACTTTAATCTCTTTACAAATTCGGTTTTTTTAGTTTTACCATATTTGAAAAAAAAAACTATTTTACGTGAAACGAATACCATCTGACGCGCAGCAAAAAAGAAAGAATATAACATTCTTTAATTTTATCAAAAGACTTTTGATAGTGATAACTGCTCATAACGTCTATTAATGATGATAGTACGACAAGCATGGCGGAGTTAAATAAATAAAAGTATTTATTTATCACAAAGTTAATTATTCAACTTCCTATTTAGAAGTCACATGTCACCACAACGCCTCGACAGTGTTGTGACATATGCATTTGCCCGGAAATCCGGGTTTCTATTCATAGGTTGAGCGATGAATGTTTGCTATTTTCCGAACATAGCTCGGTTTAGACCACCACACGCATTATGCAAGCGTAGTTACATCTACATCTCCTTATTGTACGTGCATATAGGTATAACCACGACGTATAACAGATAGATACAAGTTTCGAACTTAGTTAGGGGTCAGTTACTATAATGAGATGATGTAGTGAATGATTATGTTATGTTATCTACAGGAGCGAAGCCTCTAAAAAGTTCAGTCCGATATTTTAATCTTCATCGCTTGAAAAAACCTTTAAAATCAACATCGACTTTTCGATCAAGTTACACTAATAGAGATCTTTAAACGTACTTGTAATCTATACTTCTATACTAATATTATAAATAAGTAAAGTTTGTGTGTTTGTTAAGTTGTATAGGGTAATCTCGGGATCTACTGAACCGATTTCAAAAATTCTTTAACTCATGGAAAGCTAATTTATCAGTCCGTGATATAGGCTTTATTTTATCCCTGTATTCACACGGGAACGGGAACTACGCGGGTGAGACCGCGTGGCGCTGCTAGTTACTTATACGAGTATTTGAGAGATATTTTTTCTAAGCATTTCGTATGATTTTTATTCCAGTGTGAAATAGGAATGTGTGTTGCCAAAAAGAAAGGCATCGCATCTGAGGACGGGACTATCGATAAAAAAGCTTTAACGGAATCAATCGAACAAGAATTTGAAAGTGAACCAAACATCGTTGAGAGCATCAAAAACAAATGTATCAAAGGCGATCTCTCAATCTACGGAAAACCAGAGTTTTGTGAAATGTTAAAGTTAACAATTTGTATTGATCTTCAAATTGCGAAGGTGAGCGAGAGTCAATTTTGTTCTGTTATTATAATAATTCTGTAAAATTATACTTGTTTTGAAACAGACCTTTTAAACTACGCAACAGATTTTAATGTAGTTTTCTTCGATAGATGAGTTAATCGGTATCCTCAAATGTATTTCCTACATTACTTTTTTACTTTTTAAAATCCCTTTGTAACAATAGCAACAGTGCGAGAGACGCCCTAATGTGTATCGACTCATAGAGTAATATTTTCATTTTCTTACGTTTTATTTGCAGGATTGTGAAGAATGGAAAAATAACGGCGAGTGCAATGGAATGAAGGAAATCGCAGAGGAATGTGTTCGGAAATATTCGTAAAAATATAATCAGTATTTTAATGTGATTTGTACTTCGGAAAGATAATTTGAATATAACATAATCTATTAATTTAATTTGTTTTCTTTTTTACTTAACAGATTGATTAATTGTTACTTGATTTTAATATTTATTGGCATTTTCATAATTCTTATAATAGGTACTATTTTATAATTGTACTTTTATGAACTTTTAAGAACCGTATTATTTTTATTTTATACCTCTTTGCTCTTAGTTCTTATAAGCGATTACGAATCCTTATAAATGCATTACAATAGGAATTCTTGAGGTCAAAGCAAAATTTTTTATTTAAAATATTTTCCATCTAGCCAGTTATTAGTCACAAATTCTAGTCTAGCCTCCAAACCAATTAATTATGTCACCTAAGATCATGAATCAAACTGCAACAAAATCCAATTTCCCATCAAAACACCTAGTGTAATTCAGTGTAACACCTAGTGTAATTTAGTGTAACAGCCATTCAGGTCCCCGAAGAGGTTCCAACGAAAACTTCCCTTGTGACCGGTATCCCACAAACGAGTGAAGTTCAACCTTTTGAAACACTTCATTTTATGACAAGTACCACTGAACTTTGAATTTAATAGACTTGATAACAAAATCTATTTTAGTTTAAAGTTTTCTGTTGTTTGGCTTCTTACGTGGATAGATAAGACTATTGTATTCAAAATTACAATACTTAGCTACCATTTTTTAGTTACCGTTTGTACTTTTATGTGTACCTAATGTGGTTTTGCATTCAATGGTATGTGGGTAACCAAAATTCACGAGAGTACACGGAACACAGATTAACGAAAGATGCTTGATGGCAATTTTTATGAAAATGAAAACGGCGTCATCGGATTAAAACAGCCGTAAATGCTGTTTTTTTTTTTTCAACCATTTTTGGTAGTGTTACTAACTGCAATCAAATTCTGAATAAAAAATCTAACAGTAACTTCCTCTAAGTGCAATTTAAAGCCGCACAGATATCATGGCTTTTCTTGCCATCGTTTTTTTCTTACGATAGATATTTTTTTTATAATTTTAAAATCGGAATACCTACGTACTCCAAAGTCTTATCTGCATATCTATACTATCAATTGTTACATCCACGACAAGCCCAAACGACGTGTGTCTCAGCCCTTATTAAGAGCTCTTGGTTAATGCTAGTTCACTTTATTATTGCTTAAGAGTTATAAGGATTTCAGTGGACATTTATTAAGGTAAGGATGTGATTACATCGACCCTCAAGATAGCATGGAGAAGGATTATAATTTACGATTTTGAGAGTATTCAGTAGAATTATGTATGATTTTGTTTGAGAATATTGTAGACTTGTAGCGCCCCGCGGTTTTACTCGCGTAGTTCCCGTTCCCGTAGGAATACGGGGATAAAATATTACTAGCTTTCTAATGGTAAAAAAAAATATCTGCTCCGTAGTTTCAAAGCCTATTCTTTACAAACAAACAAACAAATATTTTTTCTTTCATAAAAAATCTTAAACAAAAAAAAACGTCCTAAGATCTTATTGATTGCATGATTACCGACCTGAACAATGAATTCCGAAAGTTTAAAAAGTATATCCAAAGATCTCTTTATCCAATGGGAATAACCACAGAGCATGGAACGATCGACTGTGGGGATCGGAAAGAATCGGATACTTTATGGGAAAAAAAGAATATGTAATAGTAGAAGACAAAAACGGGCAGTATATTACCCAATTATGTAACTGTCCGACAGTCTAGACATAATTATATTAAGTAGACCTTACAAAATACCCAATTATCAAACCAACAATTATTATTAACAAATTAACTAAAAGCCTCATTATAATTATAAAGTTGTAGTATAATGAGCAGTGTAACGTGACCTTTATTTACCCTCTATTATATTAAGAGGCGAAAGGGAAGTTTGCTCAGTAATTAGACGGGTTGATATTATGTAAATTGTATCACTATGAACTTTAATGAAGTGCTGTAATACATGTGAATTATGTAAGGTCATGTTTGCTTTGTGATCATTACGATAATATCTTAGTTGTCTAGTTATTGATTGGTAATGGAAAGATTTTGAGTTACGTGGATCATATAATAGCGTGGGTATCACGGTAAGTTCCTTGTGTAACTTACCGTGATACCAACAATTCACGCAGCTTGGGACCATATTAGGGACCACGCGGACGATTACTTCATAGAACATCCCACATAGAACTTCACAAACTTTAAACCTCTCAAAGTATACCTTACTAGCAGCGCCCCGCGGTTTCACTCGCGAAGTTCCCATTCCCGTGGGAATACAGGAATAAACTTATGTCACTCGCTGACAATATAGCTTTCCATGAGTGAAAGAATTTTTGAAATCGGTTTTGTGAATCCCGAGATTACCTCTTACAATTTAACAAACACACAAACTTTACTTCTTTATAATATTAGTATAGAAGTATAGATTATATACACCCCTTTTGTGGAAATATTCCTATGTAGCCCCTATTTATTTTTAAATAAACGTTATCGAGTGTTATTATTCCAATTTTAAATTAAAAAACATATTAACAAAATCTGTCACTTACCCGATAACGTTTCTACACAGCAAACTTTCATACCATTAAATCAGAAATTAAATCCCTTTGTTCAACAAAAACCGACCAAAAACTATACAAACTCATTACCGTCATGAAAATATTAATAATCAACTTTACATAGAAAATTTTGCAGCGCACCAAACTTAATTACTATGCAAACAACAAATAAATAACGAGGTACAAAATGATAGTGGGGCTCCATTGTCCGACCAATGGCCTGGAGCCATTTCCTAATGAAAAACTTTGTGCCACCTTTGTTCACTTAATCACCCCTATTAACATAACAGAAGCTTACACTGCTAACTGCTGTTCAAATGATAGGCATGAATTTTGTGAGCCGTAGCGGCTTAACTTGTACCACGCTTTCGGTTAACGGCTTTTTAAAATAAAACCGCAGCGTTTTAGACGGCTTTTCGTTAATTTTGAGTTTAATAGGTAACTGGAATAAGCAGCTTTGTTAGCTAGAATATAACAGAAAATAAATAGGACTTGTTCATTAGGTTCCCGGCTACCTTTTATACACATCGCACCAAGCACAAAAGATCAAAATTAGAGAGGTCTTGCGGAAAAGTTCCAGCTTATAAGTAAATACATAATACCTTTTTTCGTAAGATATACTAAAATGTTCCTCTCTGCATGAACTTTTTCTCAAATAGTTTATATTCGGAGCAGAATTTTATGATCGAAACAAATTCGAATATCTTATAACTTGAAAATGTTCCAGGATCATAAAATTTAAATTTCATCCATCACATCGAAAATAACTCGCCGAATTGGCAAATAAATGTCATAAATTTAAATTTTTGACTGAATTCACAAATATCATGTTTATATTATTCCGCATAACTAAAGTTACATTCATTTGCTTTGCGAATTTTGAGTAACAACCACTATGATTCACGTGCATCTAAACTTATCATATCCGTATGTACTATGAAATTTAAATCTACGTTCTTTCTTGAAATGGAACACGTTTCTAGAATAGTTTTGGACTAAGCTAACGCAGACGATCTATCAACGTAAGTATACGTTGTCTCCGTTGTTTGACCAAAGTCGGATAAACTCTGCATCTACAGAATCTCTAAGGCGTTCAAACTAGAATGTTTCTCTAGTAAAATAACTTTGAAACTAGTAGGTTTTCTTATAAAAATAATATTCTTAGTATTGATAAAGTTTTTTCATAGAAATCAAACCGAAAAAAGTTTTTATTTAAGTTTTTTCTCCGAGCATTTGTTGTGAAAGTTACGAAATGACTAGTTTATCGAAGGTTATTAGATTTGTTTTGAAAAATTGCTTGTCATAGTTTTAATATTAGTTATTATGAATCTGTATTTTTCCTACAGAGTTAAGGTACGGAGCGTTAAAGACACTGACAATCAGATCATTAATTTGTAGTACTTTAAATTCAAAATTCAAAAATTATTTATCCAATTAAGGCCTAAATGAAGCACTCATATGGCCTCAATGAAGCACTAAATAATAGGTACATAAGTATACGGGCATACATTTCAGGTAAAAATGCATTTTTTTATGCTTTTTTATAAAATACGATATCAAAATATGCTTATTAAAGTTAATTCAATGAAAAAAATAAATAACAAAACGTGTGCACTTACAACACGATGTATGCGACATGACTTTTCACATTAATAGAGGGGACACGTCTTTAAAATCTCCAGAGACTTGCTACACGCTTCACAATAAGATTCTTCAGTAAATATTAGTCTTCCTGTATAACTTGTGAAAGGTTTAAATAAACAACGTCGCTTTGGGTGCAAAAGGTTATGGATTCGATCTCCAACCGGATCAAACATTGGTTTTGTGATGGTTTTTGCATAAATACTAATATATGGGGACAACCTGACTGTATGTCAGTATTTAAATCTCTGCTCTAAATCTTTGATCTTGCTTGATCCTCGATCTTGATCCTCGATCTTGATCCCCGATCCTGATCCCCGATGCTGATCCCCGATTCTGATCCCCGATTCTGATCCCCGATCCTGATCCCCGATCCTGATCCCGACCAAGAACACTGATCCTGATCTCTATACCTTCTCCCTGATGTCCGATCCCTGATCATTCATACTCACAATTATATTTCTCGATTCTTTTAGATTTTCTTCACAGTTTTTTACCCGTCAAATTGAAGTCAGAACAATTATTGGTAGATCTTTCACGTAATTATTTTTGTGATGACAGAGTCCAATGACTGAACACTTCATATTATTATAACCATCGATACCTTCACCGATTTGATCGCAACACTTTTATAAGTAATAAATTTTATTTTATATGGATTCAATACCGATAAAATGGTTAAAGATCGGTGGCAGGTAGCGCTCGCATTATCTATCGCACGATAAATCCTTCAATACGTTAGAAGATATTTTGTGACAGACAGTAGTCTATTTCACGCCTCTCTTGTATCGTAGCGAAACGTCTACAGATGTTTCTCGCTAACTCAATTACTTTGGAGAATAGTATTTTGATTTTGTTTTAGGTTTTAATGTTATTTTATTTTAATAATCACGAGTGATATCATATATTCCATTATTTCAAAATTTTATAAAAGCTGTTTCTAAAGCTTTAAGCTTTTGACACACATTGAAGTGATATTTTTTCGATTATTTTTTATGCCTTTTAAATTGTATCATGGCCACATTTGAATAACTGATTTATCAATTTTTATAAAAAATAACTTTTCAATAAAACTCATAACGCGCAAATTGCTAACTAATTATTACCTGCATACTTTTTTAAGTATTAATTCCAAAATATGCCTTATAAAATGTTATACATAAACCAACATTTCGTTACATTTTACTAAAATAAAACTGCAACAAAAAAGCCAACCTATTCAGGTTACTTCACCTCGAATGGCTGAAGAAACGTAAAGACCTTCCTTACCTGTGACAGACGGGTAATCGATTGCTGGTTTTATTTTAGTACCAACTAACTCAAGATTGACTCGAGAAGCAATCTATTCTAGTAATGTATTCTATCGTATACCAAATTTACAATGTTGTAGTATGGGTTTCGATTTGTTGACTTTTATACTATGGATTTGCTATAGCTTTGTTCGGGTCTGCGAAGAATATAATATAACTAGCTGCGCCCCGCGGTTTCACACGCGTAGTTCCCGTTCCCGTAGGAATTTCAGGATGAAAAATAGATGTTGGCCGATTCTCAGACCTACTGAATATGCTCACAAAATTTCATGAGAATCGGTCAACCGTTTCGGAGGAGTATGGCAACGAAAACTGTGACACGAGAATTTTATATATTAGATTATTTTTTTTATTTTATTTTAATAAAAAAATACAAACTATTCCTTTTTTGAATATTTTTTGATTATAAAGAAAATACTATTAAAATCTCTTATTTTTATTTGTAGTTTCAGGGATCCATTTGCGACCGTATCCTGTCCATTAAGTGACCAATTTGATTAGTTATTAAAAAAATGTATCTTATGATCATTACCTTATATTTTAATTATTCTATTTAGACCTGCTAACACTAATTGCACATTAGGACTAGAACACACTAGTGTGTGAAACCGAGCGTATCACGTAATTGTCGTACTTGTCCTCACGCTGTTTGCGATACATTTCACGACACACTACATTACTCTAGTCTAGACCCACCCTTAGGCGTTTAGATTAAACCACTTTAAATGCTATCGCTTAATGAGAGAAAACATCTGAGTTTGAGACTTTTGTGGCTTGCAACCTTGAATCAAATCGAATCCAGCCAATTTGATTTGTTTTTCCAGCCAACTTGAAGAAGTTTGATTCTTGGATCTAGCAATAGTCGCTTAGTATCACCAACAACAACCATTATGTACCTATTCATTTTTAATAACACCTATTCCTTCTCACTGTCCAAATATCATCAGTGAGATAAGAGGCCTTAGCGTTGAGTTCTATAAGGGTTTCTGTATAATTGAACTATTTGTTGGTTTGATGCTAAACAATTACAGTAGTATTTTTTTTTTATTTACCCGAACACTACGCATTGAAATAAAACTACTTTAGCTTATATTTGAAACTATTTTAATTGATTTTTTTTATATTTTGTTTTACATTTTCTGACGTATTGGATTCTTTACAATTACAGTAGTAGTTACTTAAAATATACGTACAAAAACGTACTCCACTATAATCCCTTTAATTAGGCGACCCATAAATTCAAAGTGCGAAATAGGAGACCAATTGGAAGCATCATTACGTGACTTCCTTTTTATCTATTCTATCTAATTTTTAACGGTCCTCCATTGAAGTGGTAGGTGAATTGGACACCGTGTTCGCATTAGCATAGAAATAGGTACGTGATCCACTAGGCCCACTCGTGGATCGTTTGTAATTAACCTGCCAACGCTTGTCTCAACTGGGAATTTGAACCAGTGGATGTCGAGTTTACTGTTCTTTACTGAACATTAAAGTGTTAAATTCTATATCTAAACGTTTTTTTGTACTTGTTTAGTTGTGGAACTGGTTTTGGTAATTTGAGCTGTTTTAGTTGGGTTTTTGTGTGTATTTGAAGACTTTAAAAAAAGTGTGTTCTTTCCATGAAACCATGAATAAAATATGAGATACTTTTTAAACCAATTTTCTTATGGGATTGGGATTTAGGTCGATAAAACCAAGTACATGTTTCTTTTTAGATACTACATGATTGTAATAATTAGGTAGAGAAAACCTCTCTTTATTGAACTAAGGTATAAAAAATGTTTAATTAAATATTCCTCCCAAAATTGCCTTAAAATATAAAATAAAACGTTCATATTGTAAGCAATAAATTCATTTTATCTACTTTATCTTTTCATATAGCAATAATACTTGTCATGTTTGTATGAATTACATTAATCAGTGCGAACGTATGAAACAGCTATAAATTCAAAATCTAGGAACAAAATTTCAACAGGAAAGTGAGTTATCACTCAGGCTTTTGTCGCTAATGTGTTACATTTATCATTTGGACCCGGCGATATTGGATTTTTCCCTTTCGAAGTACTTGTCTGATGTATTTCCTGACTCCGAGAGTAGTATTTGAGATACATAATTCTTTAGATGTGTAATTAAGTGGTTTCTTTTGTTATATACCAGGGCCCTGATTCTCTAAACTATTAAGCTGTGATAATGCTACTCGAATGTGTTTTAATATCAACATTATGACCGTTTTTTTGGCATTTGTTGTCATTTTGGTATTCTCTTAGTGACAACTATTCCGCTGACTCAATGGCTCCATAAAACTTAGATGGTTGTCATGGAAACAATATTCTGACGTTTATTTGTCAAAATTGTTATATGCAACCAGAGACCAGAGAGAATCCTGGTCGTGATCCTTATTCTATGTATGCAACAAAGACCACTGAGAAACCATAGCCATATGAATAAATTTTAGCAGAATACCAAACTGACACTCTCGTTATGGTGCCACACAATATCACCATATTGTCTGATCAATAATGTCAAATTGCAGACTTAGGCCCCAGCTGTGACCAGAGGTTTTATTTGTAAACTAGCAGCGCCACGCGGTTTCACCCGCGTAAATATAATATAGCCTATGACATTCCGGGATAATGTGGCTTTCCAATAGTGAAAGAATTTTTGAAATCGGAACAGTAGTTTCCGAAACTATATTCGGTACAAACAAACCTACAAAAAAACAATCAAATCTTTGCTCTATATAATATTATAGTTTAGACTATATCACTCGGATATTCGGAATAAAAATACGGTGTTTCCTAATCCAGAAGACCTCACGTGGTATCGTAATAAAAAAAACAAAAGACTTACGTGCTACGATAAAAGAAAAACAATAAAATGTGTAGCAAATTTCGTCAAAATCTGTGCAGACGTTTGGACTAAGGAATAAAAAAATGCAAAGCTACTCGCACACAACCTATCAATCAAGAAAATACAATAAATGCAGGAAAATGCAGGAAGAAAAAAGTGGTACAGCAGTTATAAATAAATATTATGACAACTTTATTAAAGAATATAATCCCTTAAAACTTATTTACATTAAAAGCACAAAAACTAAAAACTATTATAAACCTCTTTTTGCACAACCAAACAGGATCCGTTTCAAGCGGCCAGCTTAAAGTATTAAAACAATTTTTATGAACATTTTTCACTGTTTTCCATTTAAAAGTAAATTTTGCTAATGTCGTGTTAAAAGCACATAATAACTTTTTCATAAAACGTCGCTCGTAAGTGGTTTGTTACAGAGTTCCCTGGACCTTAACATAACATTTTTTATTTAGAATCTTTATAGTAAATATGTAAATTAAACACTGTGTTGTAAAAAGGTTTTAAATTAAAAAAAATACAACATGTAAAAAAATTATGTACTAAAATTAAATATGCGTACTGTTTATACACCAAAAAAGGAAAAAAATAATAATTTGTGATGATCTATTGATGCGGCTTGGCTGTCAATTTTGAATCTTTGTCATTACGATAATATAAAAAAAAACAACGAGTTACTAATAAACGAAGTGGTCACTGGACAGCTATCGTGCAAATGTTCGACGCATTACAGAAGTATCGCTGAATATCCAGAGATAATAGATTGCGAATCAATAATAATAAAAAATACGATAGAAGAGAAGAGAAGAAACGAATGCCTTAAGATATTTCTATCAGCAAGAATAGTCGTCCATTGTTTTTCAAACTAACTTTCGTATGACGTAGGCAGTGCATGCATCCCTTAAGAAAAAATAAAAGAAAAAATTGCGATCCACAGCTAGTAAAAAATAACTCATAAAAACTCCTTTCTCAATTCTCATTATTCTTAATTTTTAATTAATAGACTTATCTGTATTCATTACAACTGCGTAATAATATTCGTATCACGTAATTAATTTCTAGAGTACAGTTGATGCGTGAACTGAATTCACGATGGTATTAACAATGGCCACAAATCAGTATTTCGATATAAACAAAGCTATTCGCGATAACAATGATACGAATATGAATCTGAATCTATTTAATTGCAGTTTGTACAGTCACAAGCCAATAAATGTTACGTTTGGTAGTGTTTTATTAATATTATAACTGTGTCTCGTCGTTTTACCCAATTTAATCCTGATCCTGTGGGAGTTTTGGGATAAAAAGTATCCTTTTTTCCTGGTCATAATAAACATTTGTACCAAATTTCACCTAAACCAGTTCAGTATCATTTTAACCGGACAGATTTCGAAGACTTGTATTCCATATTCAGAAATAAATGAGAATCAGCATTATTTAATTTACCACGCCCATTTTCAAAATTCATCCGGCATATTCTCCAAACCTTTGAAAGTACAAATGGAATCAGTAATAAAAATAATGCCATTTATTTAAAAGAAAACTTTATTAAACATCCAAAAATACTTATGTACATTAGCAGACCTTTTTAAAACACTTTTGAAGCAACTGTTTTACATTCAGACTGTACAATGTTCTAATTAGCACCCAAAATTCCAAAATGGTTGCCGAAGAAGTAATTTCTTAGTAAATATAATGTTATATAGTTCTACACCTAATCGTTATTTAGTCCCAATGTCCTATCAGCAATACAGATGACAGACAATTATCTAGTTCGCTTGGTAAACTAATTATTGAGGGTAGGATAGCGTACTACGGACGTTTATTGCGTCTTGTAAAAGCAATGGTTAGGTAACTGAATCTATATATATTTTGGTATAATCTAGATAATATAATATTAATATTATAAAAACGTAAAGTTTGTGATTTTGTACTAGTAGTATTGTAGAGAATAATCTCTGAATCTACTTTTTAATATTTCAATTAATATCTCAAAACTAAATTTAAAACTTATTTTACCACAGCTCCAGTACACAAGCTATTTTACAAATGAGTACAATAGGACAAAACGACTGGATCAATTATTATAATGGAACTTCGCTGAATGTAGCTGGTCTTCTTTGTAGTAAAAAAATATATCACCTCCAAAACCAAGGCTGCAAAGCGCAGTTAGTCTACAGTAAACATTCAAAATCGAAATATTACAATAAAAAGATACAATTGTTTCTCCTTTCTCTTTCATAATTTCTCACTCCAGTTACTTAATAAAACACTTTATCAACAGAAAAAGTTACCAAAAAGTATTACTAAAGAAAACACATAAATTGAAACGATCTCCATATTCTAACGAGTGCGTTTGAAGTGTTTTATTTCGGACTGTTTTTGTTTACAAAATTCATTTTTAAAAACGTTGCTTTGCGTCTAAATGTTGCGTGTAATTTAAAGTACTCGTATATCAAAATGTATGTAATGTATTTACTTCGAAGTTTTATTAAATTCTGACCAATATGGTTTAGGCTTTATGATAAACTGCTGTGTTTCACCCGCGTATATCACAATTCCGTGGAAATCCTTTCTTAGCAGATGCCTACGTCATAACATCTACCTGCATGCCAAATTTCAGTCCGATTCGTCCAGTGGTTTGGGGTATGCGTTGATAGATCGTTGTGCGTTGATAGAGTTGTATTATTTAAACCTCAAATTTTAATCCTGTCTGCTAATGTTAATTAAATAGCTATTATATGAAAGTGTCTGCAGAATTAGATAAAAACTTTTAGTATGATGTGTGGTTAGAAGTTGAAGTTTATAAAGAGTATTAATTTATCTCAAACTAAACCCTTCTAATATTTTAATTATTTTATATGGGTTGGATTTTGTTTACGTACTTACTGAGGTATAAAATAAATACAATATTTAGGTACTAATATTCTACTCTATTCATAAAAAAATAACTAGATCGCTCACTTTAAAATTATCAGGAAAAAATACATATTGAATAGGTAGAACTGAAATTGTAAGATTTTTTGAACCTAATTAGTGTGAACTTATTTTGGTAGTACCCAGTAGAAGTAAAAAAAATATAATTAAAAAAAGAGTCTAAGATAAAAATCTGAAGGTTCCAATCTAATTATCATTTAACCAAAAAAACTAGAATAAAAACCGGCAAGGAATAAAGGCTGTAATGCTACTTAAAACCTCCTTATTACCTAAACAAAAGGTTTAGTACTGTGATAATTCTGAACAGCTCTAGCCTATTAGGCGGTCTCGGGCACATGAATCGATAAACCGTACAGAGACAAAGCTTCTTTAGAGCCTTCAAAATCGTAACCTATTTTGGCAGTTATCAAAAAAATCATATGACTACCAAAAATGCAAATGTAGCAGCGCTGTCACCGGAATAGATACTGTGGAAATATACTCTGACAACCAGTCAAACAATACTAGTTGTCATAGATCGGCAAACTAAAGGGTCACATTTTTTTCCGTGCCGGTGGTCTAAATTTGATGCTACTATTGTCATTTTGTCTTTAATGTTATTTCTAAACGTTTTCATTACACTGACAATCATCTGACAGCCAAAAAATGCGATTACAGCGTCGTTGCCACAGAAATGATTATGGCTCTATAGTCTATGACAGTCAAACCTATATACTGGTTGTTAGTGTGTGTGCGTATCCGGTCTCTATAGAACGGCAAACAAAAAGTCTGGTGATCACGCAGGAATACCCTGCGTGCCTATAGTAGTAGCATATTCACGCGGTTGTATAAAGTTTCGCTTCTGTACGGTTTATCTATTCATGTGGTCTCAGGGCCCCGGTAGTACCCGGCTGGTTACTTCACACTATAGCCTGGCTTTGGTTACATTTGCATATATTTATACAAGCTGTTACGCTGTGGCAATCATTATTTACATTAATTAGAGACAGATAGGGTCAGTTAGGTGTGATGGTTTGGTTAATTGTCGCATTGTTTGAGGGATTATAATTATTGTTAGTGGCTTGTATAGATTATTATTAATATCTTTGTTAGTTGTCTTCTGTGTAAGTGACTAGTGTAGTAGTAAATACCTATATTACAAATTGGACGCCCAGTTTATGTAACAAGTTTTCTCGACGAACATATAACTTTAATTTACACTTTTTCTTCCTTTTTAATTATTTCAGTCTTTTTTGTTATCTTTATTGTTATACTAATGTTATTCAAAACCCTGGTCCATTCTCTGAATCACAATTTCCTTGAACTTTTTCTCCTCATATTAAATGAACTAATGAAATAAGTTATACATACACCTTACTTGTGTTTAAAAACGATATTTATGTAATCCGCACTCAATTTCCAGCAATCTTCATTAAATAACACAAAGAAAACTAAATAAACACAAATAATTTCGAATAAAAATTGAATCGTTGTCAAACATATCAACAGGGCCAAACGATTGAGTTCACAGATGTCATAAACAGCAGTTTTTGTTGCTTGAACCTGACCCGGGGAACTTTGTTTATTGGGAATACGGATTACGAAAGTTTGACAGAGTTTTTGAAAGCGAAAAAATATGCAAATTATATTTATTTTGTATTCTAATATAAGTAGGAAAGATGGACTCTGGAGACTGATCTTTACTTTCGGCTTAGACTTTTAATGGAATACGAAAGTTAAAGTTAATGAAGTTAGTACTTAGTGTTCTACAAATAGTATCTAATATCGTATTCTTTTCAGGCAATTTTATAAAATCGACATTGTAAAATAACTAAGGAAAATTTTGCCAAGCCTTGTCCAAGCTATAAAGAAATAAAAAAAACTATAAAAATATACTTTATCTACCGTTTTGTAGTGTCTTTTTTAACATATTCCGAAATTTGTATCTATAAACAATAAAAATAAATATTATCCAGGAATTTCTCTGTCCCTGCACCTCTTACTGGTAGCGAGGTCTACCCCGCTATTGCTACGCCGTAGCATCCCAGAGCAATTTCTGTATTGTATTTATTTTAATGAAACATTATCATAAAAACAAAAAATAAATAATTCAATAAACATAATCTCATTACCAAAAACCGAAACACTGAACCAAAAAAGCGGATAAATTAACGCGGATCGGATAATCAGATTAAATGTTCATTTGTCAGATATATTAATATAACCACAATAACATAGGAATCTGTACACCGTTGGGATTTCGTGCGGAAAATTCACGTATTACGTGACACGTAATATTGAGGCTGAATTCACGTTTTTAATAACATTCGAGCCCATGTTATTTGTTTTTATAATACTTATAATATCTTCGCTTACCTGATTTTATATGTAGATTACACATACTTAGTTCAACCTTTATTTCACACCCTTTTTTGGGGTGATTTTATGTAATATGAAGGTGTTATTTGTAGAAATATGATATTGTTATTATGATAATAATATTATAAATATCAAAGAGAATTCTTTCGCGATTGTATAAAATAAAATAATTGTGAGTTGTGAGACATGAGATCAATTTATCCGCTTAAAGACCTCTCTAGTTTGGATCAGAAAATTCTTTGTGGAAACTGCGATAAGTTTTGACTATGGACTTTCAAGAAAACCTATATTTATAAAAGGTCTAAATGAAAAAGTTTATGACAATTGACATGAATTTATCTCTATCTTAAACATACATTTATCACTGAAACATGTAAGTAAGTAATAAAAACCAAAAACAGACACGTAAAATAAACAATTAAAAAAGAAAAATAAACACTTACCAGAACTTTTATGACATATTAAAATATGAACATTAAAAACGTACCGATAAAATAAAAGATATATTACGGTACACACTTAACAGGTACCGTTAATGCGATATTTCCCGTTACAAAAGCGAGCATAAAAACTCCTTAAAGTGTCATATTCATGCCTCTTTATATGTATCGGTATATTATACCACAAGTATTTATCCACGTACGTCTTTTTATACAGAAATGCTTATGAATATGTACATTGTTATTTAGATACTAGGCTGTGTGGAAGGTTTTTATGAATTGCAATTATAGTGACTTTTAGATCACAAACACGTGGGTAAAAGTTGCAATTACGTTCATTCTTCCTCACCCTAGCTACGCTAGTACTCATTATTATACTGTGCTATAGCTGTATATTTTGGTAAGGTCTGCCTGGTAAATGGATTGTTGCTTTTGATATTTAATTTCTTAATATAGAGAATACGGTTACTGCTTTAGAGGGTACATTTAGAACAATCAATAGTTTTTAAATTACTATGATAAAAGTTAAACATTTATTAAGTCGTTTACAAATAAATATACATACAAGTATTTACACTGAGAAAGAGGTCCAATATTTTTATTTATTTATTTAATTTTCCAAAACACTTTTAACACTCCTTAATCTATACAATAGCCGATCCACGAAAACCTCGTAGGGTTTATCTGGGTATCGGCGAGTCGCACATATTATCTATAACTAAACATATTTTAAATACAGAGTGCTTACATATTATAATCTATGAAGTACCTTTTGTATTTATATTTACTCCTTTTCGAATGTGTTTTGTACATTGTTTGTATATTCTCAGGGAGATTATTAAGGTAATAAGGGATCAAATAATTTGCAACTCTTGTTCCGTACAAGTTATTATATTTAGGTAATATGTATTTATTAGTATTTGAGACAGATCTCAAAAAAGTTGGTCTTATTTTTTCAATTAAAAACTCTGGCCTGTTAACTTCAGTAAGTATACTATATTTAACTTTGTTATATATATTCATAATATTACAATATTTGAAAAGATCTTCTTCATTATTATTATATTTCTTTTTTATATACTTTGGCGTAATTATTTTGAGTAGTTTTAATTGGAGTCTGTATATATCTGCCAGGTAAGTCGGATAGGTTCTACCATAACTGCTTAACCCATAGCCGACAACTGAGTCAGCTAGGGCCATGTATAGCATTCTAAGAGTTTTATATGGTAATTTATATTTTAATATACTCAATTTGCTTACAATAGATCTTAATTTATTGCAAACATATTCTATATGGGGTCCCCAACAGAAACGGTTGTCAATTATTAGGCCAATATACATGTGTTGACTAACTACTTCCAATTTTGGACACTGGCAAGCGGCACCTAACCCGTGAAGGCAAGTATGGTCATGGGCTAAGACTACAGGCATAATTGATTTGTTATGGGATGAATGTATATGAACTACTTTTGTCTTAGATGTATTAATTACTAAGCCAATATCATGAGCCCATTTACATAATTGATCAAAATTGAATTGTAAAGTTTTTTGAGCTTCGGTCACATTTTTATGAGCTACCAGTATGCAGGTATCATCAGCAAATTGATACACAGATCCTGAGTGTATGACATGGCTCATATTGTTAACATACAATAAATATTCCGTCGGACCGATAATTGAACCTTGAGCGGTGCCCATGGTGGTGTGAATTTGATCACTAAACTGATTTTGTATTTTGACAGTAGTGTATCTATTAGTGTGATATTCTTTAAGTAATTTTAAGAGAGGTCCCTGTATGCCACTCTGTGATAGTTTTTCAAAAAGTATATCATAGCGTAGCATATCAAATGCTTTGCTAAAATCAATAAATAATGCCAATACATTATCTCTATTATTTAAGTGTTGATTGACCTCGTCTGTAAAATTACATAACAATTGGGTTGTACTTTTATTTTTTTGGAAGCCGTACTGTTTGTTGTTGATTATATTATACTTTCCTAGGAAGTTATTAATCTCATTACTTATGAATCGTTCAATGATCTTATCTATGCAGGACAATATGGTAATAGGACGATAATTATTTATATCGTCACGTTTACCTTTTTTATGTATGGGTCTTATCACTCCTATTTTTAAAAGGTCTGGATAAATGCCTGTCCGCAAACATCGATTTATTAGATGTGTAATGACTGGTACCAATTTCTCGGACATGTATTTGACATCTTTGGCTCGTATTCCGTCATAACCCGGACTTTTACTGTCGTTTAAGCACTTGATGATACCTGCAACTGTTCCCTCTCTAGCCTGCTAAATTCGTAAACATCTATCAGGAGTTGTTTCGTACGTCGACTTATCTATCAGGGGTACATTACAAGAGTTACAAATTTTTTTGATATTATTATGAAATTCTTTTACAAATGTATTAGCTAAAGTTAATGGATTCATTCGAAAAGTTGTAAGTAATACTTTTTCAATACATTGCATAATTTTACCAGTAAGCTTATTTATAATATTCCATATTTTTTTACTATTATTAAAATGTTGTGAGATTTCGGTTCTAATTTGTTTATTTTTTACATATTGAGTATATTTATTAGTTTTATTTCTATATCTATTATACAAAAGTCTTTTTTTCGAGTTATTCTCGTCATTCAACCAAATATTAAATAATTCATCCCTTTTCGCACACATGTTTTGTAGCTTTTGGTTAGCCCATGTACAATTTTTACGTTTACTTAAGCTGTTATTAATGATTGTATATTTACATTTTTTGTATATATTAGTAAAATTTACATGTATATATTCGACAATTTCATTGGGATTAGTGTATTGGATTGGTTTACTCCAGTCCACATTATTTAATTCACTATACACTCTCTGATTATCTATCTTCGTAATTACCTGGTTTGTTATGTTTATATTACTTTTGTTTATCACGCCCGTCAGTGCACAACCGGTTATACAATGGTCTGCCGGGGCGATATTTACTACAGCTGTATATACATTATGCGAACTAGTGTTACGGATAAATACATGATCAATGCACGACTTGGATATATAGTCACCGTATTTCTCTATGCGTGTGTATGTATTAACACCACTTTCAAATCCTAGGCTGCACAGTGAATATAAATATTGTTTTGACAACGAGTTACATAATTTTAGATCTATATTCATGTCTCCCATTATTAAATAGCTGTGTTTGTATGGGTATTTAGCTACAAGGGAAGACAGTTCCGTAACGAAACGAGGCTTAGATGTGTGAGGTGGCCTGTACATGGCACATAATCCAAATTTAAAGTTATTTATGTTGACTTCGCCTGACACACATTCAAATTCCTTTGTGCGAGGGTTATTAAACCTTACAAAAGATGCCATTTTATGTACATATAATAACACCCCACCACCTTTACGATTGGTTCTTAATTCCGAAAATAAATTGTAATTCGGGAGTGTATACATTTGTAACAAATCATGTTTTATATTAGCTTCTGTTATCAACAATATATGAATAGTATATTTATTATTTAACACAATGTATTCTATTTGTGCAAAGTTTTTTTTGATTGAACGTAAATTAACGTGTAACAAATATAAACAATTTTCGGGGTTTGGTATACTGTAGGTAAAATCATTCCATGTTTGACAATTTGTTTCAGTAATATTATTATGGTTTGATGTGTCTGACATGTTTATTAGATGATTTTTGGTGCTTGGCATGTTAGTTTAAAGGAAAGAGAGAACTACAAGTAGGTATAATTAATGAGACTTACATGATTTCATCCATGGGATAATTTTACCTTTTCAATGTCAGCGAGCGAACGGATGGTGATCACTTTTTTTTCTTTTTCACTTTTACGCACTAAAATGTTTCCGTGTTTACACCAGATATAGTTGAACATTCCTCTGAGTTGTTCCTTTGTTTTCCACAGCAAAAAAGCCGAGGCTGGTGTCAGGCACTCACGTAGGTATATTTGATCATTTCCACATTCTCCTATGTCAGCAGCAGATGTTTTCGATCCTTTTGCAGCTTCCAACCATAGATCTCGCTTCCCTTCCCGAAGTATTACTGTAATATTAGACTGGCTTTTTTGTTGCCTCGCGATATTTGTCGGGTTCTTCTTCTTCCTGTAAGCTCCTACGATGTCATCTGGATTCTGCTTTATGATCACAGATACTTTTTTGGCTATTTCTTCAGTATTTTCATTTTCCGATTGATAAATACCGCATATTTCAAGTTTATTAGCTAGTTGTGTTTGCTCCATTTGGTTTACTTTTGTTTCCAGAACTTCGTATTTTAATTGCGTATTTTTTGAAGTATTTTGTAAGTCCATACACCGGTTCTCCAATTCTTTCATAGATTTTTCATATTTTTGGATCTTTTTTTCATACTCGTCGATTTTTTCGGAGTAAAATTCTAACGTGCGTTGTAATTCTTCCCTAATTACTTCCTTCACTTCTCTCCGCAGCTCCCGTACTATTTGTTGCATCATGTTGTCAGTGTACATCCCAGTAGGTTTCGAAGTGCACTCAGTATCCGTGTTTTCGTCAGCCTCATTGTCTGGTATAATACACGAGAGCCGCCTAGGTTTACAACCACCCGAACATGACTTGCACTTCCAGTCCACTGAGTCCGTACCATTCAAAACACTTAGTTGGTCGGGTGATATTGAAGCACAGTTAGCGTGAAGCCATTTCCCACATTTGCCACACTGTAATCCCGGGGACTTTTTTGTTACAACTTTTGTACATTTAATACATTTCACCATTTTTATTTTTATTTGTAGGGTAGATAAATACAATTTATTAATCACTGCGTATACGCCTGCAGTCTGTCGTAACGCGAGAGCGACATATATCTGAAAAATAACTCTCCTCTTCAAAAATATATAATATACTTACAAAACATACCCTTATTTATACCCGTAAAACTTTGCTAAAACCTCCTCACAGTATTACGTTCATATTTCGTTTCACCAAAGTATAACGGACTATGTATTGTTGGATAGAAGTGCTTACAAGTGTTCAAGTATTTAAGCCTTTTTCGGCGTTCTACCCTTCGTAACACCCTCGAAATATTCAGTATAATACTAATCGCATCCTATCTTACTCTAAATATAACTTTATCACAACACAGGAGCTTTGTTTTATCTTTTTGAATAATAAAATTGTAACAAAGTTGGGCTGCCGCATGCTTTGTAAAATTCACTTGTTTTATGTTTCTCTTTGACATTTTCTTTTTATTATTTATGCTTGTTTACGGTGTTCAGAACAAGCTGCTTGTTAGTGCGATTGTTGGCGCTAATGTTGTTGATAGCTCCGCAACTTGGGTTAAACTAATATTTTTTACTGTAATAAATTCAGGGTATCTTGTTTCAAACGTTGATATTATTTTATAAAAATGTGTCTTTCTATATTTTTTCTTGGATTTAAGATATACTATACTCAATATGGTAATAGATAAATTCGAAAGGTGCCAAGCTGCCCGGTTGGGCGAGTATTTTTCGAGCGAGATGATGAATTACTTCTTGGTCCCAAGTTTGATTCTTGGGTCAAACAATCCAAGTTTGTTATTTTTAAAACATGAATGAGGCTTAAAATTGCCAATACGCATCAGGCAATTAGTGATAATTATGCTTATTACTTTTAACATCCAATGAGCATTTGCCCTGCATTAGAATATTACAATACAAGACTATACGTACGTATTTCTAGAGGTATATGCATACAATTAAACTAAGATACGAAGTAATTACCTCACAGTACTATAGATACACAGATACTACACAAATGCAAAGAGCATCACCAATTACCGATAGCAAAATAAAACTAGAAAACTGTAAACATAATAGAAAATTACTTTGCAACATAACAGCACACTTCATTTTGGAGAGTGCACGAGACCCGACGATACTTGAGAAGAAAAATATATTTGAGGGTCGGTTTCCACCTGTCGCTTTCCCGGACCTCCATTTATTTATGTCACTGATATCCAAACGGCCAGTCAACCGGTCATTAATTTATCTAATGACATGCAATCGAACCGTTAAAATAAAAAGATCCTTTAAATAAATATAAAATCTTCGTTATCCTGTTCGAGAACTCGATAAAATCTTGTTGATAAATTGTTAAAAGATCTAGCGACGTGAGAAATGGCCTTAATTTTCTCATATTTTACGACTTTTCTTTTCATGAATAGGCCAATATACATTATAAAGGTCTTTACGCTTGTCGCTAAGAATTATGATTTCGAAATATTTGGAACATTTAACTGATTTAATGTCGACTCGTGTATGTACTTTTTAACTATTAAAGTCATTAATCAAAATACAGTTGTTCTACTCGATGCTAAATACTATATTATTATTAGTAGTTTCATATTACGTCGGACTCAATTTTTTCGTAAAAAAATATGAAATATATATTTAAGTCCTAACAAATGCTTTTAATTTCATGAGCGTTTCGTTACTTCGTAGGACTCGTGAAGACGCCTGCCCGGTCGTCGAACTTACATCATCATTTTTCATCGAAAGATGCGCAAATAAAGTATAGTATGAAATTAAAAATTATAGTATTATAACACTTAAAATAAAGTTATTCACAAAAATATTCAAACTCATTTTAAAAACATTCAAAATCCACAAGAATCAAAACACATCCCAATACCTACCTACCATCAACCTTGTCTGGTAGGATATCAATATTTTCGTACTGATCCGATATAATCAAAGATTCATGGGCCCTCAATCACGGGCCGTGAATGGTAGATCTATGACACATCACGTTTCCAGTGATCGATTGAGATGTTTGGACGTAACGATTAGTCATGGTATCGAGTATCTCGGATTCGCGTATGTAATTCATAACTGTATTCTGTTATGTAAGACTTGGTATCGGTTGAGGAAGGGACTATTCTGGGAAGTACGAACCTTGGCTTAAAATAGTATTTTAATACGTTTTTGAGTAGTGTTTTGTTAGATCACCAGGGCCCTGATTCTCTAAACTATTAAGCTGTGATAATACTACTCAAATGTATTTTAATATCGACATAATGACCGTTTTTTTGTCATTTGTTGTCATTTTGGTATTCTCTTAGTGAAAACTACTCAGCTGACTCAATGGCTCCATAAAACTTAGATGGTTGTCATGGAAAAAGTATTCTGACGTTTATATGACAAAAAAAAAATAGTTGAATTTTTATATGCAACAAAGACGAAAAAAAATTAAGAAAGAAAATTTTAGCAGAATACCAAATTTTTTACACTCGTTATGGTGCCTCAATATCAACATATTGTCTGATTAATAATGTCAAATTGCAGATTTAGGCCCCTGGTTAAGAGATAGTGAGAAAATATGAAAGAAAAAACATTTGAAAATGTTGTCTTTTATTCATAAACGGTGCTATTTTTAATCTTTTTTTAAACAAGCTGTCGCTCACGTCTTCGCTCGTTTTCAACTTGATTTAGATCGACAGAATTTTATCCTGTTACACTTTTAGGAAAATAATGGGTTTTTCATAGTTTCCGATTAGCTATTTCCAACATGTTAATATTAAAAAATTGTACTCAACTATTAAGAAATAATATTACAAATACCCTAATATCAAGGCCAAATATCTCCAATAATCCATATTATTAATAGCTAAGCTAACATTATTTCTTTGTAATCTTAACAGGATGTTATACCCTCCCACGGTACGGATGTGCCATCTTATCTCTATACGTAATTTTGTTTCTGTAACATGTACTTACTTAGGATAATAATAAAGTTGACCATCCCCTTAAGTGGCCTTCGTTCTTACGAAAGAAATAAACTTATAGGAGTCTACCTTAATTTAATTAAGTCTGGTATTATGGTGTGTCGTTTGTATTGTGAGAATTATGTTTTGTTTTGCTATTTATTAAATAAAATAGTCAACTACCCTATCCATACCTAACTTCCATCCGTAAGGTTGCGGGTTTGATTCTCGTGCGGGTTATATTTGTGTGAACCACAAATGTTTGTCTCGGTCTGGGTGTGTGTGTGAATGAGCGTGTGCGTAAGTTCTGATACCCTAGATATGAGTCACGAACTTATTTAGGGTCAGTTACTGTAATGAGATGATGATGTAGTGAAAGATTATGTTACGTTATTTTAATATTAAAGCAACTGACCATTAGGTTTATTAACTGTATTAAAAGTGTTAGACACATACAACGCTCATACACGCAGATCCAAATTAGTTTTTTCGTAAGTATTTTTTGGGTTTCCATATGTTGACTTCGCACGGCTTAACCCGCAAACCTTTCTTAGGTGCAGCATGATGACCGGTGTACTATTTGAGTAGTTAAGTACTTATCATAAGTATTTTGGAAACATTACATTTTCAACATCCAATGAAACAAGAAAAAAAACCTTTTTAAAAACAAGCTTTTTAGCTTTTCTTGCATCGTCATGGGACTTACATAAGTATGCCAAATTTCAGCTCAATCGGATAACCAGAAGTGTCGAAAAATGGCTTGCAAGATTTGACTACAGACAACGGGACAGATGAAACTAAAAAAAGCTTGTAAAATAATCTGATAGAGAGCTTCGATGAGTCCCAAGATTTGTGCTAAATACCAAAGAGAAATATAAATAGAACTGACAATTCCACGTCCATTAGAAACGAATACTAAAACCGTGTCAAAATCAACCGTCATCAACATTACAATTACATCACCAATCAGAATACGACCGCACTGAGTTATGAATAATTCAAAATCAAGATTTGTAATTTATATTGTTTGATTGTTCAGTCCTTTCGGCTGATGTATAAAGGCCGTTAACGAGTCAGTCGAACTGATCAGTTTATTTATTTAAAATTGGAACACCATGTGTTTGTTTTTGTTGGCACTACTTCTTTTGGGGTGTAAGTGGATAAAAATATTAGGATTTAAATCCTTCCTAAAAACGTCTTGGGGTAGTAGTGGAAATATTTTTGTAGTTGAGTGGCATAAGCCACTAATATACATACATAAAATTACAAAGTGTCATGAATAAAAGGTCTAAGGGCCTATTTCACGATCTTCAAGTAAAGTTCCGAGTAGCTACTCAAAAATTTTGTCTTTGTGTAACAACACTGTGACATAAAGTAAGAAAGAGACAAAACTCACTTTACTTGATGAGTAACTTTACCTTAATCTAAAAAACATACCAATTACTGATGTATACAGTACTCTTAATATATCAGTTGAACTGGCGTCCATCCAAAAATGGTCGTCAATCACCGGAGCGATTCCAAATTATAGTAGGAAAATCTAGTTGGCCTAAAACTTTTGGAGTGACGCAACAGTTTTATGTCTGGACTGATCAGTTCAACTGACTCGTCAATGGCCACCTTATTGATACTTGCCGATTGATTAGGTACGATATGTAATCTCTACAAATCATTGTCTTAAACCGCTTTGTCGATTTCAATGGGCTGTTGAAGGTTATGTTTTGAAGTTAGAATTATATGTATATTAATAATAGAGTTATTGGAAGCTTGGCTTAAGTTATAACACCAGGTTATGAATGGATATAATATAGTAAGTTTTGTTTTGTTTATACATAATACATAATGGGTTATTTACACCACTTATAATTCAAGAATGGCTGGATCAATTGAAGTGCAATTTTGATATATTAAAAATAATTATTATTTATTTATTTGGTGTAAATTTATATCAATAGTAATTTAAAAACCTTTCATAAGTTAACCTACATATTTATGCAAAATAGACAGAAATGAGAGTTGAGATGAGGTATTTTTCTCCAGATATCCAAAGAAAAACGCATCTCGTAACTGACAAAACATAAAAATGCTTCACTTCTTATTCAGTTTATACTCGTTCATTCTAAACAAGATCCCCAAGGCTAGTAAAACAAAATGTCTCAGGTCCGTCCATTTGTGATTTAATACAATTTCCAAATCAAAAATCTGATTCCCGTTCTCAAAGTGAAACGGAATTGTTTCATTCGGCACGAAAAGATTTGATTTTCATCGCCAAGATTCCGCTACAGTAATGTTGGGATGTTTCATTTCAATGCTTTTTTACGAGTTCGATTTTTGATTACATACCTACCTTTTTTATTTGAGATTTATGTCCGCTTCAACGCAAACTTGTGATTGTTTCCCGTTACTCTTGAAATGATAAATGAAAAATATTAAGGTTAGGTATTGTCTTATGAAAAAATATTAGCTGCTTGCTTTCTTTATTAACTTTAGTATTTCCATTCTTTTTTTGTATTGGTATAACTAAATTTTGTTTACTTTTCATTGGATCTGATCTTCTTCTTCTTCAGCCTGTTGCCACCCAATGCTGAGTGTAGGCCTCTTGCATTGCACGGATTGATTTAATGTCATTGGATCTGATCTAATGAATCATAAATCAAAAAGTTTTGTTAAATAAAAGGTACTAAAGCATTTACATTTAAATAAAATTGTGTAAACCACAAAATGTTTGTCTCGGTCTGGGTGTATGTATGAATGAGTGTGTGCGTAGTTTCTGATACCCTAGATACAAGTCACAAACTTAGCTAGGGGTCAGTGACTATAATGAGATGATGTAGTAAATGATTGATAAAATAATAATCTTTCACATATCGAATATTTAAATGATAATAACAGCTGAAAAGGCTACACTACGACAGTTATACTATTCTATTATCAAATTGAGAAATATTTAATGGCTGTGCAAAAAATAAACCTTCTTACTGTTATGACAATTTATATTTTATATAGAAAGTAGTACTAGAATTTTAAGAGTAAAGTATAAGAATAGGGACTAAAATAAAATATGACGAGTAGAAGTATAAATATAAAAAAACAACTAAGTATTTTTACTACAATAGGGTGTTGACATGTGGCCTCGAATTTATTTATAATAAAAAATGCCAATATTAAGTAGTTACATGAAAAAACACGATCAAAACATTTTTCATTTAATATTATTTAGCAAATAGCTGAGACGTGTTTCATACAAAAGTTGTTTATTTAACGCTCGTATTTGTTATTTTTTAGGTTTTCAAACCCTTCAATATTGTCCAATATTTTTTATATTCTTGTTGCACAAACAACATTAATCTAATATTATTAATTTCATTAAAAAAAAGTATTTTTGTAAGTAAACTTTGTAGAGAATAACAAACATTACAAGCCACTATAAAAACATTCTACCAATACCAATAAAACTGTACACAAAATAAACCCTAATCCTATGGGATTAAGGTTTAGAGTAAGGAGTAAGAAGTATGCTTCTTACTTAAAGTTGAAGCAACAAATCTTTCAACAAAACAAATCCTCAGACTTTAATAAAAAGCGAGTACTTACAACATAATCTAAAAACATAATCGTATAATACGCGGGCACATGTCTTGTATTCCTACTGTAAAACTCGACAAAAATACATAATTCATTCATTGGATCCAGTGAGGAAAAATACGTTCCGTCACACAAAAACACGAATCCAACATTTTTACGCATAATACATTCGGAAAACCCCTTAAAACGCTGAACTCTTTGACATATTATTCGTAGCAATACGGTATTTATTTGAATAAAATTTATTTGAATAGCAAAGGACGATGTTAATAATAAGTTTAACGGAACGTTAATATAAATTGAATAATGCGATGATGGTAAATACATTTTAATATAAGTACCAACATATTTTATTATTCGTATTTCTCCCCACATTATTAATATCTTGAGATAATAACAATGGCATCTTGCAAGTTGTTAAAATTCTATATGAAATGTCATCAATAGGTTTTTTATTTTTAAGAAATTAATCGGCCGTCACTTTATGCTTAGCTGGAACACAAATCTTAGAATTTTCTTAGTACCGCTTAAAGTATATTTGTATCAATTACTAAACAAAAAATCTAAACCAAAACGTACCCAATTTAATAAACCCCTTTAAGTACTCAGAGTAATGAATCTAGCTACTCGCTGGCTAGTGTCCATTCCACTTTTTTATTAATTATACAGTTAATGGAAAAATGGTGTAATTATACCAATCGTTATGTCCGTAATGAGATTTTGGACACGGTATTAACGTTAATAGCTATTTAATGGATATGGTTTGGTTGCTTCCCAGTTGTGATGTTCACAGCATTATTATATTTGTACTAAATTAATTTATACGTCGTGACTTGCATGTTGTTGCAGTGAGCATTTGATGAACATTGTGCATATCAAAGTATAGATATTATTGTAGGCCGTGGGTAGTAGATTTGTATGATTTTAGTCTAGTTAAAAAGTTGTAATCTGAAATTCAAAAAGTGATTTAAAAGGAAAGTATTTATCTCTAATTCGAAACGACAATATAAAAAATATAACAGCTGGGTTGTAACACAGTTACAGAGGGCATCGCACATTCTAGGTTTAAATCCCAGCTATGGTAAAAAAAAAACTTACCTACTATCAAAATTTCAGCACTAAAAATATATCCTAATGGACAAATATACATATTATTTATATTTAGTATATATATCACTAAACTTCAGAAGATTGTAAGTGAAAAACATTTTCGCTACGACTCATACAAAATGACAAATTATTGGTTCACCGACATAGCGTTACTTGGAAAACTTCATTTAAAATGTAGCGAATGTTCGTGAACGTCAGTTTTCACCGATTTGTCTCTAGAGAACTTCATGTTATTTAATGTATATGATGTAGACTAGACATTTCTACGTGTAGAAAGTTTTGAAACTAAATATATAAATTTTGGGTATAGTAGAATAATTTAATAGATTTTGTTCAATAAATGATAAACGGCTGATTTTTCCATCGCCAGATAACTTTATTCGACGAATAATTTTGAAATGTTGACAGGTTTCATACAAAAACTATCAAACGTCAATTTTATTCCTCGAATAAAAGTTATCTGACGATGGAAAAATCAGCACTAAATAAACAAATAATTACTACTACCAACATGATACGAACCGATGTACTATTCGATGGTAAGTCACTACAGTTGCTTATGAAAACTGAAAAGAGTCACAATGCGTTGTCAGCTGTTTAATGATAATAGAATATGAAAACCAGAAAAATAAAAAGGAGAAGGAGTGGTGGGAGTTACGATTTTTATGGTCCTGAGTTCAAATTCCCAGCTGGTAAACTTTTAGACAGTTCTCCCTCGTATACCTTATATTCCCAAAATATTATATTAACTAGCGGCGCCCCGCGGTTTCACCTGCGTAGTTCCCGTCAGAATATGGGGATAAAATTATACTGAAAACCTCCCCACTGAATCACTTTATCTATTAAAACAAACCGCATCAAAATCCGTTGCGTAGTTTTAAAGATCTAAGCATACATAGGGACAGAGAAAGCGACTATATATAGTATATATATCGCGGGCTTCAAACCAAAGGGGCGTACAAGCAAAACCCTCACTTTTCAGGAGAGCCAAAAAACTTAATAACTTTTTTTGTAATGTACCTACATTTTTAATTTTTTTTACGTGTTTCATAAATTTACGTTCTTTATTATGTGAAAGGCTTATTTATTGAAAAATATAATTTGTTACCCATAATATCGCGCTTACGTCTATATGGTTCGACAGTATTAGATAAACTGATTGTTATTTTTTCCAAGAAAATGCTTTCAAGGAATGGACGTATAAAACAATTTTTTTATTTGTAACGCAAAATAAAAAAAACCAAATGAAGTTTATATAATTGATGAGAAATATTTTATTACAGTCATTTATTATTTAAAAAAGTCCTCTATTTCACCACCATTTTCGTTCATTATACGTCCATTTGGCTTGTCAAAAATAGGAAAATAACATTATTCCAATACAGACGTAAGTATATCAATTTCACGTTTGTGAAGGTGAAAATAAAACAAATAATATTCTCAAATATTTTTTTTAAGTTCAACATAAAAGTTAAACAATAATAAAAAGAAAAAATGAAAATAAACACAAACGATTCGTGATTCGTCTTTAGTACGCCTTTCTGGTTCGGAAAAATATTTTACTCAGAGACATACGTCTAATATTATTTTGTTTATTATCTTAAAAAATATTTAACCGATAATTATGAAATAAAGTCAGTAGATGTGTCGATATAATTAGAATACATTGACGTAATAAATTTTTTTTTGGATTTTTGCGTATACGCCCCTTTGGTTTGAAGCCCGCGATATATAGTGATAGTCCATCTCAAATATAATGTGTAACTAAGTCTTTTACCAAAATTCCATAACCATGATTCACAGAATGTTCAGCTATCATTAATTAACCCTTGATTATCCAATATCAAAGATTTAATCATCTTACTGTACAAGATTGTACTACCAAATATTATGATAAATAATTACCGTTCGTTATCCTTAATGATTATAATTAAGCCGGTTATCTTAAATTTAAATTAGTTTTACGCTGAGATTGTAGTAAAATAAATTTTGGAAAACAATTTGTTTGCACAACCTTAATTTTCGATATTTATCCTACTTATATTATAAATGCGAAAGTTTGGATGTTTGTAACTCTTTCACGCAAAAACTACTGTATCGATCAAATTATTATTATTAACGGGATATTTACCATGTATATTATTTATTTCGAGTTTCCATAATAATTTGAGTGCTAATAACCATGATAACTATAAAAACTATACTGTATCGATTTATATTAAATGTGGTACAGATTTTCCTTATAATTAGGAATAACACATGGAATACTTTTTATCCCGAAATTCCCTTGGGATTCACGTGGGTATAACCGCGAGGCGAAGCTAGCACTTATATTTTTTAATAACTGTTCTGAGTTTTCTAGTTTAGTCTGCAATTAGTTGCAGATGGCGGGATTATGCAGAGTAAGCTAGTATTAAATCCAAGCCAATAGTTAGCTCCTAGAGTTTATCAACATTTAACAGTAACTAATGTTCCTACTTACAGCAGCTTAACTTATAAATCAAAACTAAATAGTAGTTTGCAATACACATCTTAAACGGTGCACCGCAAATTCTTGCGAAATAAAATAATGAAAAATATTTCCGCAAAAAAAAATCTTAACCTAATCGAATTATTTTTTATAAATGATACCAGTTTAAAATTGAGTAAAAGTTAAAATAAAAATATTTGACCTATTTTTAAACTTAAAATTCAGTGTTCACAAGAATGGATCAATACTTAATCATCGATCATTTATTAAATGTATTAATCAAACGTTGAAGATTCTGCCTTACTTTACCACGCGTTGAACGATCCATGCAAATATCTATCGACTGACTGTTTCATCAACACAATTAATGCCTTAATGTAATACACTTAAGTCACTTATTACTATAACGCATAAACAATATTAAACACTTAAGCATAAGTTACACTTGAACATTAAATTATAGCTTAATACTATGCCTTTGACTTCGAAATAGGTGCGTTATAATGTCATGCTTCATGCTCATAGTAGGTACTTGTATATGAAGCTTGTCTAGATAAAGTGCTTTAATATTCATAACCGTTGCTTTAGCTTAAAGTTAACTGAACAGTAAGTTGTATTACATACAATGTATCACAAGTTTTCCACCTGTGGTTTCGCTTGGTTTAATGATATAAATTCAATAAGAATGTCTTGAAAGTTTGACTCGAAATGTTAACATAATATTATTATATCTTTCATTATATCTTTCCTAAGGAATATTTTAGTTAGTCTAATCCTATGCACTATTTTATTCAAAAACAATTCAACTTGTTTAGTATTGAAATTGTTCCAACAAATTATGCTTGTATCTGAAAAGGTTTTACATGATTTAGTGCAACGTGGGTGTCAAACTATCAACCTCATGATTGCCAGCCCGACGCCTTAACCTTTGGGCAATTGTCATTAACTTTGGTATTTTATGATCTATGCCACTAATAATAACAACTAAAATAACATAACAATCATTACTTCTAACTTAAAACTTCGTACTAAATAAATCTGCTAAAATTAAAGACAGTACAAAGTTTACACGAACAACTCACTACCAAAAAGTTCATGACGAGTAAAACGTAGAGAAAATATTCTTTACATAAAATATGCATATTCAAAGTACACTGCTGTCTGTGACATTCCTCGAATAAAAACATTACTCGTCTCGGTACCAATTCACAAACTTGAGCAGATAACTTTGGAAACTTTTAAAATACAATATTTCTATCAAGTGGTCTGTCGACGGATATTATAAATGAACAAGTTTCAAGACACCAGTCTGCTGAGGTAATAAACTTCTCGAATTTTCGATGAGTTAAATTCCTGAATTGTAATGTTGAATGTTGGACACCTGCAAATGAATTTCAAACTTTTGACAAATATAAATGCAGCTTCGCTATATTTTGCACTACTGTCTGCAAAGAAAATGGTGTGTTTTGCGTTATTTAAAGTGAAGACGCCTTATGAATAAAGTTAATTTAAAAAAATAAGAAACCGACTTCAGCACTAAAAAGTAAGAAAATAATTTAAAATAAACGATAATATTAATACATATTTACAATTTATAATTAGTTACTTTTGGAGTCAGTGCCAGCCCAGGATAGTTTTTTTTCGTTATAAAATAGCACGAGACGCGCCTGTAATATTAATGAAGGCTTTGGCTGTCACCGACTTCAAAAGTAACTAATTATAAATTGTAAATATGTATTAACAATATCGTTTATTTTAAATTATTTTCTTACTTTTTAGTGCTGAAGTCGGTTTCTTATTTTTTTAAATTAACTTTATTTTAAAATTTTTAGTGGGAAGCAAGTCTCCTACAAAAGACGCTTTTTCCTCCAGAAGAGCTTTTGACTCGTGGATCACTTGAATCCTTTTTTTGTGGGAGGAAGACTTTACGTCTTTCCTCTGTCCAGGGGAACGACGGGCTATGTAGGACTCCACGCCGCAAAGATAGAGCGGCGACGCGCTTACCGACTAAAACCCCTTGGTGTGCCACCTCTGCGCTTATGGCCGAAACCGGAAGAAACGCGGCTGCACGCTACTACGATCCCGGACAGCGCCTCTACCCTGTTAAGGGTTTCTCCTCCGAGCTAGAATATAGCTCTAGGCGACAGATGTTGAGTTACCCCCTTCCGAAAGTACCGCGCGCCACCTCAAGGCCTATATGGCGGCAGTGGATCTCCCCCCGGGGATCACTGCCGCAGGTCGGGCGTATGGCGGTTGCAGGACAAAGTGGTAGTCCCGCTTCCGTCTGCCCAACCTTCTGCTGCGAATAGTATTAGTGGAGAAGGCTTCGCGCTCTCTCTCCGCAGCTTTTTTTTGCGAGAGTACGACCTCACAAATGTTGGACCCTCCAATCCAAGACCTCTCCTCGCTCACCATAGCAGACACTACATTTGGCAAGGAGAGGTCGTTTCCCACGATTGCCGCGAGAGTTGCGAGGGCAATAGCCTCTTGCAGGGATTTTTTCGCTGCTCTGTAAGTGTCGAGCAGTTCAACCTCAACGGGTTCCGCTTGAATCCTGTCCCATGAGCTGATGTTACTCATGATTCATAATATAACTCCTGCATTTTGTACTTCTTTTTAACTTCATCATCCCAATTAAACCATCATTTTATTACAAAACTTCTTTATAACCACAAAGGTATAAGAACTTTTTAGAAAATTAACCAAAGTCAAAATAAAAACGATAATAGAGTATGACGTTTGTACTGTCTATTTCTTAATTAAAATAATATATACAATCTAATCTGGTTCAGTGTTTGTTTGTAATATCTAAATATATTTTTTTACGGGAAGTTTTATGAAAACGCTCTGAAGATATATGTGTAATAGGTACCTATAATAGTATAAAAAAACATTTTTAAAAAATGTTGTATGTTCGGGTTTATTTCAGTGTGTGTTAACGAATTAAAAAACAGGACTTTTTATATCTAAAACCCATGAATTCTGAACAGCATTTGATTTAAATACGAAAGAATACAGCCAAAAAAATTTCATCCAGAAATTCTTATGGTATCAAGAATATCGCGAGCAAAACCATGGGTCACAGGTAGTTTTACTTTTAATAATGTCAATCGACACCCCAGCCTACATTGTTGCGGGTTTTTCCTCGATTTTTCCTGGATCCCATCATCAGATCCTGATTTCCTTGACATGGGACCCCTTCGCGAATATCCGCTTTCTAATGAAACAAGAATTTTAAAATGTTCCATTCATGATTACAAAGAAATCGCGTAACAAACACACAAAAAAAAAAAAAAAAATATACACGTCGAATAGAGAACCTCCTCCTGTTTTTTTGGAAGTCGGTTAAAAAGGAAAGAATTTAATACACAAAATTAATTTATGTCACGAACAGCTGACTTTAATACAATATAGTATATAACTAGAACATGTTCTTAAGTAAACCATTCCAGATATTGAAAATACATAATACTTACGTACATTTTTTCTAAAATAACAATGCATATTATAAAATTTACTCTTGCATAACGATTCAAAATTCAAACTTCAACAAATCTATTCAAACTATTAAAATGTGCTGCAGTAGATGGAATGCAAATTATAAATTATTTTTTGGACAAAGCTAACTCGTTGATGTCCATTAAACATTCATTGCAAACACATATTCTAAAATATAAACCAACAGGGTGACTATAACAATGTAATTGAAACTGTTAGGAAAGCTAGTTTATAGGAGTATTTTGAAAAACTGGCACTTCTAACGCTCATTTAGGTTTGCTCATTAGGCCATTGACGAGTCAGTTGAACTGATCAGTCCAGATATAAAACTGTGCGTCACTCCAAAAGTCTTAGGCCAACTAGATTTCCCCACTGGTATCTGGGATCGCTATGGTGATTGATGTCAATTTTTGGATGGACGCCAGTTCAACCGATCAGTTCGACTGACTTATCAATGGCCACCTTTAAAGCTTCCAATTATTTTATTAAACAATTTCGATTACAATAAACAAATCATTTTCGTTGGCATCCAGTTAATTTTTTGCTAACGATATTGTTTTATTTTTACTACTAGCTGTGCCCCGCGGTTTCACCCACGTAGTTCCCGATCCCGTGGGAATTTCGGGGTAAAACATAGCCTATGTTCTTTCCCGGATCATAAGCTACCCCAGTACAAAATTTCAAGTCAATCGGCTTAGTAGTTTAGCCGTGAAAAGGTAACAGACAGTTACTTTCGTATTTATAATATTAGTAGGGATATAAATTACAATATGTATAATAAAATATCATCGAAATACAAGTGGAATTTTCCAACAAGTCACTCGTATCGCAATGAATGACAGGACAGGTGTTATTAATACATTAAATATTCAGAGTCATTTTCTGCTTCACGCGTACTGATTTCAATCGCTAATGAATAAATTTTAATATCGAAATGTAGGTTTATAGGGTTTCATGATGAAAAGTATAATATTTTTTTTTACTTAATTATTAGTTTACTAGGTTAACTTATGTCTTATTTAAACTGCTTTAAATGTCTTATTTAACTACAATGGGTTATAGATATGTGTTTTCTGCAATAAAAGGCACATGCAGGTTATTACCTACATATAGACGTATGTAATTACCTGCGTGTTCATAGACATGCATTCATAAGTTTAACAAGATTATAAGAGCACACGCGCACTCATCCTCCTGATGAAGGCCACCGAATGTGACTGAAACTAGTCGAGGGACGTACTAACAACGGGTTGTTAGTACGTACCAATAAGTCGAATCACTCGACTATAAATAAATTAATGTATAATAATAAAAAAAGACGTACGTTTCGTTAAATAATAAAAAAGATTATAAGAGTAAATCAAATCCGCATCTTTTAAAATGGTAGTAAGGGCGTTATTTATTTACTATTTAATGTAAGAAATGAATAACACTTACACTTCTATATTTTGATTTTGATAAAATTGGCTAAATAAGTCCTTGAAAATAAATCCAAAAAAATATATTAAGTTTAAGTTACAACGTGTCGCAAACATTGCTACAGCTAATTAAGTTTTTAAATACATCTAAGTAACAGTGTGAACGAATATCTTGCTACTTAAAGAGCTGAATAAGGTCTAACCTAACCTAACTGTATAAATATTTATATGTATGTACTATTCACCTTGAACACTTCGTGGAAACATGTAGCCGCTACAAAATATTTGCTATGAAATATAAATGTAGGAAAACTTTTAAATTTCTCAATTTTCTTCAATGTGAGGATAACATTATGCACACATTTTTGAAAATAATTCTGTAGGGTAGTAGTAGCTTTCATCTGCTAACCCATAACATTAGACCAATACAATCACTCTATGCCTATATACAGGGTGGCCCAATTAGAACGGTCAGTGGGAGTAGGTATAAAACTATAAGAGATACAAAGATTTTTACTTAGGATTCATGTCAACCGATTTTAATAAAAATAAAAACTGCATTCATAGATTTCGAAAAAATGAGTAAGTTATAGTTTTTTTCTAAATCTATGAATGCAGCTTTTATTTTTACTAAAATCGATGACATGCGTCCTAAGAACAGATCCTACTATCTCTTATAGTTTCAGACTTCCCACTGACCGTTCTATTTGGGCCACCCTGTATGTATTCATCACATCGCGGTTATTTTGACAATATGTAACAATATTTTCGTGTACACAAAACAGTTTTATGTTTTAACACCGTTGTGCCGATGTTATTTAGTTCTATCGATTGTAACTGAACAAATATTTTGGATAACATTCACGTTCATGATTAATGACGTATTTTGTTGCTCGAGTTTGAAAAATGGATAACATAAATTTATAGAGACTGTATTTAGTTGTTATTACAGTGTTTAATATAATGATTTTATATATTATTGGTTTAGATTTATGAAGGCTAGTAAATTGTTTTTTGTTTATTGTAAAAAAATATATGTTATTGACGTAATTACGTATTATATTCTAAAGGCTATTTTAAAAATCAGGAAAAATAATGACAACTTAATAAAAAAAAACTAAAAAAACAATTTGTTAACGATACCGAGAAAAACGGCCATATTCAAGCACAGAAATATTTTTGAGCGAGAATCGAACTCGTAGCCTTTGGCGTAGCAGGCAGGATCACTATCAACCACACCACTCTTCTATATTACTTTCTATTTATTAACATAACATAACATAATAATCATTCACTACATCATCTCATTACAGTAACTGACCCCTAACTAAGTTCGAAACTTGTATCTAGGGTATCAGAAACTACGTACATACTCATTCACACACCCAGACCGAGACAAACATTTGTGGTTCACACAAATATTCACCCCGCACGGGAATCGAACCCGCAACCTTACGGTTGGCAGTCCGGCATGGTGACCACTCTGCCATCGAGGTCGTCAAATTTATTATTTGCTACACCCCAAAAGAATAAACAAAATGAAAATATATTAGAAACTCGATAAGGTCTTAACAATTGTAAGAAGTGACACGACTGAGCAAATACAGGGGTTCACAAATAATCCTATTTCACAAGTATGTTGACTAACAACTCCTATTTGCTTTAACACCGGCCCCTGAATCGTACAACTTTGAAAACATTTGACGAAATCTCAGGACTTATATCATTGAATTTACTTAGGGAACTTGGGTGATATGTGTTATTAAGGTTTATTTTGTATATTTGGTTAGTAATCTCATCAGTTTACTAACTTTCATAAATTTCATCAAATTTATGAAAGAAAAAATATTTCAATTGAATAAGAAAATGTTCAAAAACTATAACTCGACGACAAAAAAAATATCAAAGGAGATACTTTGTATTAAGTATAAATAATAACTTTTTATTCGAAACTTTAATCGACTACTTTGCAAGTAAAGACGCAAGAGAAAATAAGCTAAAATATTTCCTAAATACTTCATCTTACGAAATTTAGCTAAAGGAGTTGAAACTATCTCGAAATTCCATAAATTCCTAAGTGACAATAAATGCAACTTTGCGCGGTGGTTGCCAAAACTAACATAAGGTGGGTATGTGGGGACATGACACTCCACTTAAAAACTTTACATTTTATGATATTTTTACTTGAAAATATGGTTTCGCTAGTTTTTGGGCACTAACTGCTATTTTTGGAAACAAATTGCTTCTTAATCAAACAGTTTATTACATTAAACTTTTTAATTAAAAAGTAGCTTTACATGTTAGCCCCATAGACGCAAAAGCCCCGGTAGAGAGTATACAAATTCTTTTTTGAAAGATCGCAATAAATATTAGCACTCAAACAATTTCTAAATCAAAGTCTATAGCCCTGTTTACACCTGGCCATTCACAACAATTTAGATCCCAATTGATAGTCTCACAAATTATAAGCAAACAAATCGCTTTGATTGCTAAATTACTTATAATAAACGTTTCCTTACGTTTTCTTGTCCTTTGATAAAGTTCCTATAAAGTAATGAGCACGAGTTTGCTGTAACAGTTTCTTCGAACCATCGACTTGAGCAAAATGAAGGAGGAATATTATTTGTAAGTAGGATTTCCTTTGTTTTTGGTCACTTAAATGTGAATAAGTACTTATCTCTATATATCTATTTTTGACTAAGAAGTTGTTGATCATATTAAAAAAAAATATAATATTAATAAATGAGTAATAACGTCGACCTATGTTAATGTTACGAAAAAAAGCTATTGACGATTAGAAACTTGGTTTAAACCAATAGAGAGAAAAAAATTACTTTTCCGTCCCACAGGTGGGAAAAGGTCTCCCCTAAATATTTCTTACTGTTCCTATCCTTCTATGTTTACATCCTTACGCTACAAATGAAGAAGCAAAAGCTTTATTTTATTCAGTTCAGTTTTTATTACGAGTATATTCATGCAGCCCAATATTTTCATTTTTTTCCAGAACACATCCGAGCAAGCAGCTGTTTTACAAATTACTTGCATTTGGGCTGGGCATATATGGTTTGAAATCAGATTTGTGGCCATGGTACAAAGTGCCTAAGAATCTGTTCTTTTTACTATCAATGAAAGTCATTCCCATGTTGTCGCCGTTAGGTGCATTATCCCAGACGGCGTATTTAGTTTTAAACTATAGAGACCACGAGTTCACTACTTTGGCTATGATATACAGTATTTTGCCTGTGACTTATATGTTAGGTGTAAGTATTTTAATATTGATTATTTTATCTGGTTATGTAAAGGAGTGTGCGCGAAGTTTCTGTTACTCTAGAAACGTAGGTAAATATTACCTACGTTTCTAGAGTAACAGATGTTGTTACTAAAGATATAGAGTTAAAGTAAGTTGAAGATATTTCAGAATGGAATCATGTCAGAATGAATATTCCAGAATGGAATATCTAAGAATGGATATTCCAGAATGGAATATCTATATTGCCAAATCTGGTAAAACTAGAAATCACAATAAGACGTGGGACAAAAGTTCGAAAGAAAAATCAGAAGAGTATGTTGTATGAAAAGTAATCATAATAAATTTTTGCAGCTAAAATGTTTATTAGGCATGACTCCAACATATAAGAAAGTAATGAAGGATTTCACAGACAAAATTAGCTTGTATAATTTATACGATCCGAATAAAAAGCAAGAATATATTGAAAAGGTAAATTCATTAATATTACAACATACGGTATATTTAACAACGGTATATTTACATTATCTAAGGCCAAGCTACTGAATTGCTTCTAAATTGACGACCTCGATGGCAGAATGGTCCCCATGCCGGACTGCCATCACATGTAAGGTTGCGGGTTCGATTCCCGTGCGGGGTGAATATTTGGGTGAACCACAAATATTTGTCTCGGTCTGGGTGTGTGTGAGTGAATGAATGTGTGCGTAGTTTCTGATACCCTAGACGCAGCATATCTTATATACAAAATTCTCGTGTCACAGTTTTCGTTGCCATACTCCTCCGAAACGGCTTGACCGATTCTCATGAAATTTTGTGAGCATATTCAGTAGGTCTGAGAATCGGCCAACTTAATTTTTTCATCCCGATATTCCCACGGGAACTACGCATGTGAAACCGCGGGGCACAGCTAGTAAGTCTATATAAATAAATAAGTATATCTAGTTGCAGTTAATTAAGTTTCTCCACGCGGAAGAGCTCAAAAAAAACCGATTTATTTTATAATTAATTTATTAATTTTAATATAAAAGTACAATGGTAAATTACAAACTAATTAATACTAAAAGAATAGCGACTTGGTCGAGGTTGGAACCAAAAGTGGCTGCCCGATGTCACGTACGCCGGTCCGCGCCTCGTGGTGCAGCGTCGGCAGATTCCCCCACATTGCGCTTTATTATGTGGCGTGATCGGTGACGTCAATGGGATTTGCATGTCAGCGGTTTACATAGAGTTGGTATATGTAACACCTCCCCCATCAGATCAGCGACTATTTTGGAATGTTGAGAGAAAATGTCGCTGGCAGCTTGCAGTTACTCGGGGATGTCCCAGGTCTCGGTTCTTGTGGTGGATGAACTTCGGCATAAGTATGTTGAGTCTCATTAATAATTGCTGAGTGGTTTGTACTGATGTACCTGCGTAATAGTATAGCGGTACCAAGTACAAATATGACGAATATAATACCATATATTGGGATAGTGGTGTGGTATAAAAATGAGCTGTCTTCTATTAAGGGTTGTTGCAGGATTCTGTCTTGTAATGTGTGTAGCTTTCGTAGGTCAATGGTGTCGATATGCAGAGGTTTCTGAGATGAAAATGATGTTCCGATGTCTTTGTTTGAAATATTGCTTATCTTTATAGGTTGGCCTTCGAGGTGGTCGTTCTCGTTGACAATGGTGAACTCGCTTGTCTTCAGTTTGCAGTTATGTGGTAGTACAGCGAGGTAGCTTCCGGTGAGCGTGATAAATTCTTCTCGTTGACAGGATAACCTTGTTTGAGTTGGTGTCGGTAGGATAATACTATAATGTCGGTCGTCTAATCTCTCCATTGCAGGTTTTGTTAGATGGATGTTGGTCTTCTTACAACTCTTCGTCTCGGTGCGCCCCTCTATGATGTCGCAGATGCAATCCGGTTGTGAACTTATCTGGTTATTAAGTTCTTTCTCACATAGATACCGTGTGTTAACCTTCGGGCATTCAGCCGCAATGTACAAGTGAATGTTCCCAGTGATTGCAAGGAAGGGAAAGGGGGGTATAATAGTCTGTTCATTTCTATTGGGTACTACTGATAATTTATAAAACGAAAAAGTAAGAGGTGAAACCACGGGAAAACGGTAGGCAAATACTATTTGATTATCATTGAAATACGAAGCTGGTTTAATAATGTTATAATATTCACGGAAATCTAAATCAATTATTTGTTCATTATTATAAATTGTTTTTAATTTAATTATCATATTACGGAGTATATTTGTACCTATCATGGAATGATGAGTATGCATGTCGTTGCAAAATGATATTGCATTCTCTAACCTCGTTATTTCGGTCGAAATGCAATTTATGTTACCGCTTATTATTGCTAACATTTGAGCGAATTTTGCATATTTTAAAAGAGCTGTTTCTGCGTATGCATTGGTGTCAATTAGAATTTGCAAAGTTTTATTAAATTGAATTTGATTTTCCACTAATTTCGCAATAATTTTTGTGTGCTCGTTATTTAATTCTTTACTAAGGCTAATATGATGATTATGCTCGGATATAATTTTGTCCTGATTATTTTTTAATACTTTAAGTGCGTTATCATATTTTAAGGCATCATTGTAATCTAGGTTTCCCGTAATACCTTTAATTACTGAGCCTAGACCATCGACAAGACCTCTACTAAAACGGTTAGGTTCTAAGCTTTTTAACATAGATGAAGCGTCGTTGAGTTTGTTAGTTAAATGAGATATTTGTAGTTCATAAAGTTCGTAAGTTTTGTTATCTAGTCTTGTCTCTAAGTCAGCTAATTGTGTCTGTACTACTTGTATATTATAGTCAATAGGTTTAAGTTCTATGTATTGTAAGAATGTATGATATTGGGTTATAAGTCGCATGGATCCTAATTTAAAGGGTAAAAGTCCTGGTCCGTCCTGTAGTGCTTCAAGTTTTATCTCTTGAGCCTGTATCAGGCTGAGAGTCAGCGTCCATGTTATCCTGTAACAATTTATTACTTATAGGGGTCCGTTTTAATCGGGACTTAGCTATTGGGCCTTTCTTTCGCGAGGTGTAAATGTGGATCGGTAAGTCAGCTAGTACTGTGTCCTGTGTATATCGCGGTGCGAGTTTTGATCGGCTAGCACAAGGGTTTTTAATAAACACCTGTTGATCGGGTTGGTATTCTACTTCGAGTTCGCGGAACCTGTTCCGGTTTTCTATAATGTGTGTCCTATTAGTGAGCGAAGTCTCGTTAATTAGGTCATATACTTTTTTCATACGTTCTCTATGTGTCTCAGTATATTGCTGTAGTAAGTGTCCGGTCAAGTCAATGTCGGTCGGGTCTCGTGGGTCTGTATGTCCTAATATAAGGTCGTAAGGTCTACATTTTGTAAATGAATGGACTGAGCTGTTATATCCGATTATTGCGTATGGCATTAGGTTAGTAATAGGTTCATTTTTATGTGTTAATTTTAATATGCGGAGATGCTCGAGTAAAGTCGAATGAAAGCGTTCTATGTTACCGTTGGCGTTTGGAGAGTGCGCTAACGTTTGATGGTGTGTGATTTTATGTATCTTACAAAACTCAGCAAACATTTGGTTTGTGAACTCTGTACCTTGGTCAGTTATAATAGTAAGTGGTAAGCCATGATGCGTGCTATATGTTAATAAAGCCTGTATTACACTGATTGCGGTGCCGTCACGTAATAGGTACGCTTGTCCGTATTTTGAGAAAACGTCAATGAGAGTTACGTACTTTTCATTTTGGGCAGTGAAGCTGTCCATGTGAACTATCTCAAAAGGTCTTGTAGCAGGTGGGACTATGTTAAACTGTGGTTTAATTGGACGTCTATCATACTTAGCTTGGCCACAGATGGTACAATCATTAATAAATTTGGTGATATGTTCTTTCATTTTGGGCCAAAAGTATTTTTGAGATAGAGATAAGTAACACTCGTTAATGCCACGGTGGTTTGTTTTACCATCATGGTAGTGACGAATGATATCTTGTTGTCTCAGATATTCTTTGACGTTCTCAATCTCCTTTTTACATAGTACTAAGTTCATTGAGGAACTTACGAATTTATCTTGTATAATTGGAACAATGCGATACATAGCTAGAGGTGGGTTAATAAGTATAGCTGTTTTAATTTTAGGGTTAACATACTCTTTAATGGCGGTTACTACATCGGTTTCTAAATTTGATTCGGATAACTGAATGCATGTTCTAGTGTGGGTGTCAAATGGTTTACTGGCTACGGTACGTTTCTTTATATCGCCAACTAAGGTAAAAATTATTTGTCTATGGAATTTATTCAGTGGTTCGTCAGAAATGGGGATCTCTAATATGGGATTTTCGTTAGAAGTGTGGGCTGTCATTGTGTCTGAGTCAGCTTTAGTAGTCTGTTGGTCTGTATCTATGTTCACAATCATAGAGTCAACTTCCTCGTTATTGATCTCAATACGAGAGAGTGCGTCAGCGTTCGTATTATTTTTGCCCTTTTTATAAAGAACTTCAAAATCATATTCACTCAGCTTCAAACGCCATCTCGTTAATCTCGAGTTCGGCTCCTTGAGGCTCATGACCCACTGAAGTGGTTTGTGGTCAGTGACGATTTTGAATCTCCTTCCAAAAAGGTAGGGGCGAAAGTATTTAGTCGCCCATACAATAGCTAGTAATTCTTTCTCTATTGTACTATAGTTGATCTCGCTCTCGTTTAGTGTACGTGAGGCGTACGCTATTGGTTTATCAGAGCCAATTGTACCTTGAGAGAGAATTGCTCCTATGGCAAAGTTTGACGCGTCCGTAGTTAGTACAAACTCTTTGTTGAAGTCTGGGTATCTCAGTATGGGGTCGTTTGTCAAAAGGGTTTTACATTTTTCAAAACAGGTAGTGTAAGTCGAGTCAAAGTTAATCTTCTTACCTTTCTTTAGGCACTGAGTCAAAGGTTTAGTTATTCGGGCAAAGTCGGGGATAAATTTTCGGTAATATCCTAAGAGGCCTAAAAATTGTTTTATCTCTTTTGGGGTTTTTGGTAACGGGTATTTTTGAATGGCTGAGACTTTGTCTGGGTTAGGTTTTATACCTTCTGTGCTAATAACGTGACCTAGATAAGCTGTTTCAAGTTTTAAGAATTCAGACTTGTCTAATTGAATTTTAAAATTCGATTCACGTAGTCTTTGGAATACTTTTTCTAGGTTCGTCATGTGTTCCTGAAGGGACGTACTAAATACTATTATATCGTCTAAGTAGACTAGGCAGATGACGTTCTGAAGCCCTTTAAGAACATTGTCCATTACACGTTGAAAAGTTGACGGAGAATTTTTGAGTCCCATGGGCATTCTCAAAAATTCAAAGTGCCCATGTTCAACGTTAAATGCAGTCTTGGGAATGTCGTCAGGGTTCATTTCCACTTGGTAAAAGCCTGATGCAAGGTCAAGGGTCGTGAAATATTGACACTTGCCTAATTTGTCAAGGACGTCTGTGATATTCGGTATAGGATATTTATCGTCAATAGTCTTTTCGTTTAGTTTTCTAAAGTCAACGACCAGACGCCACTTTTGCTTCCCTGAAGCATCTACCTTTTTTGGGACTACCCAGATAGGTGAGCTCCACGCAGATTCGGAAGGTCTTATTATACCTTGTTCTAACATCTTCGCGATTTGAGTGCTAACTTCTTCGCGGTGTATAAATGGGTATCGGTAGCTTTTAGTATATATTGGGGTTTCGTCAGTGGTCTTAATACTGTGCTTTATTTTGTTGGTAAAAGTTAAAGCTTCCCCTTCAATGTAAAATACATCTGAGTACTTAGAACAAAGCGCTGTTAAATTTGCTTTTTCCTCGTCGTTTAAATGGTCCATTCGTAACCGAGAAACTACGTCATTAGCGCGCGGGGACATGAGTTCGGTGCGTGTGCACTCGATATTAAAAACTGAGGCTTCTGTTGCTCGGTCTAAGGAAAATATAATATCACTATCTGTTGGGTTTATTACTTCAATTATACCTCTTGCATTATTAACGGTAGTAATACATTCTGAGATTATACAGTTACATAAAAATTGTTCCTGAACTAATACATCGCCATCCGGGGCGTTAATTGGGAGTCGAATTAATTTAGAACTGTTAGCTGGTAAGATAGTCTCGTATACATTTAGGTTTTTAGAGTTGTACATAAGAATATTATTAATGGAAAATTTAGTTATAAGTTTTAAATCTTTGAGGTCTAATTTAGCTTCCCATTTAGTGAGTAGGTCCATACCTATAAGTCCGTCAAAGCGTTCATGGAACTTATACACAAACAATTTAATTTCCTCTGGGTCTTTAAGTTCATCGAAACAGGGTAAGTTCACTGAGTAGTCGTTCCTACTTGTAGCGTGAACATTTGTGACCTCAAAAGGATCGTAGTTCCAAGTAATATCGGGGTAAAAGTTATGTAATGCGTCGGGACTAATAAAAGATTGATTTGCACCTGTATCTATAAGTAGATTGAGAGGAGGATTAGAAATACGTATAAAAGGTAATTGTCTTTGCGTTTGGAGGTTTACCTCTATTTTGACTTTTTTGATTTCGAACCCGTGGGAAAATCCTGGCTGGTAGAGGGTTGCGCTTGGTCGTCACTAGTCTGTATAGTCGGATCATTGTCCGTGACGTCAGTTACAGTATAATCATAGTTATAAGTGTAGTCATTAAAGTCAGTTACGTAGTACTCGTCACAATAGTTAGGTTCGTTATAGTCATATTCATACGAGTCAGCGTAATTGTTATAGTCGTCATAAGTAGAACATACGTTCATGTTAACATCGCGCTGTTTAAAGTAATTGGAGGGCGGCGGGTTACCTTGCTTAGCCCAGTTCCAAGAGTTAGTACCGAATGTGGGTTTCGTCACAAAATGACTAACACCACTCATAGGCTTAGGGCCCTGAGGTGTGTTATATTCGCGGGGTTGTAGTCTAAATGCCCCACTACGGGGGTTGTAACCCTGTGGGTGTGCGCCAAACATTTGTTGGGTGCGTGACGGCATGCGGGGTTGATTCATCCCCATTGGTGGTCTTAACTGCGGCGGTGGTCGGTACATAACCGGTGGCTGGTGTGGTCGTGAAGGACCTGGTGCGTTAGGCATGCTAAACTTAAACGGCGGGGACTGCATGGTCGGCTGCATAGGTATTTTAAAATTTTGAGAAAATTGGTTTGGTAGTGTTTGAGGTCTTTTGTCATGCAGATGTTCGTTTCGACCCTGCATATAGAGTGTGTTCATTTCCTCATGAACAAATTCTAACGCCTTCTCAATGCTTTCTGGGCGCATACATCTAATACGGGACCCTAAGGGGTCCTTTAAACCGCGTAAGTAAGCCTGTAGGGTTAGTTTCTTATACAAATCGCGCTTAGCGTCTATGGTGGTCTGTAAGCTGTCATGCAATGATATGTAGGTCATTATGGTGCTGAATAAATTTTGGCAGCGCTCGTAAAATTCCTGAGGTGTACTGGAGCCCTGGGTGAGGAGAGCCAAATCGTTATAGAGAGCGGTCTCGTCTCTCTGGTCAGCAAAGTTATTAATTAGGGCATTACGGATGCCTATCCAGTCGTTAGGTATGCCATTAGCATTGATCATACGAGCGGCGGGGCCTACAACTTTATTTAGTATGCCATTTAATAACCCTAGGTTACATAAATCGTTACCCTCTTGTGCGTATTGGGCCACTAGTTGATCGCACAACCGAATAAATCGGGTTAAGATATTTGGGTTCCCATCAAAATCTGGGACCAAGCGGAGGGCTTTAAAAATGTTGTCAAGGTCTGACATTATTATATCTTCTAACTTATCAGAGTTTAATTTAATATTACGTCTATTATCTATACTAACTTGCCTACTACTAATGTTCCTATTTAAACTAGATTTCCTTTTGTGAAAAATGGTGAAAGTAAGTCACAAAATTAAAATTAAAAATATAATTTAATACTAAAGGGGAAAGTAAGCAACCACTAGAAAATTCAATGTACTTACATGAGCATTGTCGATTTATCCTTGAGCGGTATCAATGTTCGGATTGCGCCGCGTGGATAACGAGAGGTCCAGAGTATCCCGGCGAGACGTTGAAAGTCGATCGGAGCGCGATGCGACGCGATTTTGGCGGCTTTTGAATCGCGATCCAACCCAGGATATCCTACCGACTGCGCCAATTAAGTTTCTCCACGCGGAAGAGCTCAAAAAAAACCGATTTATTTTATAATTAATTTATTAATTTTAATATAAAAGTACAATGGTAAATTACAAACTAATTAATACTAAAAGAATAGCGACTTGGTCGAGGTTGGAACCAAAAGTGGCTGCCCGATGTCACGTACGCCGGTCCGCGCCTCGTGGTGCAGCGTCGGCAGATTCCCCCACATTGCGCTTTATTATGTGGCGTGATCGGTGACGTCAATGGGATTTGCATGTCAGCGGTTTACATAGAGTTGGTATATGTAACAAGTTTGTAAATATATTTATTTTCACAGATGATTGTAACAACAGAGAAATATTCGCGATGGTCAAACTATTACATATTTACCCTACTAATGGTTTGCTGTTCATCGTTCCTCGTATTCCCTATGATACATAACTTTCGGAACAATTATTCTATTCACAACATCACAACTAGATTAGAAATCGTTGTCCACTTCTGGTTTCCTTTTGATTACGAATATAATTTCTTTAACTACGCTGTCATTCAACCTGTCATCATATATTGTAGTTACTCAGCGATTATAATAATAACACTATTTGATACTGTTAATTTAATGTTTATTTATCACATAATTGGACATATTAAGATATTTAAATATAAAATTGAGGTGATGATTGAAGAATTTAGCAGTTTAACTGATGAGCGGTTGACGAAGAAACTCATTGAAACGACGAAGTATTACAGTTTTATTTTGGAGTAAGTTTTTTACTATTGATTTCTTTGATTTAGGGTCTATTTCACGATCTTCAAGTAAAGTTACCTATCAAGTACAGTTAGTTTTGTCTCTTTCTTACTTTATATCAAGTGACAAAGACAAAACTTCTGTGTAGGTGCTCGGAACATTACTTGAAGATCGTGAAATAGGCCCTTCGAACACATTTAATTGAAACCAGTAAGAGATATTGATATCTTTGATTTACACGAACACTACACATTGAAATAAAACACTTAAACGGATTAATTAAGAGATAAATATTAAGTAAGAGATAAATAATTTGCCGCAGTTTTCATTTTTGATTTATTTTTGGAAATTCCCCCCTTGGGAGAGAAAAGAGGGAAAACCCCAAATTCTGCCGGAAGTCATTATACCACGCGGACAAAGTCGCGGGCAAAAGCTAGTGTAATTATACAATTTGACCTTTTCCCATATCAAATGGACCAAATGATAACTAAATATACAAGCCAGAAATTATTTTAACCACTTGTCGAAAACAAATAACTCAAACACGTTTCAGAATAAACAAAGACATAGAAGCTGCATTCGGTATTAACGTTGTTGGCATTTACATGCATAACCTTTTTGGTGGCGGATTACTTATTTATCAACTTATGACTGCTGGATCTGTGAGTACTTTAACTTAGTTCATTAAAACCCAGGTCTATAAAAACCATTAATACTGTCGGCCCTAAGTCTGCAATTTGACATTATAGATCAGATAATATGTCTATATTGAGGCACCATAACGACAGTCTGACAGAGTCAGAAATTTGGTATTTTGCTAAAATTTATTCATATACTCGTAGCTATGGTGTCTCAGTAGTCTTTGTTGCATATCAAAATTCATGTTTTTTGTCAAATAAACGTCAGAATACTTTTTCCATGACAACCATCTAAGTTTTATGGAGCCATTGAGTCAGTGGAGTAGTTTTCACTAAGAGAATACCGAAATGACAACAAATAACAAAAAAAACGGCCATAATGGTGATATTAAAATATATTTGAGTAGCATCATCACAGCTTAATAGTTAAGAGAATCGGGGCCCTGATCTATCAACACGCACCAACTGAGCAACCAAAGTCTCACCACAATAGGGTAGTTTCCTGGGTAAACAAAATGAAATTCTAATTAGTCCGTCAGATAGATTTCGAAAAAATATAGACACGTATTTTTTTGTTTCATCAAATTAATCAAACTGACTTAGTTATAATTATAACGCATTGTTTAGGAGTGTGGGCTTATGACGTCAATTGGTGCTTAAAATTGCAGCAACCTGTGACGTTTCACGAGTTTTCGATGCACTGTATCGTCTTAATTATTTGTTTACATGGAAAATAAAAAAATACGTGTCCAATATTTTGGAAATGTAACGGATAAATATTTTTTTTTAGTCAACTACCCTATTGTTTTTCAGCTCACCTATAAAGATATAATTTCCTTACCAATTTTTTTATCTTCAGGACTACATTGTAATTGACATTATTTATTTCAGGACACAGGAACATTGTTGTCCTATGGACTTATGTTGCCTATTTATATGGGAGAACTATTAATTTTATCTGTGGCTTTTGAAACTTTACGGATTGAGGTAATACCACATCAGGTAAATATTACCTAAAATATTCAGAATACGTAGATACGACTAACCAGGCTAACGTCAATTAGGATACTCAAAAGTCACTCGATCAAACATCTAAAAGGCTTTTATTATTATTTTATTAACACGACAATGCGAAACCAAGTCACATGACTTGGTTGTGCGAACGATTTCCAAACGAAGATTAGCAACCAGGAGTGCACATGTAACTGTGGATCAATTACATTAGTGAACTATTTAGTCTGATTACAAAAATATGATACGTCACGCAAAGACATAACATAATCATTCACTACATCATCTCATTATAGTTACTGACCCCTAACTAAGTTTGATCTAGGGCTAGGGTAAGGTTTTAGCTGATTCGTTAATTCCATAGGCATTCATAATAGTCACGGTTTCGCAGTAAAAACCTGATGTGATATCAATAAGTAAAGACATTGCTAGTAGTTCAAGGTCAGAATAAAATTGCGACTGCTGACTGTTTGACATAGTGATCTATCAACGCACAGCCCAAACCACTGGACAGATCAGACTGAATTTTGGCATGCAGGTAGATGATGTTATGACGTAGGCATCCGCTAAGGAAGGATTTTGATTCTACCCCCAAGGGGATAAAAGGGGGAAAACCCAAATTCTGACGGAAGTATTATTCCACGCGGACGAAGTCGCGGGAAAAAGCTAGTTAAGACATAAAATTGAAAATATGTGGAAAACATCATCAGTTCTGACTACAAGCTTTGCAGCTTATTCACGTAACCGTACTAAATACTACAACCTTAATACCCATAAACTATGTTCCCAGATATTACACACAAATTACTATCTAAAGATTCCTCTAATGCATTTCATTATGCAAATCTTGATGTAATTCCAGAGCGATGACATACCTATGCTGATATACAACTTGCGATGGGAGAGAATGTCTATAAGGAACCAGAAATTGGTATTAATGATACTGTTTCAAGTTCAACCTAGACTGGAATTTAGCGCTGCTTTTAACGTCAAAACTGGGATACAACCGGCAGTTAATGTAAAATTTGAAATTACTTAAGAGTATTGTTAATGTATAGGTTAGTAGCCGACTGCGGACAGCAGCAGCAGACCACACGTCGCCGCCTAACGTCATCATAACACTTCGCCGTCTGTTGCTCGGCGACGCAAAGCTAGCTTCATGTCGTCCACTATACTCGTATTGTATAGTAGTTAGAATGTAATTTCATAGAAATACATACAAACAAGTAGTGGCGCGGCGACACGTGTGGTCTGCTGTCTGCAGTCGGCTACCAACTTATACCTTTAAGATGCAAAAGAGGGGTTATAAGTTTGACTTGTGTGTGTCTGTGTATTTGTCTGTACCGTAGCGTTTAAACGGGTGAACTGATTTCTTTGCCGATTTTCCATTCACAGAGCACGGGAATAATTTCCTGCTCATTGCAAAATTCTAATGCAATAGTTCTTGAAATAATTCTCATAGTCAACCCAATAACTTCTTTTTTTATATTCTCTTCTAATTACCATTAAACGTACTTACTATTTGTCCATACTTATTTGTTGTTTTTTAGCCCCCGACGCAAAAGAGGGGTGTTTGTGTGTATCTGTCTGTCTGTGGCATCATAGCTGCCGAACGGATGAACCGCTTTCAATTTAGTTTTTTTTATGTATTAAAGGGGACTTACGTGCGAGTGTTCTAAGACATGATTGATGGAAATCGGTTGACCCGTTTAAAAGTTATGGGGGTTTGAAAGTAATTGTGTTGGGGGTTTTTAAAAATTTTAATTTTCATTTGTTCACTTACCTAATTAAAAGAACACAATTAGATAAAATGGACGCAATTTAACCTAAGCCTTTTTGTTTCAGATTCTAAAAACAACTTTTTCTTATTACGTAATCATTAAATCTAAAATGTAAAACAATTCACTTCAAAGTACTGTATACAGTAGGAGAGTAACGACCAGTCTTAGTAGTCACGGAATCGTCTTGATCCAAGCGTTTAAAGCCATGGACTAAACCTGGCTTAAATACCGATCACATTTCAATCGTTTCAATTTGTACTTCATTGAACGTCTGTGAATGTTTTAATTTGTAAAATGTAATACTATTTAGATACACGTAGGAATGGCATAAGTTTATAGTTGCATTGTCAGATATTCTGCTGCCAAACAGTAGTGCTTTAACATTACTGTGTTCCAGTTTAAGCGCGAGCGTATGATGACACGCAGACGGCGCAGGCTGCGCAGGGCAGAGCAGATTTTGTAAAAGCATGGAACGTCGCGAGAGAGAGCAGGACCTGATGCCCTGCGCGGCCTTCGTCGCCTGCGTGTCACCATGAAGGAAGGTCAAATGTAGTCAGTGAAATAACTGGACCGACGAGACTCACCAACCGATGTCTCGGGGTGATGAACGCAGTACAGTGTCGTACACTGTTTCTGTTACCGACAGACGTGTTTTTACCATCAGACGATCACCGCGCTCGTTTCTTAACTTGCTCTCATTAAAAAAAAAAAAAATTTTTTTTTTCACCGACCTAAAGTACCTAGTTGTGTATAATTTTCTTCTAGAAAATAAAACAAGGAATATAATGTGTTAAGGTTTATTAAAATAAATATAATCGAAGGAAATATTGTTATTATTAAAATGGTGTTTTGTGTTTATGTTTAAATTATATCCATAATTGTAACGTGAATATGTAGAAATTTAAAGAAAAATCTTGCTTTCAAAAATTACTGTCTTGATTTTATCATAACATAGTAAGAAAATGTGGTCTTAATTATCTGAAAAAGTAAAACAGTTATTAATAGAATACATACTTTTTTAAGATCGTCGATTTCTTATAAACATAACATAACATACTCATTCACTACATCATCTCATTATAGTAACTGACCCCTAACTAAGCTCGAGGGGTAGATAAGTAGAAAGTATCCAGTAACTACGCACACACTCATTCACACACACACACCCAGACCGAGACAAACATTTGTGGTTCACACAAATATTCACCCCGCACGGGAATCGAAGACGCAACCTTACGGACGGCAGGTCGTCAAGTATGAAAATACATTTTAGGTAAACTTACACTCAATATAAACTCACACTCATTGTACAGTCAGCGTTAGATAAAAGGTACCCCCTTGGTATGCTCACTTTAGTTTGTCAACCAAGAGAGGTATCATGTATCTGACTCTGACTGTACCTAACCTACTAGTATCTAAATATGTCAACTACATAAAAACTTACATTAATGCCAGGCTGAACTCCTGTTTTAATATTAAACGAAGCTTTGAACTCAAATAAGTACTGCAATTGTGCCATAATTACCAAGAGCAGCTTTTGATTAGATAGTGACATTTTTGACCAATCTAGTTTGTATACTAGAGTTGAAAAGTTATCACCCTGTAAAAAAACATTATAAATAAGTACTTACTTCTATTTGAGAAGTAATTTTAATGATATTTTTGCATAATTGTATTTCGAAAAATTCTCTAGGAAAGGTCAACATAGTACAAAACAAAGTCGCTTCCCGCGTCTGTCTGTCTCTATGTATGCTTAGATCTTTAAAACTACGCAACGGATTTTGGTGCGGTTTGTTTAAATAGATAAAGTGATTCAAGGGGAAGGATTTTAACATAATTTTATCCCCGCATTCTTACGGGAGCGGGAAGTACGCAGGTGAACAGAAAAACATGTAGCAATGGGAGCTGTCTTCAGCTTTAGCTGTACTGAGACCGAGATCTCAATACAGCGCTGGTTTTCAGACGGCCCCCGCTCTCTAAGGTGTTAGGTGAAAGTGATGGCAAGTTGACAAAATATCTACTAAGGTTAACAAAAAATAATTAAACATAAAGATAAAATAAAAAAATAAAATTTTAAAACACTGAAGACACATAAAAGATTCAGCATAGCATTGTATATGTGGATGAGTGTGTGTGCGTGCGTGTAGTCAGTGAAATTACTGGGTACACGAGACACACCAACTGATGTCTTGGGGTGATGAGCGCAGTACAGAGTACAGTGTCTGTAATGGGCAGGCGTGTTGCTTACAATGAGGTGACCACCTCGCTCGTTAAAAAAAGAACAAGGATATTATAAATTATATTACCAATGTCCGCATGTATTCACATATAAATGATAACACCACGAGTAGACCTTGTAAATATGGTATCATTAGACCATACGTCATTATAGTTTCGAAGTTCTGAAAAAAAGTGTGCACTGCATTTAAATTAATGTATAATACTTTCTATAGCTAATTACCTTCTTAAAAGTATTACCAAAATCTATTCCACATAGATACCGCGTGTTAATAGTTATTTGTTATACAAGAGTGCAAAGTTGCTTTTTAACCGGGGCTCCAGTTGAGGACCGAGCCAGCGAAGGATTCTAAAATTGAATCACGAGCGCAGCGAGGGATTCAAAATAAGAATCCTGAGCGTTAGCGAGGGAGTAAAAGGAGCACAAGGTTAAAAATTGTTTGCACTCGAGTGCAACACATTATTTTTCATCCACCCTCAGCGAGGTAATTACTAAATGGAAACATAAAACAATCACAATATTAAATGAAAAGAAAATATCACGCGCAAAGCAAATTAAAAATAGGTGAGTCTTGTACACCAAGAAGGTTCCGAGTTTGAATTTCAAATAAAAAAAAGTTGTATGATAGTTTGTGAATTCAAAACATTAGTGCTCACGATGTTCTAAATTCAAATTTACTCTAACCTCTAGAGCGCAAAAACGACTTTTACTCCCAGTTATCGAAAATGCCTTGGGTCCTGCACGTCCTGTCACAGCGACCCCGATACTTTCCACTCTTGAGATGAAAATCGACTTTTACCCCCAGATATCGAGGATTAAAAACATACTTTCCGAGCTAGTGGGATGAAAAATACATTAGTTTATACACCCCTATTTTGAAATTACGGGACTTATTAAAAACAGAATATCTGTAGCAGTAACTGAATCTATATCTCTATAATATAAAAATGAATCGCAAAATGTGTTGGTAAGCGCATAACTCAACAACGCCTGGATCAATTTGGTCAATTCTTTTTTTGTTGTGTTTGTTATTGTCAGGAGAAGGTTCTTATGTAAAAAAAACTGGAAAATCAACGGGAAAATTGGACCCGTGCGAAGCCGGGGCGGACCGCTAGTATCCAATAAAAATATCAAAAATGATATTCGATTACTTATCTTTAAAAAATACTAAATAAATGCCGTATTACCAGACGGCACACTAGCTATCAAGTATTCTGTGACGGCTCGGGTCGATGACCGCGCTCAGCTGTGTATCGCAGCGTTCGCCTGTTGTTCGGTGTAGAATAACAATAAAATTCGGCGGGATTATGAAAAACTTTGACTTATCATAACTGTTTAAATAAAAGCAAATGATAAAGACTATTATATTGTCACCCGTCGTTTACATTAGCTGTGTGATTAAGTATCTCGAATTTAAAATAAGGGTATCTAGCATTTTTTCTTGTTTTTTTTATTAAGGTACTTATAGAGTTTTAAATATGTAATAAATATTAATTTCGAAACATACCAAATCACCAGTAGTTGTTTGAAAAAGTAACACTCCACCTTCAAAAAGATTCTGGATATAAATAAATGCTATGTTGAAGCCAAACGCGCCTTCAAAAGTTGCAAGTGACCTTAAAAAAGATAAATTCTATACTATTATAAAAAAAAAGCTATGGAGTTTCTTTGTCTATTTGCGCTTCGCCCGTTTTCGAAACCAAAGTTCGAAACCAGTTTCGAAAGAAGATTTTTTTTTCTTCTTACGACACTGGTTTCTGTCAAAGAATAATAATTCTTATCTCGAAATTAGTTTCGTTGTCCTTTTGTATTCCTGCTGTTCCAAACCTTTAGATACCTCTCTCGGCTCTGGTTTCCTTTCTGCGTCGAACAATGTTCTGCATGTTTGCCATTTTATAAACATAGTTCGGGCTTGAGATCAATCATACACTTAGAGTAGTTATCTCAAATGCATGTCTCGGAAACCTACTACACATGCAATGAGCAAACGTGTTTACGACTTTTACCTCTCACACTGATCAGATAAAATTAGTATAGACCGATTATACCTATACAGCGGGACCGTATAGGCCCATTTAAATTCATTCATTCATTTTCATACATTCATTCATTTTTATTCATTCATTCATTTTCATTCATTCATTCATTTTCATTCATTTTCATTCATTCATCGTGCCAAGTTCATTTATCCAACAATTAGATTTAATTTTTGAAAGGAAGCCACCTGCACGATATTCGAGTCTTCCATCAGATACTTTAGGGTGCAACTAGATGGGATAGTACTAATAGTATTTAGTGATTTAAAACATACTTACTCTTTGCAAAATCTGTAATGATTTGACACATCCACTAGTAACGCCTTTAGCTCTTTATCCGACATATCGTCTCTAAATCTTTTCTCCAATTTGTGTGTTAAAATCTTCATATGTCCAATCAAATGGTAAATACAAGACAAGGCTAGAGCATCGAAGGCATACATTACAGTGATACCAGAAAATGAACAAAATGTCGATATAATTTGCATAAGAACGTAATTCCTTATATTATACTCGTAGTCAAAAGGCGTATACATATAAGTGCATACTTCTAAAGGAACTGTTATATTAAACAAGTCTGGATTGTTCTTGAGGTTGTGACGGATTGGTATTACAATCCATGATGCAGTACATAGATAACTTGTGATACCTAAATTCCATATCGATATACGGAAGTATTTTTCTACGTCGATTAATATCTGAAAATAGTTTGGTATTTTGTTATTGGAAATATAAATTTGGAATGAAATTATGGGATCAATCCTCGAATACGAGTATCTACCTTCAGTTGAAAGAAAACAAAATGATGGAGTTATAAGGTAACAGACATAAAAATAATTGAATTAAACATTTAAAATTTTCACGTTAGCTGAGGTTTGACCCTGGGCTATGCTTTTAATCAACTAAACTACCGACTATTGAAAATCTTGAATGCCAGAATTGACTTTACGGCAGTCACCAATAGATCTCAGGCAAGCCTCAGCTAGCACTGGACTACGAGTATAAGAACATCAAATTACTCAGCTGCGTTTAAGGAAAAAAAATGCTTATTTTAGTTAAGGTAAATCTATCCTACGGCACACCGCTTTATTCTACGGCACCTTAAGACGCGGACAGAAGTCGGTGTGTTTTTAGTGGATAGGCTCCACATAACCACCGGGATTACATGTTTAGTTACATAATCTAGATTCACATTTAAAAAGGTTCATATGACAATAATTATTTACTTGTTTAGCGTATTCATCATCTGGATGTGCCTTATAGTAGTGGTAAAGGTGTATATCTCTCATGTAGTCTCTCATCGCTTTTTTATAACTCGGCGACTGGGCTATGTACACTTTTACCTAAAACATTGAGATTATGATACCAAAATAAAATCAGGTACAAAAAAAATATAATAAAAATAATAATTTTATAGGTATTAAGGGATACAGTAGCAGTACGTAGTCCTCAAAGTTAAGCGATGAAGTCCATAATAGTAGTTCTGTTACTCTAGGGTGCCACGGCATGGGGTGCCGTGGTAGAAATCCCCCTTGGCATCCTACGGCACCCCAATGTAACGCGGACAGAAGTCGCTGTGTTTTAAGTGGGTAGGCCCAGCCTTTCTGGCTGGGAGAGCCCTCCGTGCCACCGGGGGTCCTCCCAATCTCGGCTCACGGTGATATGCAGTTCTATGCATTTTCACAGCGAAAAAAGAGGGTACTACAGCACCAGCACAGTTAACAGACTAGTAGTTATGCTACTCTAGGTCTAGGGTGCCACAGCAATAGTAAAAAAAATGCGACTAATTTTGTTACAAAACATTTCACAGGGCCCACGCTGTACATGAAGAAAAAGTGAAAATAAATTACTAAATACTTACCATAATAGTGCAACAAACAGGTATGATAGTCAACATGACAGTCAGTTGTGAAAATGTATAATTCATGTAGTTCTGATATGTGAAAACTATTTGTGACCATGTTGCAACTGGTTCTAGCCATATTATCACAGCTCGATTAATTCGTATAATCAGTGGATGTTTCCTTGTGTACCAATGCCATTCTTGGGAGTTCATGCCGACTGCGTACAAAATGTACGCGTATATGTTATAAAATCTACTATCTTTTGGGTGGATTCTGGAAAAAAATACATTGAATAAAATATACTCGTACATACTAATTTTTGAATTTGAATTTTGAATTCTAAGCTCACCGGAGCTTATGACAAACGTTTTGCAGGGCAGTCTCATGTGTCATTCTATTAAATTTCTCAGATTATAGAGGACTCTACTGCCTTATTTGCGTTGCATTTTCAGTCTGGTTTAGCACTAAACCAGGTTTTGCAATCAATTTTGAATACTGTCAAAGTGACAGATTTGACTGTCAAATGTTTACCCGGTTTTGCTAAACCGGACTTAAAATGCAACGCAAATAAGCTATAGTTTGTAATTGAACCCCCTTCTATATATTGTATATAGTACCCTATAGGGCATTCTTTTAAAAAATGTATGTAGAATTGATCCTATACAATTTCGACCTATTCAAAATTATGTTTATGTACCTACATTCAATAGTTATAGGAATATCGGATTACAGAAGGTGCCGGTATAAACAGGGATTACCGAGGTTATATTGCAAAAATATAATATTAAGAAAACAAAATACCACTTACAAGTACTTATCATTTTTATGCTTAGCTTTTATTTCATCTTCGGCCATCTTTGCAATGATTTCGTGATATTAATTTTTAACCAATTATTGTAAAGAACAATTTTTCCTGATACTTTGTCCCATAAACCCAGTATTTTTACGAGTTGACAGGGCAATATAATATCTTGAACTAATACAATGATATGCAACTTAAAGTAGCTTTTGATGTTCAATTATGTACCTAATTAAATGAATCTATAATGATGTGAAATATTGTTTCTGCACTTAAAACGTAGTGAAAGCTATTATCTATTTTGAACCAATGCAAATCAAAGGGTACCCTATGTTTAACGTGTCTGTCTGTCATTCTGTCGCAGCTTGTAAATTTATAAACAGACTTTCATTTAGATAAATATGCAAGAATATTCGTAGGCTCATAAATAATTTTGGTAAAGTTTTTTTTCCTTACTAATTGTATGATTTATGGTCGGAGATTTGAACAAAGACAGAAACGGAATATTAAAAAGTTTTCACGTAATTTAATTTATTGAATACCATGCAAACAAACCCTTAAACTAGGTCTTATAGAAATTTTATTATACTTAGGTAAAGAGAATTATTTAGTAATATAAATGTAGTTATAAAAACTAAGTAAATAATAATATATCTCTATCAATATCGGCATAATTTATTTTGTATTATAAATAAGTATGTGAACCACAATATTATAAAATATTCATAATAATTGGTTGCTATAATGTTTTTCTTTGTTTTGACTTATTAGCAGGTGCAAATTAATAGCCACAACGTGTATTAAAGAAATTAATAATTATTTTAAATGTTTATTCTAGAAGGTCAAGAGATATTGCCATACGGTATGGATTCTCCACCCCATCTAACGCTATGCGGATAAATTAATATGACGCTCGGAGCGGGAAAATCGGCGCGCTACAGACAGAACATTTTTTTTTAACTGAAAATTTATTTATTTTATTCTATAAGACAATTTAATAAACCTTTCCACTATTCTTTTATAGATATTGTAGTTTATTAGGTATTCTTGGCATGTTTTTTTTTCAGTCAGTAATTTCTTATCGTTTTGAAAGAGAAATAGTTCGTTATTCCGTGATCTACGTTAAAAATATCCTACTAATATTATAAATGTTTGTATGTTTGGATGTTTGTTCCACTTTCACGCAAAAACTACTGTATCGATTTTGATTAAAATTGGTACAGATGTTTCTTATAACTAGGAATAACACATAGGATACTTTTTATCCCGAAATTCCTATGGGATTGTGTGTAATGGTATGTTTTATTGTAACTTTTTGTAGTCACAAATCCTACCAATAGATGGCGCTGTTACTTAATTGTTTAACACAATGCCTGAATTGTGCCGAGATTGTATGATACTACGAGCTACGCATTTTCACGGGAGCGGGTAATAACGCGGGTAAAACCGCGGGGCGCTGCTAGTACATATATAATATAGTTATGTAGTCAGGTGTTAAAACAAAACTAGATCATTCATAGTTTATTAGCAAACTCACAAATACATATCGCACCTAATAAACATAAACAAGGTCACTAACGTGAAAGTAACAAAAAATATCCCCCATTATGGAGCACCAATATCTGTTAACGATACCCAATAGTCTTAAACTCACATAACTGATACAACTCATGTAACGACGACGTACGATAACGTACCTGTTATCCAGTTATAAGTACCTAATACCGGTACTTAGGTATCGTTATCATATATTTATAATGTTATTATTATATCTATCGAACTTAGATGTTTATAGGCAGGGCAAATGGAGGAAACAAAAGATTTTTTGTAATATTGCTTGTATTAATTTTGTTATATTTGGAATTTGAATCATTGAATAGTAAAATATGTATGCGATTTATAAATGTTTTAATTTTATACAATATATGTGTCCTGCGTTTTTAGCCGCAAAAATCTCGATACTAAGTTATTACTATTTCATAGATATATTTATGTAGGTAACCTAAAATTATATTGGTTGCATTTATTGAGATATGGTGGTCACCACTCTGTCCATACGAGTACAAATATACTTACTATATCTTCATCGCATTTTAGCCTGCTCTCTGACTCTCTGTATACCTTGTCTTATAGGTAACCAGATTTCTGGGAATGTCAGTATTTTTCGTAAAGCATTTGCCATCAGACCTTCACAACCTAGAAGCCTTACAACATTTAATTAGTTAGACCTAATGTTACACATATTCCCCGTAACGATGATGTAATTATGACAGTCAGGATTTTTATTGTTGGGGATACCAACACGTCCTCGACTAAGGCCTATCAGTCCAATTCAAGGAAGCGTTCAAGCTAATAGTGACATATAAGAGCCACTGATGTTGATAATGATTGTGGTAGAAACTGAGAATTCTCAGCTACAATCCAACGCCTCAGCTGACCATAGCCCGCCCTCATCGGCTTCCATAGCGATCATACGCGCTCTGCATCCAAAGACTTCCCGTTAACTAATAAAAATAGGCCATCTGCAGTTAACCTAGTTGTAAACTATCTTACGCTGCGCTTGCACGTAAAATCCAGAATTATGACAAAATCTCTCACTCAGTCAATTTTCTCACAACCTTGGTTTAATTTATATACCAACCCGACATCTTTATTCCTTCCAAAGTTCCTCAACCAGTTCCTTTGAGTAATCTTAATACAATTATGGTTTATGCACAACTTCTCTCCAAGATTCTGACCCTACAGAAAAGTTAATGTTCCGTATGAATTATTTTTTGTAACTATGATGCGAGTACGTGAAATATACGAACTTGATTTTCTACTCGATATGTTTCTAAAATAATATTTACCTATGTTAATAATGTATTACAATATTACAATAAAGTTAATTTAAAAAAATAAGAAACCGACTTCAGCACTAAAAAGTAAGAAAATAATTTAAAATAAACGATATTATTAATACATATTTACAATTTATAATTAGTTACTTTTGAAGTCAGTGCCAGCCCAGGATAGTTTTTTTTCCTTATAAGATAGCACGAGACACGCCTATAATATTAATGAAGGATTTGGCTGTCACCGACTTCAAAAGTAACTAATTATAAATTGTAAATATGTATTAATAATATCGTTTATTTTAAATTATTTTCTTACTTTTTAGTGCTGAAGTCGGTTTCTTATTTTTTTAAATTAACTTTATTTTCAATTTTTTAGTGGGAAGCAAGTCTCCTTCTACAAAAGACGCTTAAATTTTCCTCCAGAAGAGCTTTTGACTCGTGAATCACTTGAATCCTTTTTTTCTGGGAGGAAGACTTTACGTCTTTCCTCTATCCAGGGGAACGACGAGGTATGTCGGACTCCGCGCCGCAAAGATAGAGCGGCGACGCGCTTACCGACTAAAACCCCTTGGTGTGCCACCTCTGCGCTTATGGCCGAAACCGGAAGAAACGCGGCTGCACGCTACTACGATCCCGGACAGCGCCTCTACCCTGTTAAGGGTTTCTCCGCCGAGCTAGAATGTAGCTCTAGGCGACAGATGTTGAGTTACCCCCTTCCGAAAGTACCGCGCGCCACCTCGAGGCCTATATGGCGGCAGTGGATCTCCCCCCGGGGATCACTGCCGCAGGTCGGGCGTATGGCGGTTGCAGGACAAAGTGGTAGTCCCGCTTCCGTCTGCCCAACCTTCTGCTGCGAATAGTATTAGTGGGGAGGGCTTCGCGCTCTCTCTCCGCAGCTTTTTTTTGCGAGAGTACGACCTCATAAAAGGTGGACACTCCAATCCAAGACCTCTCCTCGCTCACCATAGCAGAGACTACATTTGGCAAGGAGAGGTCGTTTCCCACGATTCCCACAGTTGCGAGGGCAATAGCCTCTTGCAGGGATTTTTTCGCTGCTCTATAACTGTCGAGCAGTTCAGCCTCAACGAGTACCGCCTGAATCCTGTCCCATAAGCTGATGTTACACATGATTCATTATAATCGTTAGATTATACAACAACCCTGCATTTTATAACTTCATCATCCCAATTAAACCATCATTTTATTACAAAACTTCTTTATAACCACAAAGGTATAAGAACTTTTTAGAAAATTAACCAATGTCAAAATAAAAACGAAAATAGAGGATGACGTTTATACTGTCTATTTATTAATTAATATATACAATCTAATCTGGTGCAGTGTTTGTTTGTAATATCTAAATATATTTTTTTACGAAAAGTTTTATGAAAACGCTCTGAAGATATATGTGTAATAGGTACCTATAATAGTATAAAAAAACAATTTTAAAAAATGTTGTAGGTTCGGGTTTATTTCAGTGTGTGTTAACAAATTAAAAAACAGGTCATTTTTATATCTAAAACCCATGAAAAGTGAACAGCATTGATTTAAATACGAAAGAATTCAGCCAAAAAATTTTCATTCAGAAATTCTTATGGTTTCAAGAATATCGCGAGCAAAACCACGGGTCACAGGTAGTTTTACTTTTAATAATGTCAATCGACACCCTAGCCTACATTGTTGCGGGTTTTTCCTCGATTTATCCTGGATCCCATCATCAGATCCTGATTTCCTTGACATGGGACCACTTCGCGAATATCCGCTTTCTAATGAAAGAAGAATTTTAAAATGATCCATTCATGATTACAAAGAAATCGCGTAACAAACACACAAAAAAAAAAAATATACACGTCGAATAGAGAACCTCCTCCTGTTTTTTTGGAAGTCGGTTAAAAAAGGCCTTTATTTAGATTACTGATCGTTTTTAAAACATAAGTAAGTATTTTACTTAATACTTAGAAATGCGTGTCTTATGTGTAATTTCTGATACCCTATAATTTTAGAAATAAATTATATGTACTTCTTGTATTTCTGCAACAAATTTTAAATCCTTACAGCAGTTCTTGAGTTATACCTATTTCGAAGGTGTAAATATGTGTATAATACAGTCAGCGTCAAAAGTTGCCCTCTTTAGTTTTGCCAACCAAGGGAGGTACCTTTTATCTGACGCTGACTGTACCTATCAGTTTTTATAATAATAAAAAACACAGATACTTATAATATGTTTTATTGAAATCCTAATACCCCATTCAAAACTCAACTACGTGTATTTACAAGCGGTCAGCGCTCACAAACAGCGGACACCGCTCGTGCCAACAGACTCTCGCAATCTGCGTAATATATTGCTATAAAAGCCTCCTGATTGCTATTTATTCGCTCGTTTACCAGTTATCTTTACTGCTTTCGAGCGTTGTCACATTGTGATTAGTATGTTTAGGTACGATTTTACTTATTACCACTACTATTTATTAAACTTTTTTTTGTTAACTTATAGTGTCCCACTGCTGGGCAAAGGTCTGCCCAAACATTTCCAACCATCCCTATTCTTCGCAGTGTCCCCCCAGCTACTGTCGAAGGTGGTAAGATCATCCCGCCAACGCTTATTTATAAAACTTAGGGGCCAAGTAATTAGTATAGTGAATGCCTTCGTCATAATAGGATTTTTGGAAATATCCTCCCTAGGGAGAGAAAAGCGGAAAATACCAAATTCTGCCGGAAGTCATTTTTCCACGCGGACGAAGTCACGGGGCGCTGCTAGTAATTTTATAAGAATCTTCCAGAAAATCAATACGATCATACCCTCAAAATCAAGCATAATTCTGATAAAAATAATGATGCTAAAAATTTTAATTACTATCATTCACTTAAACAAATGTTACTATGTAAAAAGTTATTTATTAAACTGAAAATCATTTTTCAAAAAACGCTACGAAATTTTAAAGATTTCTACATTTTGTAGGTCTGACCTTAGGCTGACCTCTGGCTCTGACCTTAGGCTGACCTCTGGCATTAACGTTAACGGACCTCTTGCTCTGACCTTAGTCTGACTTCTAACTCTGACCTTAGACTGACCTTTGGTTCTGACCTTAGTCCAACCTCTGGCTCTGACCTTAGACTGACCTCTGGCTCTGACCATAGTCTGACCTTTGGCTCTGACCTTAACTGACTTCTGGCTCTGACCTTAGTCTGACCTCTGGCTCTGACCCTAGGCTGACCTAAGTTTGACCTCTGGCTCTGACCTTAGGCTCTGACCTAAGTCCGACCTCTGACTCTGACCTTAGGCTGACCTATGGCTCTGACCTTAGTCTGACATCTCGCTTTGACCTTAGACTGAACTCTGGCTCTGACCTTAGTCCGACCTCTGGTTCTGACCTTAGGCTGACCTCTGGCTCTGACCTTAGTCTGACCTCTGGCTCTGACCTTAGTCCGACCTCTGGCTCCGACCTTAGACTGACCTCTGGCTCTGACCTTAGACTGACCTCTGGCTCTGACCTTAGACTGACCTCTGGCTCTGACCTTAGGCTGACCTAAGTTTGACCTCTGGCTCTGACCTTAGTCTGACCTCTGGCTCTGACCTTAGTCTGACCTCTGGCTCTCACCTTAGTTTGACCTCTAGCTCTGACCTTACTCTGACCTCCGGCTCTGACCTTAAGCTGACCTCTGGCACTGACCTAAGTCTGACTTCTAACTCTGACCTTAGACTGACCTTTGGTTCTGACCTTAGTCCAACCTCTGGCTCTGACCTTAGACTGACCTCTGGCTCTGACCATAGTCTGACCTTTGGCTCTGACCTTAACTGACCTCTGGCTCTGACCTTAGTCTGACCTCTGGCTCTGACCCTAGGCTGACCTAAGTTTGACCTCTGGCTCTGACCTTAGTCTGACCTCTGGCTCTGACCTTAGTCTGACCTCTGGCTCTCACCTTAGTTTGACCTCTAGCTCTGACCTTACTCTGACCTCCGGCTCTGACCTTAAGCTGACCTCTGGCACTGACCTAAGTCTGACTTCTAACTCTGACCTTAGACTGACCTTTGGTTCTGACCTTAGTCCAACCTCTGGCTCTGACCTTAGACTGACCTCTGGCTCTGACCATAGTCTGACCTTTGGCTCTGACCTTAACTGACCTCTGGCTCTGACCTTAGTCTGACCTCTGGCTCTGACCCTAGGCTGACCTAAGTTTGACCTCTGGCTCTGACCTTAGACTGACCTTCAGGGCCCTGTGGAACCTTCTCCTGGACCCACTCCTTAAAGGGCTCCAAAAAGACGGGCACTACAGCCAAGCGTTTGCCGACGACATCATGCTTGTGGTCGATGGAGAGACTGCAGCCCAGATAGAGAGACAAGCCAATGCCGCACTCGAATATGTTCGGGCGTGGGGTGTCAGAAACAAGCTGAAATTCGCACCGCAGAAAACGCACGCGATGAACATAACGCGAAAGCTCAAGTACGACACGCCGCGCCTGAGCATGGGAGGGATCGACATTGGAGTGTCTAAGGAAATGAAGGTGTTGGGTCTCATCATCGATGACAAGCTGACGTTTAACGCCCACGTCGCAAGTGTCTGCCGAAAAGCATTAAACTTTTACAAACAATTAGCGAGAACAGCGAAAATTTACTGGGGACTAAAACCGGACATAATCCGCACTATCTACATGGCTGTGGTGGAACCCACGATAATGTATGCAGCGAGTGCCTGGGCGCCCGCCACTCTCAAAATTGGTACCAAAAAACACCTCGAAGCGGTGCAACGTGGTTTCGTCCAAAAGGTGATTAAAGCGTATAAAACTGTCTCCCTCAACTCTGCACTAGTTTTAGCGGGCCTGCTTCCCTTAGACATAAGGATAAGGGAAGCAGCCTCCTTTTATGAAGAAAGGAAGGGGTTCGCTTGCAGGGTTGTGAGAGACAGAGATATCGAAAAGCCGGTCGCCTTTGTGGACACACAACACCCAGCTTCCTTCGTATCGCGGCAGTTTACCTGCGTGGAAGACGGTGCAGCACTGGAAAGAACCAGTAGGGAAGGCCCAAAAATCTACACAGACGGCAGTAAGATAGAGGGAAAAACCGGAGCCGCACTGTCCGTCTGGGAAAGCGGCAGGGAAATAAAAACCAAAAAGTTTAAACTGGACCGGTGCTGCACCGTTTATCAGGCGGAATTGCTGGCGATATATGAGGCAACCAACATAGTGCTGAAAGGGGATGCGCCAACATACAGCATATACAGTGACTCACGATCCGCCCTCGAAACAGTAACCAACAACACTTCCTTTCAGCTCCTCGCAATAAAAACTAGAGAAAACTTAAATAAAATAAGTGGAGATGGTAAACATCTCCACCTTTATTGGATAAAGGCTCACGCGGGGCTGGAGGGAAACGAGAGGGCGGATGAACTCGCAAAACACGCAGCACTACACACAAAAACCAAATCACACTACAGCAGATGGCCGATGTCATTTGTCAAGCGACAAATCCGTCTGGAAGCGCTTGACGAATGGAATCGGCGCTATAAAACTGGAAGTACTGGCTCCACCACGAAGGTATTCTTCCCGGATGCTATTAAAGCCCACTCGATTGTCAGGAAATTGAAAACTGACCCGGTATTGACTCAATTGATGACGGGGCACGGCGGATTCTCCTCGTACTTGTATCGCTTCAAGTGCAAGGAGAGTCCGTCGTGCAGATGCGACCCGCAAGTAGAAGAAAGTTCCATCCACGTCACGCTCGAATGTCCCATTTTTGGCTTTAAGCGATTTGAATTGGAACAAGAAATTAATGTAGATATAAAATTAGAAAACATAAGCAAAATTTTAGAAAATAAGGTAATCAGGGAAAAATTTTTAGAATATTGTAAAATAGTGTGTAAGAAGATAATAAAAATAAATAAGTAATAAATAGGTTACTACCACATACTTAAATGTATATGGGTTAAGTGCCGACAAATATTGTTAAAAATAGAAACTGTAAATAAATAAACAAATGTGTGTGTAAAAACTCATTGTACCCGTAGAAATTAAGAAAAATAGATAATTAGGATAGGTGGGAATCCCACCCATATAGTTGCGAAAGATGACGGATGCAAGAAAGAACTAGTATCCCACCAAAAACATTCTGTAAAAAACTAGCCAAGTCTCGATGGAGCTGCTTGTTTATCTCTAAAAAGTAATGAAATCTAGACAAAGTCGTGCCAAGTGTAAGGTTCCTTACTGCGATTTCTTTATTATTATAGTTAATGTTGTGTGATTTGGCCGTTGAAGGATACACTGTACACAAGTACACAACTGTACACAAGGGTACAAAACTAGGTGCTCCATGACACTATTGCACCAATCTGTCGCCAGAACCACTACCCATTGACGATAGAAAATTGCCACTTGAAAAACGTTGATTCAATATCCAGTCAATTGTAGGCTTGATAAAGCTGCGTATTTTAATAATGTTACAACATTACGTGTAAACAAAATCGACTTGTACCCACTACTAACGTTTTAAACAATGTTCAACGGCCAAGTCACACAACAATAACTATAATATAACTATAATAATAAAGAAATCGCAGTAAGGAACCTTACACTTGGCACGACTTTGTCTAGATTTCATTACTTTTTAGAGATAAACAAGCAGCTCCATCGAGACTTGGCTAGTTTTTTACAGAATGTTTTTGGTGGGATTTCATTTATTTTTGTTGAAACGTGTTTATATTGTTTTTTTATTAGATTTTCTTATTTGACACATTTTTTTCTTTTTAGGAGTAGTATTTTATTACTAAGCGCCCCGCAATTTCACCCGCGTAGTTCCCGTTCACGTTTCCGTGGGAATTTCGGGATAAAAAGTATCCTATGTGCTTCTCCTGATTCTAAGCTATCTCCCCACCAATTTTCAGCCAAACCAATTCAGCTGTTCTTGAGCTATAAATTCCCGTTCCCAATCCCGTGGGAATTTCGGGATAAAAAGTATTCTATGTTCTTCTCAAGGTTTTAAGCTACCTCCCCACGAATTTTCAGCCAAATCAGTTGAGCCGTTCTTGAGTTATAAATTCCCGTTCCCAATCCCGTGGGAATTTCGGGATTAAAGGTATCCTACGTCCTTTTCCTGGTTCTAAGCTACCACCTCACCAATTTTCAGCCAAATCAATTGAGCCGTTCTTGAGTTATAAATTCCCGTTCCCAATCCCGTGGGAATTTCGGGATTAAAGGTATCCTACGTCCTTTTCCTGGTTCTAAGCTACCACTCCACTAATTTTCAGCCAAATCAATTCAGCCGTTCTTGATTTTTAAATTCCCGTTCCCAATCCCGTGGGAATTTCGGGATTAAAGTTATTCTTTGTCCTTTTCCTGGTTCTAAGCTACCTCCCCACCAATTTCCAGCCAAATCAGTTCAGCCGTTCTTAAGTTACAATTCCCGTTCCCGTTCCTGTATAATTCCCGTTCCCGTTCGATTATCCTAGTTTTTATAGTTTTCCCTTTATGTGGCCATTAAACCCTAACTCTGTACCAAATTTCAGCTCTCTAGGTTTATGGGAAGTACTAGTTCTATTTTGATGATCATGAGTGAGTGAGTGAGTGAGTGAGTGAGTGAGTGAGTGAGTGTCTAAAATACGAAACTTTGCATTCGCTTAACTTCGGAACTAAATGACCTACAGACTTGAAATTTTATTTTAAGTATGTGCTTGTATAGCTTACTGGATGACGAAAATTTCAGTGCTCTGGGTTTATCCAAAGGTTGTCAAATAGGGGCCTGAAAATGCGGCGAAAGGGTTCCTGTAAAGGATGGTACGGCAGTGTTTGCTTCGCGCTCGACTTGGCGGGGGGCACTGCCGTGCCCCCAGATGAGGAATGAAAGTACGAGAGGCATAAAAGCGAGAACTGGTATGAACGAATAGATTAGAAATTAAAGACTCCAATTCAGTTGGAGGGTCAAGAAAAAAAAAAAAAAAAAAAAGACCCTAGGCTGACCTAAGTTTGACCTCTGGCTCTGACCTTAGGCTCTGACCTAAGTACGACCTCTGGCTCTGACCTTAGGCAACCTCTGGTTCTGACTGACTGACCTGACTGACTGACCTGACTGACTGACCTGACTGACTGACCTGACTGACTGACCTGACTGACTGACCTGACTGACTGACCTGACTGACTGACCTGACTGACTGACCTGACTGACTGACCTGCCTGACTGACCTGACTGACTGACCTGACTGACTGACCTGACTGACTGACCTGACTGACTGACCTGACTGACTGACCTGACTGACTGACCTGACTGACTGACCTGACTGACTGACCTGACTGACTGACCTGACTGACTGACCTGACTGACTGACCTGACTGACTGACCTGACTGACTGACCTGACTGACTGACCTGACTGACTGACCTGACTGACTGACCTGACTGACTGACCTGACTGACTGACCTGACTGACTGACCTGACTGACTGACCTGCCTGACTGACCTGACTGACTGACCTGACTGACTGACCTGACTGACTGACCTGACTGACTGACCTGACTGACTGACCTGACTGACTGACCTGACTGACTGACCTGACTGACTGACCTGACTGACTGACCTGACTGACTGACCTGACTGACTGACCTGACTGACTGACCTGACTGACTGACCTGACTGACTGACCTGACTGACTGACCTGACTGACTGACCTGACTGACTGACCTGACTGACTGACCTGACTGACTGACCTGACTGACTGACCTGACTGACTGACCTGACTGACTGACCTGACTGACTGACCTGACTGACTGACCTGACTGACTGACCTGACTGACTGACCTGACTGACTGACCTGACTGACTGACCTGACTGACTGACCTGACTGACTGACCTGACTGACTGACCTGACTGACTGACCTGACTGACTGACCTGACTGACTGACCTGACTGACTGACCTGACTGACTGACCTGACTGACTGACCTGACTGACTGACCTGACTGACTGACCTGACTGACTGACCTGACTGACTGACCTGACTGACTGACCTGACTGACTGACCTGACTGACTGACCTGACTGACTGACCTGACTGACTGACCTGACTGACTGACCTGACTGACTGACCTGACTGACTGACCTGACTGACTGACCTGACTGACTGACCTGACTGACTGACCTGACTGACTGACCTGACTGACTGACCTGACTGACTGACCTGACTGACTGACCTGACTGACTGACCTGACTGACTGACCTGACTGACTGACCTGACTGACTGACCTGACTGACTGACCTGACTGACTGACCTGACTGACTGACCTGACTGACTGACCTGACTGACTGACCTGACTGACTGACCTGACTGACTGACCTGACTGACTGACCTGACTGACTGACCTGACTGACTGACCTGACTGACTGACCTGACTGACTGACCTGACTGACTGACCTGACTGACTGACCTGACTGACTGACCTGACTGACTGACCTGACTGACTGACCTGACTGACTGACCTGACTGACTGACCTGACTGACTGACCTGACTGACTGACCTGACTGACTGACCTGACTGACTGACCTGACTGACTGACCTGACTGACTGACCTGACTGACTGACCTGACTGACTGACCTGACTGACTGACCTGACTGACTGACCTGACTGACTGACCTGACTGACTGACCTGACTGACTGACCTGACTGACTGACCTGACTGACTGACCTGACTGACTGACCTGACTGACTGACCTGACTGACTGACCTGACTGACTGACCTGACTGACTGACCTGACTGACTGACCTGACTGACTGACCTGACTGACTGACCTGACTGACTGACCTGACTGACTGACCTGACTGACTGACCTGACTGACTGACCTGACTGACTGACCTGACTGACTGACCTGACTGACTGACCTGACTGACTGACCTGACTGACTGACCTGACTGACTGACCTGACTGACTTGTTTTTTTGACCAACTTCCCCGTCTGACCGACTTCCTTATCTGACCGACTTAGTGTCTTTGACTGATTCATTCGAAGACCAACCTCAAGACTTGCAGTGTTCCTTTATGAGCAGGTGTGTTGAAAAGTATATTTTTCGCTCTTATTTTTTTTTTGTCTTGTGAATAAAACAAAGAAATTAACTACACTTTCGTTAAACTTTGTTTATTAATAACTGTGTTAATGTATAACAGTCTTATACTTAACTACCTGTACTTATATACATTATAATTTACAAACGACCTCAAAAAAGCAAGGTGGTTTTCAATTCGAGAAATGATAACTATGCATAACTACCTGTAACCCCGCGGTTAAACCCGCATCCCATGGATTTTTTTCGGATAAAACATAGCCTATGTCCTACCCTGGACAATAACCTCTCTGTAACAAATTTCAAGTCAATCGGTTCAGTGGTCTAGCTGTGAAAAGAGTTACTTTCGCATCACTACATAGTATAAAACAAAGTCGCTTTCTCCGTCCCTATGTCCCCATGTCCATATGTATGCTTAGATCTTTAAAACTACGCAACGGATTTTGATGCGGTTTGTTTTAGTAGATAGAGTAATTCAGTAGGAAGATTTTTAGCATAATTTTATCCCCATATTCCAACGGGAACGGGAATTACGCGGGTGAAACCGCGGGGCGCCGCTAGTTTATAATATTAGTAAGAAAGTAAAGATATTATGTCAATAAAAAAATATTCACAGTACTTATCGAGGATTAGCGAATCGTTTAAAAATTAAATATCTCAAAGAGGAAATTTTCTGGTTCACTTTAAAATGTATACTGAAACTTGGCTCACCTATCTGTGAGAGTTGCAGTCATTTGATTACCATAAGGTCACCAACTCCCAGCTTGGACACCGCGTTATATTAGCATAACTATTTTGAGAGCCAGTTTGGTTTAATTTGCATTAATGTGTTTTGAAATTGCATCAAATGTTACTTTACTGTATTTAAAATTGATTTATTTAATATAGCAGTGCCCTGCGGTTTCACCCGCGTAGTTGGCGATCCCGTGGGAATTTCAGGATGAAACATAGCCTATGTCCTTTCCCGGATCATAAGCTACCCCTGTATCAAATTTCAAGTCAATCGGTTCAGTAGTTTAGCCATGAAAAGGTAACAGACGAACTTTCGCATTTATAATATTAAGTTAGGATCTGTTTAATTCTTGTCTGAATGGATTTCATTTTTGGGAATTTATTTTTTTGTGTTTTATATATTAGTAGTAAGACTGAGAACCGCAATAACTATTAGGCTAAACTGACTAATATTTAGTAACTAAAATGATTACAAAAGTTTTACAGAACGAAATTTAATTATCCCGTCAATAAATTAAGTAGGATTCATTATAAAAACAATACAATGCAAATAAAAAGGTCTCTTTTAAAATAAAATAAACTATTATATTCACTTTGGGTAAAACGTTAAAAGATATTGTTCATAAAATTTTAATTAAAAAGTTAACGAAACACTTAGCGCACGCACAGTGGCTGAGTGCCAGCCAACCTTAACATTTATCAAAGTAAAATTAAAACCAAGTTAAGGAATATACTTGGATACATTGTGCCAAGTAAACTGATGTAACGTACAACGGATTTTTGTAAAATTACTTTGAACAATCCTATCTATAGGTACTTTTTTACTACGAGTATTATAAAGAGGCAGGGTTTCTTTGTTTAAACGCGCACATTTCGGGAACACCTAATATTCTACAACGAAACGTCGAGGTCATTTTATTAATTATGTTATACGCGATTAAGACCTGTTAATCATGCAAGCACTAATATTCTGATTTGAAAATTTATTTGATGCAGAGATATTTTCAAAGCTCGTTTCTTAAAGTGGTATAGACCAAATATCAAAACGAGTGAAACCGAGACGTAAAGATCAAAATTATTTTTAAGTAAAATATTGTCATATTTTTAATTTAGATTTTTGCTAACTGTTGCCTCAACAACTAACCAACATCTGACTTTTATTAAATAGAACGTATATTTTAGAGACTACGACAATATTTCATACATACACTATACAAGCTCATTCATAAGCTTGAGTAAAAATACTAGTGAAGATAACTAAAGAATATTTAAAGCACAGGAAATATAAAACAAAAAAGTTGTTTTAATTCAACAGTATACTCGTCGTATAGTTGAAATAACTTTACAAAGACTCATAATGCAACAATAAAAAGATAACTTACATATTTCCCAGAAACCATTAAAGATAATATTTTACACAAGGAAAAATGATAAAAATAATAATAGTCAATGGGGGACAGTCGACCTTTTTCAGTTGAATCTAATAAATTAACGCACTGTGACACTGGAGGAAGATAGGAGAACAACGAATAGAAAAAATCCTTAAAATATTTCTTATTCTTCTCTCAGTGAGAACTATTACAATTTTACTTAACTTGATATGCATCTCATGGAAAAATTTAAATAGAATGTTGTCTTTGTATAACAACGCAACGTAGGGAAATAAAGGTGACTGCAAAACTGCGCTGGATGAACGTGTGTTTTAGCAAGCATGAAGCTGAGTCGCCTACTAATTCCTTTGTGTGTTCATTTAATTTCTAAAAACAGGAATATTTTTAATCCCTACTAATATTATAAATGCGACAGTAACTCTGTCTGTCTGTCTTTCTGTTACCTTTTCACGGCTAAACTACTGAACCGATTGACTTGAAATTTGGAACAGGGGCAGCTTATGATCTGGGGAAGAACATAGGCTTGTTTTAAAACAGGCCGGAAATTCCCACGGAAACGGGAACTATGCGGGTGAAACCGCAGGGCGCTGCTAGTTTACTATAATATTATGAATTATAAATGATTAATTGGATGATTTTGACTTTCTGGATTTATCCCTCTATACTATCCCTCGAGTATAATAAAAAATCCACAGTGATATTAGATGTCGTAACGACGATGTGGGAACATTTATCTAGATTAAAATAAGTAATTCTTAGTTTAGAACACCAGACCAAACCCAACCTCTAATTCTAGTCAATTTTCATTTCAAGGATGGAACCTAATTTTCTTAACTTTTAAATACATACCGTTCTTAAAGCTGCAATATTACAAAATTGACAGTTTGCATACAAATGAGCGAGCTAAGCGAGCGGTAATCGTAGTGGGTCAAACGCTGAAATAAAGGCTGGCTCACACGAGCGTCATAACACCGCGGTCTTTATCTCCTCAAATCGTTGACAATGTTCCAACTCTTTCCGGGAACATCGAGATTTTGAGGTTAGTTTCAAAAGACTCATGTATTTGCTGTGTAGAACAACGTTTTGTAGTGTTTGTTTGCAGTCTTTTGTGCACGAGAAGGAATAGTTGTTTAAGGGTTAAGGAAATGCAACCGCATAACTTTGGCTTGATCGAAGACTGTTACAAAAGTTTTGAAACCTGCAATAGTAGTAAAATGTTTAAGTATCTATAAAAATCCACGCTAGCAAATACACGGGTGAAACCCTGCTTTGCTTTATAGTTACTTATTCAATAGGATTTCAAAATAAATTAATAAAATATTATTTACAACTAAGAGGCAAAATTAAAAAATCTAAAAGTTATACAACTTGGAAAGTTATGAGGAAAATGAATGTCCAGTAAAATTTTATTATAAAAATATTAAAATGATCCTTAGTTAGGACTACTAAATAGTATTATGATATACTACAATAAGAGTACGTACATAAACAAGTACTGAAGAGTTACATCATAACTTCTCAGGGAGCACTTAAATTCGAACGCTATAAAAGTTTCCAAGACTTTGTAGTATTAAAATGTTACCAAGAACCAGCAGGAACTCAAATTGAGTCTCACTATGTGAAAATATAACTGAATAATACAGATATCTCTAACTTAGTCATGTTAGCGTATGCGGTGAAGTTCGCAACTCAACTACACACATCAAAAGTGTCTAGGGATCAACATATATTTTTGCAATAACTTTTCTCCTGATTGATATTAATTAAAATTTTCTTTAAGGATTCATCAAATAAAGTGTTTTCGTTTGTCACAGTAACGATAAACCAAGTCACCTTTGCATTAATAAAGAAATTTGCCATTTTCCTAATAAAGGGATTTTTGACATTTGAACCACTAACATTAAAGTTCGAAAAAAAGACTGAAATAACAGTTTTCTTTAAAATTTTATTGGGTAACTTAAACAATTAATAATCCGTGTTTCTACCGCGAACACTAACAACACAAGAACATCGGTTTGGCATACTCAAAATGAGTTCATCCAAATCACGCTGTGGAATGGCCGCCCATGTTCGTTGCAACAACAAAAAAAGGTCTTCTTGCGACTGGATACCCTCCATATTCGGCAGAGCTCTTCTCTGTAGCATATCCCATGCATGCTCAATCGGGTTCAAGTCTGGCGACTGAGCAGGCCAGGGCAGGACATTGATGTTAGCTGCGGCGAGAGTCTGTCTTACAACTCTTGCGGTGTGCGGTCGTGCATTATCATGCATTAACTGAAATAAGGGACCGATTTGCACTTGTAGAGGAACGATGACGTCTGATACAATCGTCTCAGCATAAATTTGAGCGTTGAGGTTGCCTCTGATCCAAATCAACTCAGTTCTTCCGCCGATCCAAATACCCGCCCATACCATGATGGTTCCACCACTATAAGGATGGACTTCCTGGCAGGATTTTAATCGCTGTTGGCGTCCAGGGGTTCTCCAGTGTCGTATACGTCTTGTATCCGGTCTCATACCAAAACGAGACTCATCAGAAAAGCACACGAAACGCCATTGTTCTTCTGCCCAATTTCTGTGTTCAAGAGCCCATTGATATCGAATCCTACGATTGTGCATTGCTATAGGTGGTACCCGTAGCGGTCTTCGGGAATGAAGGTTCACTTCATGCAAGCGGTTTCTGACTGTTTGGTCGCTAATTAAGTTCCCTGAAGAGTGATGAAGCCGCACGGCTAACATCATGGCGGTTATTGTTGGAGCTCTTCGAGTTAAGATTTGAATGTATCGGTCTTGTCTCCGTGTGGTGCAGCGATACCGTCCTCCATGGCGCTCAGCCACGGTACCAGTGCTTCGGTAACGTGTCCAAAGTCGACTGATAACACTCTGACTTGTATTCAGAGCTAAAGCCACAGTACGTTGCCGGGAACCAGCTTCTATCATTCCCACGGCTCTGAGCATTTCTTCCCTGCTTAAATGACGTCGCCGCTCCATAATAACGTTGGTTTTAATCAGTAGTAGGGAAACAGTAGCACTAATAATGTCTTCAATGCGTTGTATGTTTTTATAGGGAAAATATTGACAGCTGATTTTCATCTTTTACTCGAATTTGATTCACAGTTCCTGATTCAAATTATGAAATGCACCAAAAAGGATCCATATAAATTTATAAAATCATAAATTTATTACAAAGCCACATCTCAATCTCAAGAAATCCGCATAAAAATGCTTGATCCCTAGACACTTTTGATGTGTGTACTTTTCAAAATTCGTATGAGTACGAATCTTTGAATCGTAGTTCATGAAAGTTACATAACTAAGTATTTATTTATGATTTATTTGGTTCGATTTTACTAGAATATTTATGGTGAAGAAGAGAGATTCATTTATTATTTTGTAAACTTGGCTGGCATTGAATTGACCACGCATTCGTTGGGCTCACGAGAACAAGAGCATGTTGTACATTTTGACGATGGAGCGTATTAGCTTAAGTGCAATTAAGCTTACAAGTACCTATACTCATTGAGGTTCTGGCACCTTGTACTCCATAAAAAATAGACTGATTGTGAAGAAATTAATAAATTATTTACTTAAATGTTTTAAAAATGTATAATAGAACAAAATAATGAGACTTGTTATAGAAAACATCCAAAAATAAGAATAAGATTAAAACTCACTATCTTTGATATAACTTTAGAACTTAAGGACGATTGATCTAATATAATTAACTGAAGTTCAAGTGGATCTATTTAGATCTAATTCTTAAATAAAGTTTGTCGAATAATCTTATCTTGAAACTTCATAAGTCAATTATCCTATACATTTTGAATCAACGAAAGATCCCTAATTCCAGACGTTTTCAGCAATAAAATTCGGAGACTTTTAGCTCTACTGCTATTTGTATTGAAAAACATTGAAGGACATTTTAGGTCAACTGCAAAAGTAGGTATTCTATAAAAAGTTGTTTTTTATTCATAACATTTAAAGAGTGCATAGCATAGTTAGTACCTATAGTAGTATACCATTTACATTATTCTGTATATACTCGTAGGTATATACTGTGTTTCATCCTATTCTTCCTTTTATATTTATAACTAGCCCCGCGGTTTCACCCGCGTAGTTCCCGATCCCATGGTAATTTTAGGATAAAACGTAGCCTATGTTCTTTCCCGGACCATAAGCTACCCCTGTACCAAATTTCAAGTCAATCGGTTCGGTAGTTTAGCCGTGAGAAGGTAACAGACAGACAGAGTTACTTTTGCATTTATAATATTAGTTAGGATAGCAAAATTATTTCGAGTATTAGTAAGACAAGACTTTAATTTTCTTTTGGGATTTCCAATATCTTATACCAGAATTTATGAAACATAAACACTATAACTACTCGTATTCTACTACTCTATGATATAAATACAGCTATATAAATAAACAATACCACACCATTTCACTTTAAAAATCATTATGAAAACATTCAAGTGTAATAAAGCTGGAATTTATTCATAATTCATATTTTGGAAGAAAAAAAGGATCGTTTAGGCTATAAATTGGTGGTCTGAATATCACCGAAATGAAATTCCTCGTAAAATATTTTATGTGTTTTATACATCCATAATACAAATGCGTACCTGCAGTAATACCAACATTGTAAAGAAGAATATATTTTTGTAAGTTTCCACGGAAAGTTTCTCTCTAGTTTTTTCTCTCCCAATGATGCTTAAAATAGCAGGGGCTAGGTTTCCCTCATTATCAAGCTTGCCTAATGGATCTAGTAGCTAATCTCTAACCCGTGCATACGTATTGCACGATATTTTTCTTTTAGTTTGGATGTTTCACATGAGAAGTATTTTTTTAAATCCGTTTCTAGTAATCCATTTTTTGTTGTCGTTCTAACATCATTGACAATCATTACGGGTAGTTAAAGCTTTCAAAAGTCTAAAATTTGGTTTAACCAAAACATGTCGTATAGCCCTCTGGGTTGTGAAGGTCTGTCAGTCGCTTCACGTAAAATACTGACATTCCGCCAAATCTGGTTAAACTGAAAATCGACCCCAAATAGACATGGGATAAAGGTTCGGAAAAGAGAGAGGATTGTAGTAATCCATTTTCGATGTGCACGCATACCTAAGTGAAAGAATAAATTAATAAGTTCATGTATTATAAATTTTAGTAACCATGAAGCTTAAAACTTACGAATATTAATACAAAATCATAAATTAAATTTCATATTACTAAATAGAAATTTCGTTAACAACAAAATCGTGAACAAAGCTAACTGAAATTTCCCGTAGTAGCACACTTAGCTTCAATGTGAAACTTTTGCCTGGATTCCGACCGCATGATTGCTTCAACAAGACCACTGTGTAAATAAATAAGGTACGCTGTGGAAATAGAATGGTATTTACGTGCACACACCTTTATATAAGGAATATATTAATGAATTGGGAAAATTAATAAGTAAAACCGAAAGGAATAAAGTGAAAGTTTACTTACATGGATGTGACGAGAATATGTAAATAAATTGCTACAATCATTTTAATTAATAAGTAAAACCAAGATTTATAATAGAAAAAGGGAAAGTTTATGGTTGTTTCGATGCTCTGATTATTATGTATAAAAAAGTATAATCGTTTAATTTTTGCTATAATTTTGGCAAATAGTTAAGAAATTTTGCAGAAATTACTAGTTTTCTATGTACCCGTACTAGACTGAATAGTAAAAAACTGGCTAGATTTTTTACTTTGACGACTAGTCAGAAGAAAACTGAGTAAAAATCACGGGTATGGATAAAACAGCGGGACACCTAATAAACAATATTCGCAAATTTCAACAAAGCCTCAATACTTCCCTTACATACGTAACAAAATTACCCAAACAAAGGTGTTTCTAAAAATAATTACTTAGAAATACAATATTAATTTAACAATTTCTCCTCTTTGACGCCTACAAACGTTTCCCTAGTGCGGTTTCCGTCAGCAAAGTGTAATATCATTGTCTTTGATTAATTAAAATGTAACGTTATTTTGTTTGCCTTGCTTAATGATTAGTGGGGAAATTATAAATATAAAATTATATTTTGATTCTTTGGATGAAATGTTAAAAAGAAAACTTGTCGGTAGTTTTAATTGTTTGATGGATAACAATAAGGTTAGGTCTTTTAATCTTCTCAAAAAATCTTAATTTGAAATACTAAAAAATTACTCGTATGTTTTATAAAATAGACTAAATCAATTATTATTTCTATAAGGTAGTTCATTTCAATTTGTGACAAACATTTAATGACCCTTTCTTAATCATGTAGGGAGTGACTTGGAGGGCTACAGTCAGTGACCTCTCATTTAGTGGATATCTTTGTCCACCTATATGAATTCATCTTATTAACAAGGCCTGCCCAATCTCATATCAGCTTCGATTTTAAACCCTAAATTGTTTAACATAGTTTTATAGTCTTCGTTTTCATACCTTCAAAATGAACAAAAACAATGAATCATCAAGAAACCTAAACTACCATTTATAAGTTACTTAAAATTCCACTTAGCACAATGAGTCCATTTTAAAGGATAAATACGATACGGGCAATAATCCCAGTGCGGTTCGCTCGTAAATTTAAATTTATGCAAAACGTTCAGTTTTCCAGGATACACCGTTTACATCTCTGTTTTGGAGTATTTACCGATGGTTGTTTACTTGTAGAACTTGTAAATACTGCGGTGGGAACTAAGAAGAAATGTGCACAAACTTGTTTGTTTGGTTTATTTGAAGTTGAACGTAAGAATCGCACAGATAGGTGGACTGTTTTTTTAGTTTATGTGTGATGTGTGTAACAGATAGTATTGTTTGTATGGATGATCCAGTTAAGTGATTGTAGATGTAATTAAAGATTCACATTGAGTTAATTTTCACTGTCCTCCCAATCTTGGGTGGTATGCAGTTATATGCATTTTCACAGCGTACAATAAGGGTTACATTCAATTCTTCAATATTTCATTATATTCTGCTATGACACTAAATTCAGTTGCTTCATTGCGTCGAAACCTCCCAGAATTTAAAATTATGCCCTCCGTTACTAATTTTGAGATTTCAAGTATCGGTAAGTCAAAATACCAGTAGATTTCTTCAAACAATCTTCTCTCTTCAACTTCTAAAAACATCAATTCGACCTCTATATCTCGTATACGCCAATTCTAAAGATTACCCTCAACTTGATCTTTGGAAACAATAATGCCAGTATCCAATCTTTATATTATTTCAAATTAATCAATTACCACTCCACTGTAATTGAATATCACATCCAAAAGTTATCTTCCTAGCTCTGTCTGTCTATTTATTCTGCACCTCAAGTTGAAGTTTGGTATTTGAACAATGTTCCGTTCCAGTTCCCCACCTGCTTGGTCTTACTGTGTACACCGCGATTTATTTAATGATATTTAATGCTGTGGTTTTCATGCATTAGTTCAAGATTTATGGTTTGATATTTGAAGTTCAAATGTAAATAGTGGTAGAGCTAAATTGTTGTGATCAATGTTTGGACTTGGGCTGACTCAACGATGTACCACACTCCGATACAGTAGCGAAGAAAAGACGTTATCACCATTTTTGAATACTGAACGAAGAAGACTTGAAGAAAGAGATAATTCTTTTTTCCATGCATGAATACATAACTGACTATATGAATAAGTTTTCTATTCTAAAATTAAAATCAGTATCCATCAAAGTGTTGGTAGGACTTTATAAAGAAGTTGAAATTAACAAATATTTACGTAAAAATACTTAAAAGAAACATCCTATAACAAAATAAGTAAGAAACGAATCAGCAATATTCCAGGCTCACGTAATGCCATCAAAAGACCTGATTATCCAAAATGGCTCTCATGGTTAATGGATTGAACTGAATGACCCAAAATTGGGGTCTGTTTGCTAAATAAACGAAGCATCCGTTTCAACTTTACGGTTATATTTGGGAGTTTAAAGTAATTTCATATTTCACCCCTACTTGATACTCAAGTGTCTATAGAATGTTAAATACAATATTTGCAAAGGACTAAGTATATACGGAATATTTGATCTTCTGACGAATTGTGTTCACTTAGATTGGTGTTCATTAGTCTCGCTACAATTCGGAAATGGCTCGATTGATGTCAATATTTTTTTATCTGTATGCTATTATGATTTACAAAAGTTTATTATTTCCATTTACATACTTTTATGTCCACTGGATAGGGCAGGGTATTCACTATAATCTCCCATTGCGTTTGGTTCTCGTCTCCACTCTTTCAAAAATTATAATCAACAAAAAGGGTACACGATATTAAAAAAAAAAAACATTTCCTACTCAAAAACCGAGAAGCAATCCTCATACTTTTAACAAACACTCCAATTGTATAACCTCAAAATTTTACTTTTACAAAACATTTTATTTCCGTTCGTAAAAAAAATGTATTGTTATTTTTTTGTCAATCTCTTTTATTACACATTCTCAACACTTGTATAATGTAACTGCTGGTTGTACCATTAAGAAATAACTTGATGCGAAAATAAAAGCTACAGAGTAATGCCAGGGGACATTTTGGTATCGTGAAAGGTTTTATTGAGGAGTAAGATTATTTGATGGGTCTACGTATGGATGCCTATTATATTGAAATGTTTAGAGAAATGTATTGTTGAAAATTTTTACATTTACCTTAATTTTATGTTTGCGAGTGTAGTTTTGGGTTAGAGTTAAGCATGTTCGGTTGGAGATTTGCAAATCTTTTCATAGTGTTATCGGAATTAAGGAGAAGTTTTGGCACAAAAAATGTTTTTAATTAATAATAATGTCTTCTGTGTAGAAAATGCTTACATAAAAGTTTTCTACAGTTTTATAGAATAAAAAATGCACAAATACTGGGGGCCAACAACAACAAAGAGGCTTAGAACATATCTCTTCATAATAAATTATAATAGAGAAAACCACCAAAATAATCTCATTAGAAAAAGGTAAATGAGTTTAACTTCAATATACGTTGATCTTTGTATTCAATTTAGATCTAACGGTTTGGATATTTATATTCTAGCTTTGGGTATTGCAATTGTCTTACAGTATAAAAAAATCAGTAAATCAACTTTTTAACTTGGACTAGATCTAGAATTAATTTTCTGACTACTTTGTTGTGTATAATATTTTATGAACAATTTTTATATAAACTTTTTCATACCTATTGTAAATATTTCACGTCTCAATACACAAACAATGAAAAAACAGGGAAATAAAAAAGTTTAGTAACATCACAAGAAAACTACAAATGTAAAAGTAAAATTTATTCAAAAACAAGTACTTAAATCAATTAATAACAAACATCTCTGTCTGTGACCTTTATAAATGATACGCAAAAATAAAAACTACTTTTTCAAATAGTTTTATTTCAAATTCCAAATACTGTGACTCTTTTAACTGTATCTACTCAAACTGTGTCCCGTCTCTCCACAGATGACGACAGCGTCGCGTAAACAAAACATTTTATTAGCTCCGAGGTTAAACGGCTTGAAACTATTGCCTTTATTACTATTGGAGACAAACCTTATACCACATTCCAGCTTATAGGTCCCTACAATATTATACATAAACTAATTGAGAGGAAATTAAAGTCATTATTAGCAACAAATAGAACTAAATGGCACGGCTTTAATTGTTGAATTAGTACGTAAATAATTTCAATGTTGGGTTTCGGGTTGAATGATATTTTAACGGGTATTACTTTCATTATAACTGCTGTTTATTACTGACATTATTTTGTCGACCCTAATAACACACATAAATATATTTTATCTCGGTTTGGGTGTGTTTCTAAGAGTAACTACCAGACTTACACCTACATATGTGCACAGTCTCTTATACAGTCGACATAGGTAATGAAATCATGAACCTAGATGTTGTGATTAAATTGCGGACTCGTTTGCATTGCATAGAAAAATGTAATAGAGCAGTTTGCTCTCATTTTTTATCACTATCTTAGGTTCCACACTCGGCTCGTTCGGGGTTTCAGCTACTACGGGTAAATGACAGTCACTGATTCTGATATGTCATTTCACCTTGTCTGTATTGTTTTGGTTCTGCCCCCCTAGACAAGTGGCAAACGCTCCCAGTCTATTCCTTTTCTCCACGAACGAACGTCGTCTCTAGAACAGCGCTAACTTCTTTGATTTCGTTGGTGCACGAACTTTCTGTTCTATACGTCTAACGTAATTGCCATTTGTCTAGGGGGGCTGTTCAGTTTTTTTTTATATTTTACATTTCTTTCATTTTCTATTGATCTCTGTTTTTAATTGTTTTGTGTTATATGTTTTATTATTTTATGTTATTTGTCTTAGTATGTAAGTCTAATATGTGTAGATACTAGCAACTTAAGCGTTTTGGCATCTTAACTGTAAGCTTATTGTTGTTTTTATAATAAATTAGCTGCGCCCCGCGGTTTCACCCGCGTAGTTCCCGGTCCCGTGGGAGGAAGTAAACTATCCTATCTCTCAAGTTGGATCAAACTGCGCATGGTGTGCGAATTTTATTATAATCGGTTAAGTGGTTTAGGAGTCCATTGAGGACAAACATTGTGACACGAGATTTATATATATTAAGATAAACAAATAAATAATTGTTAGGGAAAGAACTCGTCTCAATATCCTAGGGAAAGAAATCACCCAATAAGTCCATGGAAAAAAACTACATTCATACTGTCGCCACGTGACGTATGACTAGAATTTATTATGAATGAAGGATTTTACTAAATTTGCCTTTGAAGAGTGTTGCTCAGTTCAATAGGTACATACATCATGCCGTAGTAGAAATCCCCCTCGGGATCCTACGGAACCCCAATGTAACGCGGACGGAAGTCGCTGTGTTTTTAGTGGGTAGGCCCAGCCCTTCTGGCTGGGAGAGCCCTACATGCCCCCCCGGGGCCCTCCCAATATCGGCTCACGGTGGTATGCAGTTCTATGCATTTTCACCGCGTCAAAAAAAAAAGTTACATACGTCATATAAACAACGTGTTTTCATCTTATTTAATCTTATTTCCCCAGTAATCTCCAGCTATAAGTTATACAATGTACCAAGTACTAAAATATTCTATTCATAGCGATCGTAAACAGAAGTATCCACATTATTCTTGATATCTTTCTTGAAGTACTCTTAAATGTATGGGATCGAATTTACATTTCTCAAGGGAAATAAATAAAAAAATACTTGAATTATAATAATATTATATTACCTAACGCAATAAGAATACAAATAATTTGAATCGTGATCAAAAAAATGTTTGTGTTTTTATGATCCATTTTTAACAGCGTGTCGATCAAAGCCTATACGGAATAATATACTATATAAAATATAAGTAATACAAGCTTTTGTAGATATTTATTGACTTTTCAAAAGTATTATGAACTAGCAGCGCCCCGCGGCTTCACCCGCGTAGTTCCCGTTCCCGTGGGAATTTTGGGATAAAAAGTATCCTATGTGTTATTCTGATGTATAAGCAAGATTATTGTAAAGTTTCATTAAAATCCATTCAGTAGTTTTTGCGTGAAAGAGTAACAAACATCCATACATACAAACTTTCGCCTTTATAATATTAGTAGGATAACAAAAATAAAATACCCTTACAGGGTTAGACTCGCTTATGTATTACCTAAGTGGTAATACATAGGCGCCTAATAAATGTCTTTTTTATATTTGTAATTGTGTACATAAAGCATTAAATAAATAAATAAAATAAAATAAATAAATAAACATTGATTTACTATGCCGTTGTTATTTCTAATTTAATAATACATAATAAAATGGCATAATTACAATACCGAATTATAATCAGCGATATTCAAGTGTATCAACAAATATGCATTTGCTATGACTAAGTTTTTTCAAAATAAATATAACATATTAAGTAGAAGGAAATGCTAGGCAAGAAGCTTATAAACGAGTGAAAATAAATTGCAACAAGAAAAGCGCCTTTTGTCGACTCACAAATAAATTCTTTTCTGAGCAAGTTTTTGCTTTTAAACATTTTATGCAGCATAATAAGTGTTTATGTCGTGCTTATGAAGGTGATATAAAAAAATTTAAGTGTAAATTGTTGTGATTGTTAACACTTTCAGGAATTGCGATGTTTTTTGTGTATTTTATTCAGTTACTTACCAATCAATTATTCTTACTTCCTAGGTGATATAGATCTAACTAACACAGTTTCTACTAGCACGGGAGGTAATGTCTCGATAATTGAGAGAAATGTAATATTATTGTAACAAAAACTTAAAAAAAGTTTGATTATGAAATTTGAAAACTAGATTTAGTTATTCTATCTAGATCCATTACACATTTATGAAATAAACACAACAATTGACGTAATTGACGTATTCGAGGCCTTACCTTGCCGTATCACAGTTTCTAACTAGCACGGGAGGTAATGTCTCGATAATTGCGTCAATGTATTATTATTGTAACAAAAAGTTATATAAATAAATTTGATTTGATTTGATTGAAAATAAAAACTTTAAATCGGATTAAAAGTTCCAATTAACGCGTTCAAACACACATACAACTTTGCCTAATTTTAGATATAGCTTAAACACGACAAAAATATATCAAAATACTAATACACTGAACGATGAAAACAAGATACTAAGCAAATTGCATTCCATTGAAGTTACTTGAAGGAAAATTACTTAATAAAACTTACACGGTGACTGACGAACAATGCACAGCCTTAACCGGTGGCTTGAGAAGCATGAAATTTCGCAATTTTGCACTAGATTTTCATATACTTAGAGTACGTAGCACCAAGAAAAGATTTATGAAATCCAGGCCATAAGAGGATAAATAAAAATGGAAGTTGGATTTAGCCCACGGAAAATCCCATTAGGCACATTAGCTCGTTGTATTCTTCTTTATTCCAACCTCTGTTTTGTACCTAACTAGATAATCTGAATGTTAGTATTTACGTGGAGAAACTGTCATCGCAAATGTACACATAATGGACTTTAAGGTCAACGTATACAAAAAACCCAAACTGAAGAGTACCTACTATCATCTATCAACAAAAGAATTATCGTTTGACGTCTTTAAAGAATTATGAGGACAAGGATTAAGAAAAAGATTATTTAGTTTAAAATAAAATGCGACACTACAAATATACATAAAATGACTTTAAGGTCAACGTACATAAAGAACCCAAACTGAAGAGTACTATCACCTATAACAAAAGTATTATAGTTTGACGTCTTTAAAGAATTATGAGGACAATTTTAATTTTCATAGTTTTTGTGTTTTTTTTTTCTAATTGGTTGGATTGTTTGTTTGTTTAGTATCAATCAATCAAATCGGCCTAATGAATTATTGATACATTTACAACTTGCAAGCTCGACTGGAACCACAGATATATTTTTATCTGTGGTTCTAGTGTTTCGTGTTACTGTGCCAGTGTTTATGTAAGTTAGTGTTTTAAGAATTATAATATCTATGTGTCCCTAGAGTAAAAATGTTCCTTGATTGTGTGTCACTCCCAACGGGCCGTGTGGAAGATCAGTGTTGTGGCCTTAGCGGGCCGCAACGATTACTGAACACGACCCTGTTTTTCTTGTAGGTTGGTGATTTTTTGTGTAAAATGTTCTTTGTATTTTTTTGTATTTTTTTCTGTTGTACCTACCTCTTGAAAAATAAAATATTTATTTATTTATTTATTTATTTACAAGGATTAAGAAAAAGATTATTTAGTTTAAAATAAAATGCGACACTACAAATATACATAAAATGACTTTAAGGTCAACGTACATAAAGAACCCAAACTGAAGAGTACTATCACCTATAACAAAAGTATTATAGTTTGACGTCTTTAAAGAATTATGAGGACAAGGATTAAGAAAAAGATTATTTAGTTTAAAATAAAATGCGACACTACAAATATACATAAAATGACTTTAAGGTCAACGTACATAAAGAACCCAAACTGAAGAGTACTATCACCTATAACAAAAGTATTATAGTTTGACGTCTTTAAAGAATTATGAGGACAAGGAAAGAGATTATAGAGAGATAAGAAAAAAGATTTTCTATTTAAAAATAAAACGCAAAATCATGTTTCTTTGATGTAACAAAATAAACAAGAAAACCAAACAATGTACTCACCAATCAAAGTTAGTACGCCGTAAAAGAAAAACTTGTTTCCTCACCGATGCATTTAAACCACTTTAGATTCAAAGCTACTAGATTAAAGCCAGACTCCCATGAAAGCCGCACGAAGCATAAATTGAAAATATCTGCAAAGTAGTCTTGTTGGTATAAAAATAAGTAATCTACTTTGTAAATCTATTTTAAGGAAGAACGCGGTGGCTTGTAGATAAAACTTTATACTGAAAATTCAATTTCAAATTCAATTTATTAATATTTTCTAATTTAGTTACAATTTATTTGATGTGGTTATTGAGACATTACCACCCGTGGTAGTTACTAATAAACTGTGTTACGGTGAAGTAAGGCCTCTTAAACCACGTACACATAAAATATAATTAAGATAAGAAATTAAATATATACCTTACTAGCTGCGCCCCGCGGTTTCACACGCGTAGTTCCCGTTCCCGTTACCGTAGGAATTTCGGGATGAAAAATAGATGTTGGCCGATTCTCAGACCTACTGAATATGCTCATAAAATTTCATGAGAATCGGTCAAGCCGTTTCGGAGGAGTATGGCAACGAAAACTGTGACACGAGAATTTTATACAGGGTGTCCCGTTAGTAGTGGACCAACGGGATGTGGAGGATAGGGGAGACCGTTACCTACCAGAATCACCAAAATTTATTGTCCTAGGCCTCATAGTTTTGAAGTTATAACGTTTTTTAGTAAGTAGGTGAAATTATCGTACTATGTGCACATTTTTCTTAATTCTACAAAATCTATCACTTAAATTGATGTTATTTTTATTCAAGGGCGTTAAGAATACACAGGTTTTTCTAATTTAAATCATTTTTTAGTGTAGTTATCATTAACATTAAAATTAATCAACAAAATAAGTGCAATTATTAAATTTCAAAATACTCTGAGTGGTATTTGAGCTGAGCTGGTGTAAAAAATATGTATTGTAGCCTTGTGGCACTTTATTTTAAAAACATCTACATATCATAAGGATTACAAAAACGTATAACACTGTGGTTTCAAATGAGTAGTTTTTTATTTTAACTAATATCAACGGAAAAGGGAACTTTTGAGAGAAAACAAAAATTCATTGCTAATTATGGAAATTCGTTTATTACTCAATTTATTTTTACATTAAGGGTTCAAAATGCTTTTCTTTAGCTCTTGTGCATTAAGACATCTTCGTGTAAAGTCTTTTTGTAAACTTTTTTGGGCACTTTGATGTTTTTTTATCAATTCAGCAACATGATTGAAATTTTGTGATAACTCTCTTTTTATCAGAAATATTTGTCTCATTAACTGCTTTTTTGAGGAAACCCCATAGAAAATAATCCAAAGGATTCAAGTCGGGAGATTGTGGCCTATTTCATGACCGATCGCTGGCCATGAAATAGTACCTTCGCGTCCAAACCATCGATTTGGGAACGTCTCATTCAAAAATTCAGTCACTTACTGTGAATAGTGGGCAGGTTCACCTTCGTACTGCAACCACATTCTCTCCCGCGCAGTTTCAGGCCTTATGCATAACCAACATCTTCGAATAAAGTTAAGAAGTACGCGAGAGTATGTGGTTCCGCGCAGTTTCAGGCCTTGTGCATAACCAACATCTTCGTTAAGTTAAGAAGCACGTACGAATGTTGCAGTACGAAGGTGAACCTGCCCACTATTCACAGTAAGTGACTGAATTTTTGAATGAGACGTTCCCAAATCGATGGTTTGGACGCGAAGGTACTATTTCATGGCCAGCGATCGGCCATGAAATAGGCCACGATCTCCCGACTTGAATCCTTCGGATTATTTTCTATGGAGTTTCCTCAAAAAAGCAGTTAATGAGACAAATATTTCTGATAAAAAGAGAGTTATCACAAAATTTCAATCATGTTGCTGAATTGATAAAAAAACATCAAAGAGCCCAAAAAAGTTTACAAAAAGACTTTATACGAAGATGTCTTAATGCACAAGAGCTAAAGAAAAGCATTTTTTACCCTTAATGTAAAAATAAATTGAGTAATAAACGAATTTCCATAATTAGCAATAAATTTTTGTTTTCTTTAAAAAGTTCCCTTTTACGTTGATATTAGTTAAAATAAAAAACTACTCATTTGAAACCACAGTGTTATACGTTTTTGTAATCCTTATGATATGTAGATGTTTTTAAAATAAAGTGCCACAAGGCTACAATACATTTTTTTTACACCGGCTCAGCTCAAATACCACTTAGAGTATTTTGAAATTTAACAATTGCACTTATTTTGTTGATTAATTTTAATGTTAATGATAACTACACTAAAAAATGATTTAAATTAGAAAAACCTGTGTATTCTTAACGCCCTTGAATAAAAAAAACATCAAAATAAGTAACAGATTTTGTAGAATTAAGAAAAATGTGCACATAGTACGATAATTTCACCTACTTACTAAAAAACGTTATAACTTCAAAACTATGAGGCCTAGGACAATAAATTTTGGTGATTCTGGTAGGTAACGGTCTCCCCTATCCCCCACATCCCGTTGGTCCACTACTTACGGGACACCCTGTATATTAGATAAACTAACATAGCTACAAGTTTGGAAAATGTCATTGGTAAACATACTTATTTCTAGATTTTGTTTTGTATTTAACTAGCAGCGCCCCGAAGTTTCACCCGTGTAGTTCCCGCTCTCGTGAGAATACGGGGACAAAATTGCTAAAAACCTTCCTCATGAATTAATCTAGGTACCTATTAAAGAAAACCGCATTAAAATCCGTTGCGTAGTTTTAAAGATTAATTATCTAAGCATTACATAAGGACAGTCAGCGGAAAGCGACTTTGTTTTATATTCATCATCATCATTGGCCTATACATCTACATTAGATGATTTAGGTGGCGTCAGGTGATTGAACAATTCGTGAAAGAACATTTCTGTTTATGGCTAAAGAGTCCACGTTGATGACGTCTATGTGATGACCGTGATGCATGGAGAAAAATCTTGGCTGAGAGAGTCATCGCTCACGACGTTGCTTGGCTCGATAATTTAGCAAGTAAACGGAATAGACGTTTTAAATTATGTTGTAAGATTTCTTTGCCCAGCTTCGAAATTAGTAATTTGGTTTATTGGTTATATTCCACTTCACTCTAAAACCTTTCCACTAGAACTTTAAAACAGTTTCAATACATATTTTATTATGTAAATTATTCCACTGTGACTCTGAGAATTTTAACGAGACAGGTACTGTTGACAAAAGGAGTCGTAGGTTTCTAACAAGCTGTGATTAATACTCGATATATTTCCACTAATTATGATGTAAACACAAAAAGGTTACAGAAATATATTCACAATTTTAAGGATAATTCACCTAATGACACGTACCTACTAAATTTGTTAGTACTTACTTAAATAATGTTTGAAAACTACGATCTGACTAAACTACTGCAAAATAATTGATTCAAGATTTTTTCGTTTGTAATCTGAGCATGGTTTAGTAAAAAAAAAGAACGCCTTTTTATGTTAAAATATAAATTAAATAATCTCAGACTTAGAATCAGAGTAGTATTTTCTATAAAGGCGCCTTTTCATTAGTGCTGCGAAATTATGCCACAAATTCGCGCTTTGGTATAAAGTTCTAAAAAATTTACTCGTAACTAGGCATGGTATGCAAAATAAAAATCTGTATCACAATTACCAAACCATTACTCAAAAATTTAGTCACAAATTTTCAAAACATTTTCTTCAAAAAATCTCTTGATAACACAACTTATTATCCTCTAAGTAGGTCACTGAACAAAGACAAAATTGTGTAACAAAAAATGCAAATAATCCCAACATTATTACACAAGTGGAATAACCTTGCAAGCCATATCTTTGACTTCATCACAATTTTGATGACTCGAGGGACCATCGAGCAATCAAAACGTAAATAAAAAGGAACCGAGGTTGTACAAAAAAAAAAACACAAATCATATTCCTGCAATAGAGTTGTTTTCATAACGTGTTCGCCAGTTTTATTGTTTCAAATATTTGCATGGAAATAAATGGAAGCTTTACATTTGTGAGACTGTATAATACTTTATATCACATCCTCTCTGTTACTTTAATAAAATCATTGAATTCTGTATTGTATTTGTTTATTTAGGAGACATATTCTACTTCAATTTTATTTCTTGAAATTGTTTACGTAATAATCTTCTACAGAGGACTATAGCAAATAGAAATATCCACATTTAATATAATATGCGAATATGCTGTGATTCCATTAAGTACTTAATTTTCTTAAACAGTGTCCACCTTATACTTCATGGAAACAACCATGGAATAGATGATTTCTAGTGGGTAGATAATTCTTTTCTTTTCTTTAAGGGACTTACTATAAAAAAGAACATTCATCAAACAGTGATCAAATGATGCCAAGGACACGCATAGCGGTCTACCTTATAACACCTTTTCCTAAAAAGTGTAGAAAACTAAAAGAAACATACTTATTTGCAATGAATTCTTCAAAGCAACTAAAACATACTCTAGTCAAACATTACAACTGTTAACAATATAAACTTGCATTTAACAAGATAATTACGCAAATATTGTTTCACTAAGCCTGTAATACCTCAACTAAACCGCACTAAATGCAGTTTAAAGCAGGTAAATTTAAATTACCACACTACACTCATCTCCTAACAATGTTAATAAACTTGAAAACTTATCTTTAAGCACGATGATACCCGAGCATGGCGCGTAATAAAACTAAATCACTACATAGTATAAAACAAAGTCGCTTTCTCTGTCCCTATGTCCTTATGTCCCTATTGTTGGCAGTTGTCATATATTTCGTTCAAAATTATTAACACAAATACGATAAAATTAAAATAATTAATAATTAAATACCATATAAAATATTTATTGTACGCTTGGAATGGATATCGACGGGCAACACTGTGACAACTGCCAACGGCTTCAAGATAAGAAAAAAACATTATGGCGGAATACATTGTTATAGGATAATACGTTGGCACTAAGATTAATTGTAAAACCTGTAATATATAAATTAAATAATTGGAGCAGTATATTGGTTATTATTTCAAGGATATTTTAACAATCAGAAGTGGTAAGAACGTTCGAGAATAATCTAAGGTATGTTAACTTTGTATATATATTTAGTGGAGAAGCATTGATCGTGATCGTGCTTCAAAATATAATAGTAATTAATAGTTTCGAGGTTAATTAAAAGGAGTTTTCAAACTCAATAGAAGAAATGTTCAATGATGTGTGCAAAAATAATGAGAATTTATTCGACGTAAATTATTTCGTACCGTAAACGTGCAAACTACCCTCCAACATTTATAATTATAACTAATTATTATAATTCATTAATATTTGAACTTACTTAGTTTAAGTAACGGCACTTTCGAATACGATTTTGGTTCGACTGCTAAACAAAGGATTCCGGGTTCGATTCCCGCGATAAATATTTTGTGATTCACAAATTTTGATTTCGGTCAAGGTGTGTGATATGTATATATAGTTTTTGGAGACCCTAGACACAGGTGGTGAGCCTGGTTAGGGGTAGTTGTTATGGGTGGAGTAATTTGTAAATTTTATAATACGTATAATATTATGTATTTTATATGACTTGAAATGAAGGTGTTTTATTTGGATACGTATTAATTATTTACTTAATCGTAGTTTTGTTTTGATTATGAATGAATGCGAGTATTTTGTACTTACATTTAGATAATATCAATATTTAGGTAGTACCTAAACGCATAAGATATTATGTATAAGACGACGATAACTGCATCTGCTGCATTGTAGTGACTAATCAGCCCGTGTGTTGGGTTCGATTCCCAATCAGTATTTGTGTGGTTACTATAAGTTTTAATATTAAGGTTGTCATATTTTTTTTTTGCCCTGGTAATAAGTTTACAATTACTTAATATTAATGACGTATTTTGTTTTTCTTTGTTGTTTCCTACTAATCCCCATTTTAATAACAAATGTATGTTCTATGATAACAATATAAATAATATAGTCTCCTACTCAATCCACACAAATGTCGGTCCGGTCAAGCTTTACACCACCTTTAGAAAATAGTAATGCTGCAAGGGAATCTCGAAGTCGTGTTTCTCGAACTGATCCCCAACGACGTTACCGATCCCAATCGCGAGGCGACGTACCTGATAGGAGTTTTAAAAAGAGAGATACGTATCGTAGTCGATCTCGTCGCCATCGGTCACGGTCCAGTTCATCCAGTACCACCGATACCAGCGATAACAATAGCCGTAGGGGAAATTATCGATCTCGCATAAAACGTCGTTACCGTCACAGTAGTCACAGTAGCCAAGCTCGCAAGCATACCTACTCATCTAGTTCTAGCATAACTAGTACAGACGTAAGTACTTCTTCCACGGACCAGGATTCTGCGAGATGTTCGAGATCAAGAAAACGTAAGTCCAAGAAAAGGGATCGTTACTCAACTAATCCGATCACTAAGAGAACACGGCATTATTCGGGAAATCGCAACGATGATAATTTCTATAAGAAAATTGCAAAATGTCTTGACCGACGAGGCGGTAGTTTTGATGGTGCACATAACGTTTTACCTGAATTCGACCCTGATGCAAATACCTTAAGTGCCGCAGATTGGATTCGAAAGGTAAATCAGACAGCAACTGTTTACGGGTGGAGCGATAAACAAATTATTTACTATGTTATTTCCAAACTCGCTGGGAATGCTAGGAAATGGTACCAAAGTAGGAGCTCCGTAAATTTGTCATGAAAAAAATGGCAACACAAGATCTTGAAAACATTCCCCGACGATAGGAATTACGCTGATCGATTATACGAAATGTTGGACAGGAAAAGTAGACGTGATGAAACATTGGAGGAATATTATCATGACAAAGCTAGGCTTGTTAAAATGTGTGGTGTCACCGGTCGCGATGCTGTTGATTGTATTATCAATGGTATTTTTGATAACAGTATTAGATTGAATGCGCAAGGATCCAGTTTCAAACGTCCAACACAACTTTTAAGATATTTGCGTAGAATCTCTAAGAAAATAACTGCGCCTTCTAGAAAACCAAATCAAGTTTTTAAATCTAGTATCCCGGAGAACAAAACTGATACCAATAATCGTAGTCAGATCTTACCAAAGAATAATCTCACTCAATTGCATGATCCCGACAGTCTCCGGGGCAGACCGAAAAGCATCAGATGCTATAACTGCTCGGAGATTGGACATGTAGCAAGTGTGTGCACAAAACCTCTTAAAAGGTGCGACAAATGTTTCCGACTTGGTCATATATCGCAGCTATGTCCACAACAAGGATCAGGGTCCACCCAGCCACAAAATGGTAATGAAAAAAGCAATTTAAGCTCAAACGTTAAAAAAGTTTTAACTATAAACGAGGATACTCCGAATGGCAAGTATTTCAAAACCATATTACTAAATGGTATCAAAAGATCCAGTTATGTTGACTTTGGCAGTCAATGCACGCTTGTTCGAAGTAGGATCGCGCTTGAGTCTAACCTGTCCCTTGATAAAACGAATCTGCCGGTATTAAAGGGGTTCGGGTGTGGGAGCGTCACGCCAATAGGACGTACATCTGTAACTATAGAAATTGATGCTATTAAAGCCGATGTAGAAGTGTATATAGTTGCCGATGATCTGATAAATACTGATGTTTTGATTGGTCAATCTCTTACTGAACTACCCATGGTGATGGCTTTCAAAACTAGTAACCAACTTACACTGTACTGTGACGACACGACAGTAGAGCGCATAGATGTCATTAATTCAAACAATGTACTTGTTGAAGGCATTATGACTATCACAGCTCATACTTTAGATGAGAACTATTCAGGTTTTTTATATATTCCGGGCAATGTCTGCATGAAACACTGTATGGAATATAATACTTTACAGGGGATATACCAATTCCAAAATGGCGTAGGTCGTATCATTATTGTTAATTTATCAGGTCTACCATTCGTGTTTTCTCAAGGCAAACTGGTTTCTAGAGCTATTAAACTGCCTCAGAATAATATCTACAAAACAAAAATCACCTCAGATTTTGTCTATACAATATCTGCTTCTGAACCTATCCAGAAAGAGCAAGAACTTCATAAAGAACCTATAACATTAGATATGATAAATGTAGGTCCAAGGGTAACTGAAGACCAGAAAATGCAGTTATGTGAATTACTAAACAGTTTTAGGAATTGTTTTGCTTTAAATATGAAAGAATTGGGTCGCACCAACATATCTGAAATGACTATACGCCTTAATGATAATACCCCAGTCACTTACAGGCCCTATCGCTTACCGTATAGTGAACGAGCTGTGGTCAGAACAATGATTGGTGAATTACTAGATAGTGATGTAATCCGGGAATCTCATTCAGCGTACGCTAGTCCAATAGTATTAGTGAAAAAGAAAAATAACGACTATAGGCTATGTGTTGATTACAGAGCACTTAATAAAAAGACTGTAAAAGATAGTTATCCAATGCCTGTAATAGAAGACCAACTAGATAGGCTCAGTGGTAAATCTTATTTTACAAGTTTAGATTTGGCATCTGGGTATTATCAAATACCCGTATCCGAGTCATCAAGGCATCTTACAGCTTTTGTTACGCCCGACGGGCATTACGAGTATACAAGAATGCCATTTGGACTCGTTAATGCTCCCGCAGTCTTCCAAAATATGATTAACAAAGCATTGGGTAACAGGCGGTTTGAATTAGCTATTCCATACCTAGATGATCTCCTTTCAGTAGCCAAGACGTTCCCCGAGGCATTCGAAAAGCTCAAGCAGATTTTGACGCTGCTAGGTCATGCTGGTCTTACACTAAACTTAAAAAAATGTTTTTTCTTCCAATCCGAAATAGACTATTTGGGATTCGAAATTTCTGAGAATGGTCTAAAACCAGGTAGCAAAAAGATTCAGGCAGTTTCCGAGTTTCCTATTCCCACCAACGTCCACCAAGTGCGCCAGTTTGTTGGCTTAGCGAGTTTTTTCCGTAGATTCATATATAATTTTGCGACAGTGGCCAAACCTCTTACTGCTTTAACTAAGTCAGATGTAGTTTGGCACTGGGGTACAGAACAAGTCAAAGCTTTTAACGATATAAAAGCTAAACTTGTCACAAGGCCGATTCTTGCTTTATACGATCCTGGATTTGAAACAGAAGTTCACTGCGACGCTAGTAAGATAGGAGTTGGTGGTGTTTTGTTACAGAGGCGTAACAAAGATAGCCCTTTTCGTCCCGTTGCTTATTTTAGTCGCCAAACTTCACGTGAAGAGCAATTTTGGCACTCTTATGAACTGGAGACAATGGCTGTAGTTTTATCATTAAAAAAGTTTAGGGTATATTTGATTGGACTTGAATTTACGGTTGTGACTGACTGCAATGCACTGCGGTTAACACTTACGAAACGTGACCTAATTCCCAAAGTAGCAAGATGGTGGCTTATGCTGCAGGAATTCAATTTCACCATCCAGTATCGACCAGGTCACAAAATGCAGCATGTGGATGCTTTGAGTCGTAATCCCTCTGCCGATACCACTAAATTTGAACTTGAAGTGATGCACATAAGCACAGATAATTGGTTACACACAGTACAACTATCTGATCCGAATCTTAAACACATCAAAGCCATTCTAGAGACATCAACGGAAGATTTGAAAGATATTACGAATAATTATGTACTACGTGATGGTAAAGTTTATAGACGCGTGGGTCGTAAGTTGAAATGGGCGGTGCCTCGTGGGGCTCGCTGGCGAATTTGCCAACTTAACCACGACGATGCGGGCCACTTTGCATTCGACAAGACTTTTGAAAAGATTAGTATAGACTATTGGTTTCCGAAAATGAAACGATTTATAAAAAAGTATGTGGCTTCTTGTATTAACTGTGCATATAATAAAGAAATGTCTAGTAAAAAGTCCGGATATTTGCATCCCATACCGAAAGCTCCCTTCGTTTTCCACACAATACATATGGACCATTTAGGTCCCTTTGTTAAAAGTAAACGAGGAAATACGCATATATTAGGAGTAATAGATGGATTTAGTAAATTCATATTTGTAAAAGCTGTACGAAATTTGAAATCTAAGACCACCATTAAGATTTTAGAAGAAATTTTTGCATCATTTGGATGTCCTAAAATTATTATTTCGGATCAAGGCACGAGTTTCACGTCAAATGAGTTCAAAAACTTTGTCGAATCTATAGGTGTTAAACATATTTTAAACGCCGTAGCTACACCGCGTGCCAATGGACAGATAGAGCGTTATAACAGAACAATTTTAAATTCACTAGCAGCAATGAATCATGATTTAGATGAGAAAGATTGGGATGTTAATATGGGTAAGTTGCAGTGGAGTCTAAACAATACTGTTAACAAGGGTATAGGTAATAGTCCAGCAGAGGTTGTGTTTGGCAAGAGGACTGACAGTCCTGAGGAGAATATAATAAAAGGTGCTATAGAACTATCACCAGCCAGATCTGAAGGATACAGAGAAGAACTAAGGAAAAGTGTAGAAGATACTATATTGAAGAGGCAAAGTGACATGAAAACCGCTTATGATAAATCTAGGAGTCCCCCAAAAATATTTCAGGTTGGAGATCTAGTAATGATTCCGAATTACAATCATGAGAAGGGTAAGAGTAAAAAACTGGCTCCCAAGTTTCGTGGTCCATTTAAAATTTCGGCAGTACTTGCTAACGACAGGTATGAGGTTACTAGTGTTGAGGGTCACTCACGTAAGATGTATAAAAACATTTATCCGGCAGATCAAATAAAACCCTGGATAACTTTCCAGTCATCCCCTCCGGCTAGTGGGAAAAGTAGTGATGATGACAGTATAGTATAGAACATTATGTCCCTTCCTTTGACACCCATCCCTAACGTTTTCAGCTTAGATCGGCTGGGTGCACAGACCAGAGTGATCGGTATCCTGGTTGGCCCTGGTGCAGAGCTGCCCCGGAGTGGCAAATATAATGAACTTGATGAACCTGCGGGAGATCCCAATTTGTGAGGCAGACCGTGTCCCTCGGGTGGCAAACGGTAGCCTGTGATTGAGAAAATGAATTTAAATTAAAAATAAAGAGAAGGTGCATAATGGGCAGGCCGTGTCCATCAGTTGGCAAACGGTAGCAAAGTACCAGCTAGAGTAATCATATTAGAAATGAAAATAAGCCCTCGGGTGGCCATATGATTAAAGAATGAGTTACCAAAATGAAGCGGAAAATGTCTGCTAACTAACTTAAGTATAAATAATTTTTCTTTTACCGGTATAAATTGATTAATTGATAGTCTTGATTAATTGAAAACCAGTTGGTTATTTTTATTTTTAATATTTATTAATAATATGTCTTAATTAGAGACGAGACGTTTTAAGGAATGGGACATTCCTTTAACAGGACGGCCGTCTGTTGGCAGTTGTCATATATTTCGTTCAAAATTATTAACACAAATACGATAAAATTAAAATAATTAATAATTAAATACCATATAAAATATTTATTGTACGCTTGGAATGGATATCGACGGGCAACACTGTGACAACTGCCAACGGCTTCAAGATAAGAAAAAAACATTATGGCGGAATACATTGTTATAGGATAATACGTTGGCACTAAGATTAATTGTAAAACCTGTAATATATAAATTAAATAATTGGAGCAGTATATTGGTTATTATTTCAAGGATATTTTAACACTATGCTATGCTTAGATCTTTAAAACTACGCAACGGATTTTGATGCGGTTTGTTTTAATAGATAGAGTGATTCAGTGGGAATGTTTTTAGCATAATTTTATCCCCATATTCCTACGGGAACAGGAACTACGCGGGTGAAACCGCGGGGCTCCGCTAGTTATTTTATAAAACAAGGTAAGTGTTTTTGCTACTTGTTTATGAATAGGAATTCTTGTAAACTATGTGAAACTTGGTTCTTTCTAAGATAAACTTTTAGTTAGTTTAAGAGAGAACATTGTTTAAGAGTGCAAGTAAGAGACTTGAATGACAATGGTAGTGCTTACTTTATAATCTGACTAAAGGGTAACACTAGCCCCCTTGTTCATAAAAATATAGTAAACCTGTTTTAGTTAATATATGTTTTGTCACTTTCACACTTTTACAAATGATAGATGGTGTGACAGGCGCAAAACACTTTTTAACTAAAATAGGTTTATGAAATGTTTATGAATAAGGCGGTAGGTCTACACTTTGATTAGCATTAGTGCTAGCGCGCAAGCAATTGGTAAGTATGAGTGATTGGTTCAAAAACAGAACGCGTTCCTATTCACTCTCTTTGCTGTTTTCGAATCTCGTGATGCATCCTAGTGTTTTCTTATCACTTGCACTAATCAATAATCAATTACGGTTCAAACGTGTTTTGTCCTGATCACCAAACCTAGATGAGCTGACACACATACTAATTAGAGTGAAAAGTACGTTTAACTGGGTATGCATCACTGTTTATTCAGTGTGAATTCCGATCAAGTAGAAATTTCTTGCCACACAAGACGGATTATAAACTCCTTACAAAATTATCATAGCAGAAAATAGGTAACCGAAAAAAAATCGAATGGATAGGATCAATCAAGCGCTTTGCCGCTACAAAAATATCAGGCAAAGCTGTACATTATATAGAAAGAACGGATTATTTTATAGTAAGAACGGAATATGGTCGCAATTTTGTTCAAAACAGATACAAATAGTTAAATTAGTCAAATTTTATAACAAACGCTATTATTCAAACATTGCATGATATGATAATACAAAATGATTATTCATATTTATGGGACCTAAAGTGTCAAAAATATAAATAATAAATGCTAGATATCACAAACATAGTTATTTCCCAAGGGTTGTGTGCGGGGCGTATAATTTACATAAAATTCCTAATGTCGTTATTGTCCATATCATAAAATGTCGGGTTTTACGACTGGACCGCAGATTGCACGAAAAAAATTAGGGATAGGCGTATCTGACTATGATGGTTAGTCTTTCAAGTAATAAAAGAATTTAAATTGTTATTTTGGCACATTTGTAATTCAAATTATATTAATAAAATGGTAATTTAAAATATAATTATGAAAAATGTTATTGTTTTTATATCGTATAAATACAGAGTTTATTTTAATTTCATGCAACCCTAAGCTTAATAAGAATTTATAAAATGTTAAAAATGTATTATGATATTGTTCATCATAATTTTTCACGACGTTTAATATGGCAGTAATTTTAATAATGAAACATACTTTTACAACAACTATTTCAATAGATATTTTGTTATAAGAATCGTTCAAAGAATTTAAAAAACATTCATGTGTTGTCTGCTTACCAAACTAAATAATAGCTAAGCTACTCAATTACATGTAAGTATTCTAGAAAAGTCAGAACTAGCTTGTCACATGAATCACAAGGATAAATGAGATAAACTTACTTAAAAACAGAATAGATAAACTCACCCGAACCATTAAAAAACGATAGTTTGACAAAATCCACAGATAAATAACCAGTAACTTTAAACAAAATTCGAACCAAAATTCAGTAGAAAAACAAACTAATATATGACATTAAAACTTCATTGAAATGGGCAATCGTCGGTGTGGGTCGAGTGAAACTAATAAATAGAGAAGAAAAATTGCTTTTATCGAAAGCCGGGGAACATTCGTGAATTCACATACATAACTCAGTTACCTTTTGAAACTGACGTAGTTGGATATTCGGAAAACAGAATTGATCACTTTGTTTTAGCAACTCGAAGAGATGTTTTTATTTTAGATGTAAAATAATGGTTTCTAGTTTCTACTAATACAAAAATGTGATATTATAATTGGTTGTTTTTACTTAATCAGAGAAGAAAAGGGGTCACAGATTGTTTTATATGAAGATATAAGTACTTAATTATTTTATTGTTTTTTATGTGCGTAGTTTCTGATAGCCTAGATACAAGCTTCGAGCTTAGTTAGGGGTCAGTTACTATAATGAGATGATGTAGTGAATGATTATGTTATGTTATGTTTTTATATGAAGAGGTACATACAATCAGTAAACCTTTTCTTATCTTAAATTTGTCAATTATGTATATAAAATTAACTTAATTGATAAGATTTAAACATTTATTTTGTTTAAATTTTATTGAAAAACTATTTGTATAAATTCAGAAAATCATCCACATACTTAGGGTTATCCTCCAAAAGTAATTACTCCAACTACTTACCACAAACATATACTTACACAAACTAGAGTCAGTACTAAAAACTTGGTAGTAAACATCCATCTCAATAACAAGCCAGTACCATAACATACACATGTTTATTGTTTATCAAATTACTTCCACACATACAGTGTTCATAACCAAACAATAAACAGTCTGCGGACGTCTCACGCACGGTCAAAACAACATTGAAAGCTTTCCATCAAGGTAGCCATATGTAGACACTGTGTGACACAATGGCATACTGTGTCATATAGAACAAGGTGTATGGGTACTTGATGAAATGCCTTGATTTTTGTAAGCGCCAGAGAGCGCTGTTGTCCTTTATTTTTAACCAGAATGGAATGGATAAATGTATTGCAAGAAATCAACTACTTACCTGTAAAAATATTGGTAGCACTATGCCACTAGATACTAAAACTCAACTTTTTCATGTGGTAGGCCGTGAATCATTACGTTTTAATGAAAAATATCGCATAACACAGTGACATGTAAGCTCCTTATTAGAAATCACTCATTGATCCTTAGCAAAACAAACAAAATCCTCACTATATCCTGGTCTCAAAATTGGAAGTCCTATCCCTAACAATTGCCGAACTAAATTATAGTTTCGCTGTACAAATTTAATAATCCCCGGTAATAGTAATTCAGATCTCTTAGAAGTGGCGTCAAGGGAACCTCTGTATAAGTTGTGACCGCCAAATAAGCGTGAAATTATGCTCATGTGTTACGGAGTTTATGCTGGGTGTACACTGAGATAAATTAAATATATAAACTTACTGTCTAATGTCTCGGCGCGGAAGTCTAGTAGTTTGTGCACTTACTTGATTATCATGTGATCCCAGGGTCGATTCTCGGGTGATGCATGTTTGCTAAACCTGATAAATGTCAGATCCTAGGTTTGATTCCAGGGTCAAGTGTTGCATGTATTCTAATATCCGAGTAAGTACTTATGGGTCGGGTTTGAGATCACGCAATGAGCAAACGTGGTAATTTAGAATTTTCTTATAACAAAAATATTTATCCAAAGTTCGCTGTTGATTCTTTCGTTATTTTTTTTTTCTAAATGGGTTGGTTTATATTACCAGAGTACCTAAATGTGTGAAACAATTTAATTGTAATACTCGTTTCAGTTAATCTTCCTATGAAAATGTCACTACTCAGTGTGCACCAACCCTTCTGGAACGTACCATTAATACCGGCGTTATCAAATATTATTGTGTACACCGCTTAATATCAGCGGTTCCTAATATCAGTACTTTATACATCCACTTTAATTGCAAGCTCTATATGTCCTTATTATTGTTATATACCATTGTTTATTTATATAAGACATTTAATTATAAAAGCGCTGATGGCGTAATAGTTAAAACATTTGACTTCCTTTTCAGACCTCCGCCACCACCTACCAATGTTTATTTATTTGACACAGTAATAATATACAAATTATAACTAACATAAAATATAAACTAATTAAGGTAACATTTAGAATTTGTACATCTATAAAAATGTGTTGATCTACATAGGAAAACATCTTATTGATATGTGCACACACCTTTTTTTTGTTGCTGTAAAAATGCATAGAGCTGCATACCACCGAGAGCCGAGAACGGGAGGACTAACAGTGGTTAAGTGGCTCTCCCAGCCAGAAGGGCTGGGTCTACCCACTTAAAACACAGCGACTTCTGTCTGCGTGCGGAAAATTCAAGGTGGTGTAAAGAACAATCTGCACTTGGCCATATTATAATTGCACTATTTTACATTGATACGATAATAATAACGACTACATATTTCTTTATAATCTAAAATAATTATTGACATAACATCACCAGTAACAAACTGGTTATGTTAAACAATTCCGCTACATTCTTCACAAGAACTTGACCTAATAATTATGTGTTAATGTTGTTTATAACACATTATATGTTTTTTTTTGTTTGTTTAAGCAAAATTAGTAAACATATTTGTCAGTTAAATTGTGATTATCATAATTTATTTCCCCATATCAATATCAATAATAATAAACTTTGGTCAAGGCGGACTCTTTGGTATAAGTACCTAATTTATTCTTTCAATTGGATTTTTATGTAGTTTGAGACAATCTAAGGAGACAAGCGAAGGCTTTCTAATAGAAAATTGTACTCTGTTAATTGAATAATAATTATGGCGTATATGTAACTAACTAGGACATGCGGTGTACTGTAATGAATGACTAACCGAGCTTGATAGGTAAACGATTAGCAATAAAGAGCAACATGACATGCTTATCGGAGCATGTCATGTTGCTCTTTATTGCTAATTGACATGCTCCGATAACATTTCAAGCGGAGTGGAGCAATTCCAATAAGATGTCAAAGAATGTTTTGAATTTGTAATTCATAGAAAATTGTAGTGCCTCATCAACAGCTGTCCAGATTAAGAAACTCTACCAACAAAGTGATAACAGTTAACATATAAAAAGATATTATCCGTGATACAGTCATTTAATGGGAGTAAACCAGTAGACGGGTGACTTGATACCTGGTACCTGATACCCTTGGACACCTGCAACTCAAAAGAGTCACAGAGGCGTTGATTACCTTTAAGATATAACATTAAATTAAAAATTTAAAAAACCCCCAACACAATTACTTTCAAACCCCCATAACTTTTAAACGGGCCAACCGATTTTCATCAAACATGTCTAAGAACACTCGCACGTAAGTCCTCTTTCACACAAAAAAAAAAACTAAATTGAAATCGGTTCATCCGTTCGGGAGCTATGATGCCACAGACAGACAGATACACACACACACACACACACACACAGACACGTCAAACTTATAACACCCCTCTTTTTGCGTCGGGGGTTAATAACAGGATATAGAGGAAAGAGAAGTAGGGGCTTCTTGGGATATCTAACTCACCATGCGATACGCAGTATCAACTACTTGAAGCCGATATTCTGTGTTAGTGCGGTACTTTCCCGGATGTCGAACCAGTCCATCTGCGAATTGCATAGTTTTGTTCTACTACTTATCTCTAGGAATTCTATGAACAGATACACCGATTTGCTCTACCACTTAAAACCTCTAGGAATCATATTTGACGACCGCACCAAGCCAAAACGTGAAGCTACTTATGATATTAACTTGAGATATAGATCAGTAACCTTAATAAGTTATAATTAATACTTATACTTGTATTGTAAGTCACGTAGGAGGTGATGTCGAAATACAACCTTAGAAGCTTTTTAGTTAAAACTACTCACTTTCAAGGGCTATAACTAATTACATTAAATAATATTATCATTATAATAACAAGGTACAATTAAATCTAATATAAGTTAATAACTAATTTGTTAAATTAATTATATTTCCGTTATTAAAATTATTACTTGTCTTTAGAGAAAAAATAAATTGGTTTCTTTTAATTTAAATTACAGAATTAATTTATTATGTTTAGGAAATATTATATAATGCTTTGGCGGACTGTGTACCCATGTGCAATTGATGTAGTGCCTGCAAAGCCTAAGATCCCAAATTAAATTCTTAGGCTAGTCTAGGTTAGGTATTGTAGTGTAGGTTATAAATACTTCTCTTTCAGTTTACTATATAAATATCATCAGCGCGAAACGGTTATTTTCCTTGCCATGAGATTTTCCAAGTCGATTTTTATACTACATATAATTTTCAAATTATACGTCCGAATTCTTAAGAATAAAACGAATTTTCAAATTGTGCGTTCTTTTTTACAATAAAATAAATGGCTCATAGTAAAACGAAAAGGAGATGTTAAATTATCGACTTCCTCTATTATTAAAAGGTGAAATTAATAATCAAAGTTCAGAACAGTTCAATTTCTTCTGACCTTTTAAAAGTTGTCTTACGGAAATTGTTAACGTGAGAATCTTTACTTAGCAAGTCCAATTATTGTAATTGATCTGACGCAAAACTTTCGATAAAAACCTTATTCTTAAAACCAAATAATCTTTATATAGGTATAAAAAATATATAGATGTAGTTTATTTGAACGTTTTTCAGTCAACCATGACGAAGACGAAATATGATTCATAGTGTATCTATGACAATTGATTCTTATAATAATAACATAATTATTCATTCACTACATCATCTCACTATAGTAACTGACCCCTAACTAAGCTTGTATCTAGGGTATCAGAAACTACACACACACTCATTCACACACACACCCATACCGAGACAAACATTTGTGGTTAACACAAATATTCACCCGCACGGGCATCGAACCCGCCACCTTACGGATGGCAGTCCGGCATGGTGACCACTCTGCCATCGAGGTCGTCTAACAGCAATCCTTAGGGGATTGCTGTTAGATAAATGTTTTGTCCAGATAAATCCAATTCCCTTAAGAATTTCGGGCCAAAAATTATACACATATGTGCCAGTACATGAAAAATGGTTCAATAGTTTCTTCGTGTAACGTAACAAACATCCGTTCATCCTCAGAAACTTTCCCCAAACTATATAATACTAGCTGTGCCCCGCGGTTTCACCCGCGTAGCTCCCGATCCCGTGGGAATTTCGGGATAAAACAGCCTATGTTCTTGCCCGGATCATAAGCTACCCTTGTACAAAATTTCAAGTCAATCGGTTCAGTCGTTTAGCCGTAAAAAGGTAACAGACAGACAGACAGAGTTACTTTCGCATTTATAATATTAATAGGGATTTAATAATAGTGTAATATTTGTCGCTGTCATTCTGTTCGAGTTTAATATAATGTCATATCACGACAAACAAAAGAAGGTAGCACAAACATGTTTGCAGATATATTTTAAAACAAAGAACTTTTCTTGGGAGTTCAACTTAATATATTAAATTAACTTTTGGAACTAAGGAACAAGATAATAATTAAACCGTGTACCTATTGTGAGTTGAGAAGAAAGATAAGTGGAACGTTTTGTTTACAATCTACTTATTAACTTTACTCAAGAGATTTAACTTTACCTGATTTACTTAGAAGGTATTTTGGCATTATTTTTCGGTTAAACTTATTTTCTTCTGGTTTAAGGTTCATCTTGAGATCACCAACAAGCTTTGGGTGTACTTGACGACCTCGATGGCAGAGTGGTCACCATGCCGAATTGTCATCCGTAAGGTTGCGGGTTCGATTGCCGTGTGGGGTTAATATTTGTGTGAACCACAAAATGTTTATCTCGGCCTGGGTGTGTGTGTGTGAATAAGTGTGTGCGTAATTTCCGATATCCTAGATACAAGTTTCGAACTTAGTAAGGGGTCAGTTACTATAATGAGATGATGAAGGGAATGATCACTTATTTCTCCTGACTGTCATCATCAGTGAGATAAAGGATTTTGGAGCTAAGGGGCCTTTGGTCATATTGTTTCAAGACATTCATGTTTCGAAATGTCCTTGTTATATGTATTAGCTATGACCTACGGTTAGGATATGTTGCCTACAGTAGCTCCTATGTCACGCTAAGTCGTGCCTAATATTCGTTCGTTCGTGTCTTATATAACATCAGCTACGTGATCCAAACCGCAGGCAAGTTATAAAAACACTTAGATTTTTTATTATCACTACAGATAAACCATCTTCCATTTCCATCGTGATTAAAAAGTCTACTTTTATACACTTTAAATAAAAATTAAGCCTTTTTAATTCAACTCATCCAACATTATTAACGGAACCAATAACTTTTAAATTGTTCATCAACGTCAGGCCGAACGTAAATAAAAAGACATTGGAATAAAGTGCAGCTATAATTTTATTGATGAATGCAATAATATCCGTCAGAAATGGTTCCGCGTCTACAATTAATTATACTATTGAATTAATGCAGACTTATTGACTGTTTTCTTTCAGCTTGCGCTTCTTTTTTATTTAGTCGCTTCTTCTTTGCGTGTCGACTCATACATTTGAAGACCAGAACTCGGCCACCGATATAGCACTATCAGTGGCCATGTAAAGGTCCTCGCGTGTGCAGGTGTAAGGATACGCACGGAAAGTTATGGGGATTTGCTTATATTTAGTCGCGATTATAAGCGATGATAAGTTTTAAATTTCCGAGATTTTTAATCCGTTTTTCTCGCATAGGAAATCAAGCATGGAAAAGGCAAAGAAATGTAATTAAAAGGCTCTAAAAATAAGGGCCTATTTCACCATCATCAGGTAAAGTTCCGAGTACGTACTCACAAGTTTTGTCTTTGTCAATTGATATAAAGTAAGAAAGAGACAAAACTAACTTTACTTGGGAGAAACTTTACTTAAAGGTCGTAAAATAGGCCCTTAGTCTCATAATATAGAAAAGTTAGTTACTCTAAAAATAGAGTACTTGACTTAAAATAAAATCTCTAAGAAAATCAACGTCTTACAAAAATACTAGGTTTCACAAAGAGTGCTTGCGTCCAAGTGGGGATGTTACTAACTGCTTTTACTGATAACAAAAGGACTTCACAACTTTAATAAAGTTTTCTGTTCCATCATTTCGAGTACCAAACCATTGTTTCGGAGTGCATCACTGTGTTGACTATAAAAGTTATAGTCTGTTTTACAGCTCGTATCGTATTGTCGACATAGTTTTATATCATCCTGTGTTTAACTGAAGAAATAACAAGCAAACTAAGTTATATTGAAACTGTAAGGAATTTTCTCTGTATTTTGTACAAAATATTGATTTACGTATTATTAGATTGCTCATGTAAACAGTTCGAAGAATAGCCGGTTATTGGATTTTAAACGTTAGTGAATTAGTGTTGTATTGTTTACTGTTTTATATTAAGTTGAATTTATTCCTTCTCACGTTAGAGAGAAGCATTTTTCTGCAGTGGGAACTTAACTACCTTTTATAGAATGAGTAGCAAATGAGACTAATGAGCCACGTAATGGCAATTAATCGAAGAGTCACAAAGCTTAGACAGGTGCTAAAAGAAGATGATATAGTGTTTATTATGTGTGTGTTAATTTTAATGTAGTTTGGTAGACATATTTCAATCAGAAAATAGGGTACCAGTACATCCAGAAAAGCCACGAAAAATCAGCAAAGCGCAGCAATAAATAAATCTCAAACATAATCAAAGGTTCGTATCAAAACAAGATATCACACCGATAACTTTATTACATTCAAAGCAGCTGAACGCAACTCAATTTGCCCGTCCGAAATATATTCCTATTCCACACAAAATATTTGGTGAGAATCACAAAAATACAAACGATGTTCACGCACGCGAACTTTCAGAATCTACAAATTGTACTTAAGATGTTCATTTTGAACCTTTTCCTTTCACTCTTTCCCTTAGGGCTATTTGCTACACCCATATAGCAGTATGAAATAGATGGGGCTCAGTAATGTAATGTTACGAAGGTGTAGGTAACTTATTCACGGAGTCGTTACTGAGGTAAACTTGTTAAGGGTACGTACTGGTTACAATTTAGGGTTAATTAGGAACAAAAAGAAGGATGCAATTAGGAAGAAATGTGTGAATATTAACACGCTGTTAGTGCACTAAAGGAAACATAAGCACTAAGTTGGGAATTATAATTAGTTTTTTTTTTTTTTTTTTAACCTATACTGTCCCACTGCTGGGCAAAGGTCTCCCCCATTGTCTTCCAAGTGTTGCGGTCCTCGGCTTCATCCCACCAGTTAGAGCAGAAAGCGTCGAGGTCGTCACGCCAGCGTCTCCGCGGCCTTCCTCGGCGTCGTCGCCCATTTTCAGGCACCCACTGCGTGGCGATCCTAGCCCATCTGTCTGGATGCATCCGTCGAACGTGGCCCGCCCAGTCCCACTTTAGCTTGGCAGATTTTTCTCCTACATCGGCGACGCCTGTTTTTGAGCGCAGTATGGTGTTACGAACTCGGTCAGTTCTTTTGATTCCGAGCATGCTGCGTTCCATCGCCCTTTGGCAAATCTTGAGCCTAGACTTTTGATGTTCGGTTAAAGACCATGTTTGGGCTCCATATGTGAGGACGGGCAGGATGCATACATCTACAAGTTTACGCTTTAACGCTATTGGGAGATTTCCCTTTAAAAGCTCCTTCATGGACCAGTAGTTTTTCCAGGCGTTTTCGATCCGACGATCGATCTCTTTATCTTGCCTGTTCTGAAATGAAACTAACTGGCCCAAGTAGATGTATTCATCCTCATAGTGTAGCATCTGTCCGTCCACCTCGATCTTTCGTTTGTGGCCATTAGTCATTATTTTTGTCTTCAACCGATTCATCGCAAGTCCAGACTCAAGGCTTGCGACGCTTAGGTCTTGTAGCATCGTTTGGAGTTCGTTAGCAGAGGTGGCGAAGAGAACGATGTCGTCTGCGAAACGTAAGTTTGTCAGTCGCTTTTCGCCAAATAGTATTCCCTTCTGCGCCCAAGTATCTGCCAGATTTTTAAATATTTCTTCAAGAGTGCTAGTGAAAAGTTGGGGAGAGAGCGGATCGCCTTGCTTAACGCCTTTTTGTATAGAGAAGAAGGGCCCTGATGTGGATAGTTTTATGTTAGCTGTACTGTTATTATATATATTTTTGATGAGATCTATGTAAGTTTGGTCTATTTCTTGATTCGTTAGTGCTGTAAAAATATTGCTATGGTAAATGCTATCAAAAGCTTTCGTATAATCCACGAAAGCTAGGTAGAGTGGGATATGGTATTCATTGTATTTCTCTACTATTTGGTTGATGGTATGTAAATGGTCTATTGTGGAGAAACCGGGGCGGAATCCAGCTTGTTCAGGTGGTTGGTGGCTATCTAATTGTCTATCTATCCTGCGATGAATTAATTTGATAAATAACTTATAAAGGTGGGATATTAAACTTATAGGTCGGTAATTATTAATATTGGCCCTGTCGCCTTTTTTATGGAGAAGTATGATGTTAGAATGGCACATGTTAGTTGGAAATTTGCCGGACTGTAGAATGGAATTAACCAATTTTGTTAAGTAAGGGAGTAGTGTGGGAGCGCCAACTTTCAGAGCTTCAGACGTGACCCCATCCTCTCCAGGACTTCTATTGTATTTTAAAGTTTTAAGAACCCTGTTTACTTCCTCTTCACTGAAATTTGGAATATTTTCATTTAAAGTATAGGATGGGTCCTCACTGGGTTTTTTGCTGTCATGGTAAAGATTTCTATAAAATGTTGTACTAATATCTATTATTTTTTGTCGGTTATGGTGTTTGGTACCAGATTCATCTTGCAAACTATTAATCCATGTTTTCCCCTTTGACACTCCCTGTTTTGCTACTCTTAACGAAGTATAGTTCTCTAAGGCTGATTTTACAAGGTGACAGTTATGAGCCCTAATGTCCTGACGAATACTGCGCTTAACTTTTTTATCTATTTCTCTATATTCCATGGATCCTATATCTTTTTCTAATCTTTTATTAATGAGTGCATGTGTTTCCCTAGTGAATTTGCTGTTCTTATTTCTAATGAATTTAATTTTCCCACTACTGTAATTAATTCCGGATATTAGATTATTGTATTGGTTTTGTACATCTTTCTCTGCTACTTCCAAGGTGTCAAAATAATTTGCAAGTTCTGTATTAAATAAATCTGAATTATGTATTAATGTATGCTTAGATAATTTACGAATTTTATTTGAAAAAGTTTTAGCGCGCTCAATTTTTAAGTCAAATCGTATTTTTGCTCTAAGGGGCCTATGGTCTGAACTAAATTTTATTTTATTTAATACATTTACATCTTTGATTATAAATTGACTAGAACTAAGGATAAAATCTATCTCATTTTTAATGTTACCGTCAGGCGACACCCAAGTCCAACGTCTCTGCACTTTTTTTGGGAAGAAGGTGTTAGAAATGTGCATGTTTTGACCTGAGACAAACTGTAGTAGCCTACTACCTCTGTCATTTCGCCATCCGAGTCCATGTATGCCGATGATTTTTTCATTGTCATTGACTTGCCTTGGACCGACTTTAGAGTTGAAGTCACCTAGTACTATGTTCCAAGTACCTCGATGCTCATCGCATGCCATATTAAGCAGGTCATAAAAATCCTCGACATCTTGGTCGGAGTATGCAGATGTAGGTGCATAAGCCTGTATTAGTGTGAGTGTTTTATTGTGGGTCACCTGGAATTTTAAAACTGCAATTCGTTCTGAATAACCTATAAACTCAATAATATTATTCTTCCACTTTTTTGATACCAAGAACCCCACGCCGTGAAGTCCACGAATTTCTCCAAAGTGAAAGAATATGGCCTCGTTTCGTTCTATTGTTAGTTCACCCTGTCTTCTAACTTCTGCTAAGCCTATAATGTCCCATTTGATGTCTTTTAATGCGTTCTCGAGCTCAATTAATCTGTTATCGTCCATGAGCGTCCGGACATTGTAAGTTAAGACGTTAAGCATATCGGTATCCTTAATAACATTGGCTGTGGTCGTTTGACGGTAAGACGATCTCGCCCGGGGATTCTTCGCACCCCTAACCCCACTGTCGGGCCGGTGGCCGTCACCACTAGTTCGACATGTGGAGTCGCCGGGCACTTGGGGCCTTGTGTTTATACTTGTCATCATCATAATGGAGGGGTTTGGACCATCATCCCACCACGCTGGTCCAGTGCAGGTTGGTGGGTTGGGCTGTAGGATAAGGAGGATTGTGAAAGGAGATAGGGAAATTGTGATGAGGATAAGGACTGCATGGAAATAGAGGGATAAGGATAGGTCATAGGATACTGCTAGTTCGGAAGGTGTGGGGAAGAACTAGAAGCAGCTCGGGATGCCGGGGTCGCGTACCCGTGTGACTAACCACATTACCGGACAAGTGGATATGGTTAGACACTCCCTGACTGTATTAGACACTCCCTGACTATAATTAGTAAGAACAGAAAAAAAGATTTATCAAAATACTGATTTAATTTGACGAATTAGCGATTTCGAACGCCTTATTTCTTTATTTTCCGAATAATTTTCCAAATCGATATTTAATTAATGTTTTTTTTTTTAAATAATAGTGTGGCCTATTTTGACATACTCGTTCGGTACACACGTTCGTTTAAGCTTGAATATTAGAGTATAGAATAGATTTTACCTAAAAATTATATCTGAAGAAAAACGAGAATAAGACGAATAAAACCACGAGGCTTAACTAGCATAAGAATAAACACATTATCTTTCTTTGCGTCACGTAGTCGGGTAATATGATGGTTTACAAAAATATTATTACGTTTATAAGTGTTGCCCGAGATTTTATCTGTATTCTTTATATCGCACAAGTTTTTGCAAAAAAAGAACTACCTATATATCCACAGTGTTTTGCAAAAAAAACAATCTCCTTAGTTGTTTTGAAAACACTATTTTTCGTGTATCTTGGGAACGGCTTAAACGATTTAGATCAAATGTTGTATTTAGATAAGAGTTTATTTTATATTTTATACAGCACTATTTTTAATTAGTAGAAATGCTTGTGTTTTTAAATAGGGAAATCTTTAATAGCTCTATAAGTTGGAATATTGCAATTTTCAAAAAAAATATGAATCTTGGTTGTTCAAGTTTTCTTGACTAATAAGTAATGGAATCAATTATTGAAATTTCCAATTATAATATGTTCATAATCAGTAGGTACAATAATTTCAATAATTTCTTGTTCAACAAATTATACGTGTTTATATCTAGATCGTGTAGATTTACCTTAAACATAATCATAAAAAAACTTAAGTTTTCATAGCAATTTGTTTTATAATGAGAAAATTATGCGTTATCTTACTTATCTCATTTTCCTAATGTCCTATTAGCCCTTTTTACTGCAACCTTCGTACGGACGTTTCAAGGTAAACTGGTTACCGGTGTATTTTATAGGACTGTTATTAAAATTAAGACACTTCATTCATATTTATTGTTTATATCCATGAATGTATTGTAAAAAACACTTTTTAACTCCCGACGCAAAGAGAGGGGTGTTATAAGTTTGACGTGTCTGTGTGTGTGTGTGTATCTGTCTGTGTGTGTCTGTCTGTGGCATCATAGCTCCCGAACGGATGAACCGATTTCAATTTAGTTTTTTTTTTTATTAAAGGGGATTTACGTGCGAGTGTTCTTAGATATGTTTGATGAAAATCGGTTGACCCGTTTAAAAGTTATGGGGGTTCGAAAGTAATTGTGTTTTTAATTTTAAATTTAATTGTCATTATACATATATTATGGGGTGTAGACACATTAAAAATTAAAATAAGTTATAGTACCTACGCCATCTTATATCTCCTATCCACAAGGTATTGCATTTGTTATTAAAACATTTTAATTTGTTTTAATAATTTAATGTTATTGTTAAATTATATAAATGCGTTTAAATGAGGGTGTGCGTAGTTTCTGGTACCCTAGATACAAGCTTCGTACTTAGTTAGGAGTCAGTTACTATAATGAGATGATGTAGTGAATGATTATGTTATGATATGTTTGTCCCATGAACTACTAATCCAATTCGAACAGTTACATATGTTTATGATAGGTAGCCTCTTCAGTTTATTTATAAACTACAAGCCACAGAAAGATTTAATAATGCATTGACTAAAAGCTTTAAGAATAGAATCCTTTGTAGTATCAGAGAGCGAGTACTCCAAAAGATACTTAAGTACAGTCTCGGAATGAAAAGGTTCGTCAATTTTCAAATTGATTCGTATAATGTGTCGCGAAATCATATTACCTTTTGAAACTATGGTACAGAATAGACTCGGGTTAGGGAAAATAATGTTCTACTGCTCGATAATAAAATTCAAAATTATTCAGATCAGTGCTAATTTGACAGGATAAATATCTTGTCAACAAGATTTTTGATAAACTAAAACCTTCTTGTTGGTTCAACCTGCCATTATTATTTCTGTTAAAACTATTGTCAATCGGTCAATGTCATCATTGCAAAATATCAAAGAGGTTTTTATATGCCGCGCGCACAAGGCAGTGTTTAAAAAAAAGGATAGAAAAATCAAGCAAAACCTTATTCGATAGCATACGTCATTCTATTTATTACAATGTTAGCATCACTGTTTCGATACACTTGTATGTTGGCATAATTGTTTCTTGCAGTACTAGTGCAAGTGAAAACTGACTCTAAGGTGACGAACCTTTTCATTCCGAGACTGTACATAAGCTAGTCTATCGAATGTACACAAATATAAAGGCATCTTTCTTCATTGTATGTTTTTATTTTAATCTCATATATTAAAATGTATTGCCTCACCATCTAGTCCACTAAACCTAAAAAAACACATTGCGCAATAATTTATATTTCAGCACGTAATCAAAAACAATGCGTTTGCTAATACATATACTTATACAAAAGTAGTAAACATTTTAGTGATTTAGTAGCCATGCCCCATGGTTGCACTAGCGTAGTGCCTGTTTTTGTGGGAATATGGGTATAAAATACAGCCGATGACACTCAAAATATTGTAGTTTTCTATTGGTAAAATAATTTTCAAAAAGCTTTTCTGTAGATTTTAAAGATTATCCCTATATCTTCACAGACTAACGAACTTTTCATTTAAAATTAATATTAAATTAAATTAGTAAGTACCTATAGATATACAGACGAAACATAATGTCAAATGTTATTAAAATAAAGAATGCATAATTATAAAAAATGAGAATCTTCAAGGAAAAAGTAACAAAACAAAATTACTAAAACACATACTTACCTAAAACCTGTACATCGTATGATTTGTGATAGTACAAAGATTTCGTGGCAAAAATTCGCAAATTACATTATGCAACTAGAAAGTGCACTTAGACTATTAGCTGGTAACTGCGTAATTTTGTACATGAATCCGGGCTCATCCAACCGAGTATTGTGGTGTAATCATTCCGGCGAATGTTTAGTGATAGTAACAGAAATTAGCTTAGACTGTTTTATGTATTTCCGTACATGGAGTTAGTGTTTATCTGTTTATGGACTTTAATAAATTGGAATAGAATAGAATTTAAAATTAGTATAAGTATTTCCCCTCTGTGGGTGTTGAATGAAAGACTAGTTGGACTGAGACTGACTTTATATATGAAAGACAAATTGAACTGAGACGGATATTTAATTTTATCTACATTAAATTTTACAACATTTAACATTAATTCACAACAGTGGGGACTTAAATGAGCTGATGATGATGATATTTGTGAAAGTGTAAGTGAAAATAACTGACGATTTGCTCTGAGTTAATACAATTTGAGTGAAATGTCAGATGTTTGCTACAAAAGCTAAGCCATTTTTACTAACTCCCACTTTCAGTTTAGAAGCCTGAAGTGAGATGTAGACGGATTCTGACATCACTGTTATACCCGTATAATATTTGACGGAAAAATTTGAGGATAATAAAAGTATCCAAAACATTTATCAATAAGGTTTCATTCTTTGTGTTAAATATCTAGTTAGCAACAATCACCTAACTTAAAATATGTAACAGGTTATAGTTGGGTACTACGAGTATGATTTATAGCAGTTTTTAATGAAAAAGCATCAAATAAAAATATTAGCTGTTAACAATTTAAATTCCTTTAAAAATATATTTTAGGATTAACTATAATAATAAATGCATAAACAATAAATACATAAATCTTGTATATTTAAAATTGTTTGTTGTTTGTTCGTCTCGCTAAAACTTGTTATCGTCAATCGATAAGGACATTTTTTTATAAATATATAATTTAAAACCTAAATAGAGCGGGAATCACGAATAAAACCGCGGGGTACAGCAAGTCAATAATACAAGGAAAGGTCGCACAGTGGAAAATTTTCAAATTAAAAATGACAATAAAAATCTTTATTCTAGATTAATTTTAATTTAGAATAATTGGAAACTAAAAATGTGTCTAAAAATAAAACAGAATGCTATCAATTAAACTTAACAAAATCTTAAAATAGAATTTAAAAAAGTCACAGAATATTATTCAATTTTAGTAAATAAAATACTAATAAATACAGTTTTAAATCTAATTTAAATAAAAAAAACCCGGGTCACATTATTTGTAACCAAATCCTCCGAAAAAGAAGACTAATTTTTATATACTTACTATACTAGCTTTTGTTTTTTTTAGGTAAGGCCTTAGAATAGTTCCATTTTATATTCTACTAGCGGCGCCCCGCGGTTTCACTCGCGTAGATCCCATTTCCGTGGGAATACAGAGATACAATATAACCGATGTCATTCGCTGATAATATAGCTATTCATTTGTGAAAGATTTTTTGAAATTGGTTCACTAGTTTCGGAGCTTATTCGTTACAAACAAACAAATCTTTCCTCTTTATAACATTACTAGCGGCGCCCTGCGGTTTCACCCGCGTAGTTCCCGTTCCCGTGGGGATAAAATTACTTAAATTACTCTATCTGTAACTAAAAACCACATCAAAATCCGTTGTGTAGTTTTAAAGATCTAAGCATACATAGGGACATAGGGACAGAGAAAGCGACTTTGTTTTATACTATGTAGTGATAAGGATGACTAAAAAAAATATATTGTGGCCAAACAACATTTTCTGGATCAGCTGGTAAATGATATAAATCGTAAAAATGACAATGAAAGGAAAACTAATCAATATCATCTCTCCATTGTTACATTTTACTCTATGCTCATTATTTTCATGTTGCATAATAAAATAGTCTCTACATTAAAATAGATTCCATTTTATTTAACTACCATCTGTCCCAGCTGTTTTAAATGTTAATTATAACTTCTACTTTACTGGTATCGGAAACAATTTAAAGATAATTAAGAATGACATCGCAGGTAGACTCGGATCAGTCAGTCAAATCGTGTATTCTATTTGGTCCGGTCGTGCATCGAGTGACGCGACTCCCGCGCAGCGATGCTATTGGACTATTCGAAATTTAAATATTGGCTTCGAAATTTGAATTGAAAAATTCGCTTTCTTAATTTGAATTGAAAACTATTAAGAAATATTGGTTCTAAATTTAATTTGAAACTGAAAAAAGTTTAGATATTTTATTGTTGTGAATATAAATTCTTATCTTTTTGAATAAAAGACGATATTCATTCCTTATTTAAAATCAAAAAACTATCCTTTAATTTGTGATATGCAGTGAATATTTGACAATATCAAAATGTCGAATGTACCACTAGTACGTCGGGCTATAGCGGGCGCTGCGCTAGCGCACACGTCACAACAACACCCTGTAGTTATTGAGGAAGGTCAGGAGAGTCAGTGGACACCAGCTGCATTGGAACGAGCCGGGTCCACCCTGAAGGCCTTGAACCGAATGGCCAAACGGCCACCGGTACATATACTGTTTGAAGACATTAATTATACTGTTAGCTCGCATAAGGGTGAGTTTTTTATATTGTTATTATTTTTAGATGTCATTTGTGAAAAGATTGCATTAAAATATTCTTAAGCATAGGGCAAAAAGAGAGTTCTAGTTCTTTTATTTTTCAATTAATCGAACCAGACTATAAAATTAAACTTGTAAAATTTTAATATCTTCCTAAGCTAGAATTTAAACTCGGGACCGTAACCATTTATAACTGTGACAAAATTATTTCTTTACTGTTCATAAAGATCAATCCCTACTAATATTATAAATGCGAAAGTAACTCTGTCTGTCTGTCTGTTACCTTTTCACGGCTAAACTACTAAACCGATTGACTTGAAATTTTGTACAGGCGTAGCTTATGATCCGGGAATAAACATAGGCTATGTTTTATCTCGGAATTCCCACAGGATCGGGAACTACGCGGGTAAAACCGCCGGGCACAGCTAGTTAGAAATATAAAAAAAAAACAAAAATCTAACTAAAAATATTTCAATTTACGGAATGCGCGAAATAATACTCAAGTTAATTAAAATATTTGGACCAGACAGGAATCGTATTTGTAATAGTTGCTCGACAGCCAGTTCTCTAATTAGTGCTTTTAAATAGTAATCTACTAAGTAACTGCAATCGCTAGCTGCTACATTTTTGTAGTAATTAGTTCGTGAAAGACAGTGGAACGTTATTTAGTTATTCAAAAATTTATATGATTCTGTTTTAGTTAAGATTTTTAGAGTATAACCTAATTTAAAAATATGTTAAAAAAACTTTATTGTTATTAATAATCATCTTTCTTAAAATTTTAGTTTGTAGGCCCAGCCGTTTGGCTGGGAGAGCCCTACATGCCCCGGGGGTCCTCCCAATATCGGCTTACGGTGGTATGCAGTTCTATGCATTTTCACCGCGTTAAAGAAAAAAGAAGGCTACATTTATATAAATGGCCAGTACATTGTCAAGATTTTTCACAAACAATTTGTAGTAGTTCATTATGTTCCTTAGAAACGAATCGTAATAATTTAGCGAAACTGGACTTTAGTCTATCACTACATAGTATAAAACAAAGTCGCTTTCTCTGTCCCTATGTCATTATGTTCCTATGTATGCTTAGATCTTTAAAACTACGCAACGGATTTTGATGCGGTTTATTTTAATAGGTAGAGTGATTCAGTGGGAAGGTTTTTAGCATAATATTATCCCCATATTCCCACGGAAACGGGAACTACACGGGTGAAACCGCGGGGCGCCGCTAGTTATTTTATAATCAAAATTGATGGTCAACAATTTATCCTTACACTTTTTTGTAATAGTCTGACTTACTAACTGGTTATTATTTTTTGTTCATCATTTACTTTCGTACAGTAAACTCGCTTTGAATGAATGAATGACGTAGGATGTCCATAAATTTATTCGGATAAAAAAAAGTTTAACATCTCATTTTTTTTTTCATAAAAACTTGCGTCACGATTACTGTAATAATAAATCATTATTCACATTACCTATATGATTTTTTCTACTATTAAAAAAATTTGATGTATATTAATTACCTAATGGGTAAAATCTTTAAACTTCACTGGTGAATATAAATATACAAGTTAGTACGTATATTATAATTTTATAGAGTGTATTTGGCTAAACTCCCTTCGTCTTTTTTAATTGATTAGGTATTTTAATGTTGGAGAGCCCATTTATCGAGTTAGGCTATATGACATATCATCACGCAACGACAAATGGGATCGATTCAGTAGTAAAAAAAAGCGAATGCAACCGCGGAACAGAGCTAGTTTAAAATAAGCAAGCGATACTTAGAGGTCGATGTCACCGCTTCAAGCAGTAAGCGTGAAGCCCAATTTCACGCATGAATATCGGTTCATGTTTTTGCTCTCAATGAGAATTTTGTAGCTTAATATCAGATTCTAATAAATGGTAATTTAAAAAACAATTTTAAAATTCGATAGAAAACCAAGTAGAGCTATTCGTCCTTACTGAAGTAAATTAAATTATCAGTAAAAATAATTTGTGCCTTGTCTCTACTATGTACTTTACTACATCATGTTATTACTCAAAGGCCACACAAGACAAATGGCAGATTACTACATATTAAGCATAAGTACTTACTTCAATATACTTTTTTGATTTATATTTTTTTATATTATCTATTTATCAACTTAAAATTTATACTTAACTTACTAATAATAGAATTGACATAACTACAAAATCATAATCAGAAATTTTTGTTTAAACTTTCCTTTTTAACGATCTAAGAAACTTATATTAATACTCTATACATAACAATATTATGTATAGATGTAAGCGAACTCCGAATACAATAGGCACTTAATATCTCCACTTTTACTACCCTCTTCTTGTATAACTAATGAACTAAGTTTACCAATACGATCTTAACCCTCTTGTTAAAGTTACAGTTTAATACCCGCCAGTGAATGTACCAGATTAAAATATAAGATTATCTAATCTGAGTCATTCTATAATTTATAATATAGAACAAAAAACCGTCTTTCATTTTTTTTAAGTAATTTTATCTTAAAACCAATCTAAACCGAGTTTGATGAAATTTTCTGTGATATAGGCACAACTACGGGACCCTGTTTGTGTGACAGAATTTTCTAGAAAATTGGCGAAACTGGTGCGTGTTATTAGAGAGTTGTAATATTATTAATTAAATTTGAATATAAAAAATGATTTTAAAACAGGTTTTAATTAATACCCATAATATCATGGTGCATAAAAAAATAATGGTGCACCATATTGGGAAATCCGCCATAATAGATTTTGATTGACGTCACTTCTTACTTTCGACTAAAAAAAATTTACTCTGCCTTTCAAATAGAGTTTAAAATATGTATGTTTTTAATAAAATATATACATTACGTCAAACCATAATTTGTAAAAAACTAATGTCAAAGTCGTTACTGTGACATTAAAAACATTTTGATTAATGTACTCGTAACTCGTAATGTTAACTTTGAATAGTTAAAACGCAATCTAGAAAAAGTTAAAGTTGAATAGTTAAAGTTAAAAATCAATTAAGTTGGAATTATCCTAATGATGTACGTGACATTGGTATAATTAGAATTTAACCAACATAATTGCTTTTTTTTGGAGTCAGCAAAATCTTTGTTAATAGAGTTAGGAAATAGAATATAATTTTAGTACAAAATAGCTGATGATGCATAAGTAAAATTTGAATAGCTTTTTTTATTTTTGGAAATTCGTGAAATTTTCTTATGCAACATTTTTTGTCTATTGTTATATTACTTTTGAAATATTCTGATACCTTATGACTTGCCTAACAATTGCTAGGTAGGTTTGTAATGTTACAAAAACGTATTCTTGAAAAAGACTAAGGAACGAATAAAAAAATAAACAAAAATCTTTAAAAGTGTAAAAAGAAATAATTTAATAGCGATTATTATGGAAAAATCAATTTAAAACAACAATACTATTTGTTGATATGACGTCATACTGTACTGTACATTTCCACTAGAAATTGACCACTTAGAGGTTAGATCAAATAACTTTTTAGTCCAAAAAAACTGGTCAATTTTTTGCTGAAAGTCAATAAAAACTAACAATGACGTTCTTTAGAGATTGTCTGATATTTGTTGTTACATAATCTTTTCTAGTTAGAAATCATACAACATCGATTTTGTTTGTTTGGACGCTCTTATCTTACGAACAACTGAAACATCGTTTAGCGTTAGTCTTTTTATACAAAAAACTTCACGTCAATTCCAGAAGGAGGGAATAGGGACCTTGGCACGGCTTCTATATAAGCCGAAAGATAGACGAAAATAGAAAATAACTATTTTATTATTCCTATATTTATAAAGATTTTAAAAGTTATCATGGTTATTAGCACTCAAATTATTATAATTAACGGGATATTATTTGAGTTATTTGTTTCGAGTTTCCGATATTTCGACGCTGTTGCAAGCGCCATGATCACAGATGAACTTCATCCGAGATCATGACTGTTGCACGAGCAAAAATTTTTTGAGTTCTGATTTATCTTTGCGATTAAAATTACACGAAATATAGTGTGACCTTTCACAAAACGTCTTAATACACAAGTAAGGAGACACGTAAAGGAAATATTTAGTATCCAGTCTAGGAATGGATACAATAATTGTATCGTAGGTAGGACGGAACCCGATCCGTCTCGCACCTCGTTAGAAATGGAAAAATTAATAAAACGCAACCGCTCGTGTTTGGATGCTCAAACGTATAAATCACAGATGTTATAGAAAAGCTGGATGTGATTTTGACTTTTTGTTATGTTATGTTTTTCATAATCGTAAAAAAATAAGTAGTTAATTTGTGTCCTTCGAGGATAAGATTGGGTAAAAGTAATAAAGAGTAAATAAATAAATATAGGTAAATTTAAGTGCTCTATAGAGCAACATCTGTACCAAATTTATTAAAAATCAGAATAGTTTTTTTTCCTTAACATATGATAAGCATGGCCCTTACAATATTACTTGATTTTTTTTTAGGTTTTCTATTAAAAATTTTCTTATCTATACATTTTCTATAAAATTCTTTACACATTATTTCAGATTTCATCATCCATATCCACTTACAAATATCATACTATTTTAAAAAATAAGTCGTCCTATTATTTTCTTATTTCCCAGCACTTACCGTTTTCCAATGGATTTATGTCATGTTCTTAGCCTTCTTCAAACAAAGTTCCGTCAATCAGTTTGAGTGCAATCAACAAAGACAGAGGGATGATCTACTTTCAGTCTTGTTTTATTTTTATAGACTATTTTACTTTAAAGAAAACTTTAGTAAGAAGAAAGACTTTTTTAAATGAAAATCGTAATCGTTTTTGTGTTAGAGTAAATGTCGCATATTCAATTAGATTGCAGTACGTACATATATGTACTTAAGTACCTATAAAATCAATAATTATACACCATATTTGTCTTAAATAAAGTTTAATTGGTTATTTTTTAGATTGACATTGAAATTTTGATTTTTAGATAGCATTGTTTGAATGAAACAAATGTTTATTTTATAATTATAAGTTAGGTTTTTTAAATTCCCACACAATTGAACTCCCAAATATATTACACAAAAATATCGCATAAACTTTAGTGCATTTTATTTAGGTAAAACTGCATAGGAATACTTACTTTGTATTATTTTTTAAAATAACATTGTTTTATTTTTATATACCTGGGAACTATAATTTATAAAATTGTTGGTATAGGTATAATAATTACTTAGTTGAATTTATTTATCAAAAAATATCTTCATAACAGACACGCAAAAATAATGATACAAGTTACAGGTTTATTAGCGGAGTACTATAACTGATACTGTCGGATATCCCAAAAAAAAATTACCGAAACCAACACAATATCCGATATAAAAATTCGTATAATTTCTGATACACGCGCCGCGGAGTAAATCAAGATTTTTGGTTTTACATATTTAATTAGAGATACTTATATATTATATTATAGGAATACAATGTATCTAAGTAGTTAAATTTAGTATTTACAAATCTAAAAAGTCAAATACGATCTAATATCCGTAGCTATCGAATAATAAAATGTGCTATTAAAATATCCGTAACCGTTACCATATCCATAACATTCCTAATTCAAACAACGAAATCAAATTAAAAATAAATTTAAGTATGTACTTCGAAATTCAAATTTTTATTACCACAGATAACGTATCCATTCGATCTTATCTCCCGCTCCTCATATATCGATATGCCAATTTGGCAGTCTCGCGGCAACACCGACGAAAATGCGATATACGGGTATTCCGTGCAATATACCGGGACGTGGGAGAACTTTGTTCTTTCCATGATTTCGTATGCATTTTCAGATCTCACTCAAATGTGAATAACGAGTTTTTGCTTTGATATTGTAGTAGTAGTTTAATTGGTTGTCTGGATACTGGCAATGTGAGTTGACTGTTAAATTTTTAAATGCGATTTTGTTCCATTTTTTAAATCGAAATATGTACCTTTATGATTAAAATTCAATTCGAATGATTTTTATTTTTTAATGCAATAATTAATACAGTAAATTATCTAGGTATATTCCAACGTTTAAAACATTCAGCCTGGAACTATTCTGAAACATTTCTTGGCAAAGTAATAAGCGATTTTATATGAATTAAGTACTTACGAAGCGATTAAATTTATAAACACTTTTTGTCTATAGGTACTACCTATCTGTTATTATACGGTTTTACATGAATGAAGTACATAATCAAAATATTTACTACACAATAAACAAAATAAAAAATACAAATAAAAAATCGGAACAATATAACATTACAATGTAAACAGTAAACCGGTTGTGTGTCAGTAACCCGAGTTACGAAACTAATATGATTAGTTAACGTCCTCGTGAATCAATTAAACGATCTTGTTGACTTTATATTTGTACTTATTATAATACTAACAGTGCCCCGCAGTTTTACCCGCATAGTTCCCGTTCCCGTGAGAATACGGGGATAAGGGCTCGAACACAAAACTGCGATGCGATGCCGCAACGCATATAAAAAAAATAAGGTTCTAAGTGCAAGTTCGCAAATATTTGCGGTGCGATGCAAATTGTAAGTTTTGTGTACTAGCCCTAAAATGATGTTAAAAACCTTCCCCTTGAATCACTTTAACGATTTAAATCAAACCGCTTCAAAATCCGTTGCGTTAAAAAGATTTAAGCATACATAGGGACAGACAGATAGCGACAGCGACTTTGTTTTATATTATGTAGTGATGTATTATTTTGTACTGATACCGTTTATAATAATAACAAGCTATTCAAGCTTAGTAAATATCAAAGACCGTGTACTACCATAGACGTTGATTCAACAATCATTGTTCTAGATTGTTTATGTATTTGAAATTATAATGTTGTTGTATTAACAACATCAACAATTCATACTTCCCGACTGTTAAGGGGTACGCAAGAGATTCTCACGAAATCAAAATCCACCCCTGCCCCCCTAGACTGTGCGTGATAAAATATATCGACACCACGATATAATATCAATTTCGCGAGCATGACCAAATGAAGTTTGGCATGCTATGGTATGGTAAAATTAAACATCGCGGGTATTTTATGATATTTTGACAGATGGATGTCGATAAATCGCTATATCATATCGAAGTCATGCTAGCCCGGCTGGTTTTAAAATCGGATAAAATAACACTACGTAGTATAAAACAAAGTCGCTGTCGCTGTCTGTCCGTCTCTATGTATGCTTAGATCTTTAAAACTACGCAATGGTTTTTTTGATGCGATTTTTTTCAATTGATAGAATGATTCAAGAGAGAGATTTTTAGTATAATTTTATCCTTGCATTTTCAAGGAAGCGGGATCTACGCGGGGTAAACCGCAGGGCGCTGCTAGTATGAACTAAAAACAACAGAACTGGCGTGTCGTCACGATTTTAGACAAAGTTGAAAAATGAAACGTGTTTAGAAGATTAAAGATGTTAATCTTTTTTACCAAACCGCAAAATCTAGCTGCAAACCGCAATTGACATCATAGTTTGGATAAAAAACTATGGAAACTTGCAAAAAACAATTAAATTTTGTCTGTATCAGATTTGCTTAACTTTAAAATTAGATAAAGTATCGACCAGTACGATTCCAATGCATAGCTAATCAAATGTCACTGTCTAACTGATGATATCAGTGCAGTGAAGAGGCGTAATCAACATGCCTGTACGTACGTGTTGGTAATTTTAAACTCTAACCATGTTTGGAACTAGTAAACACGAAGACATACGAAGTTAACCTAGGAATTGAACCCAATAATTGTTGTAACTACAAAATTTTAAGCTAAGTATAACATTCGATTTTCAAATATTCTTTCTTTTTCTATTTTACATCCTACTAATATTATATAACCGACTTATAACCGAATATTTGTGAGTGTGGAAGTTTAGATGTATGGATTTTATGATACACGCCAGCCATGACGATCTGGAGGTCGATTTCCTTCCTTTGCTCTTTTGATGTGAATCCACTTTAGACACTAGTATATTTATCTGAAGGCTTAACAAGACTAATAATACCCACAATATTACTAAGTTTAAAAAAAATCGCTTTCAGGCACTGTTTAAAATTTGGGGGTGACAAGTCTTCTGTTATTTTGAGTGCTTCTTTGAAACCGACACTGAATAAATGGTTATCTGAGTGCATCTCAGACATTCACTGTAGGGTTTCACTTTTAAATAAATAAAAATGTCCTCTAATTAAGTAAATAAATGTCGAAAATGTCACATACTTATGATATATTACGACATAAAATTACAAATCTATCCTAACTAATATTATAAATGCGAAAGTAACTCTGTCTGTCTAAGTATCTGTCTGTCTGTCTGTTACCTTTTCACGGCTAAGCTACTGAACCGATTGACTTAAAATTTGGTACAAGGGTAGCTTATGGTCCGGGAAAGAACATAGGCTACGTTTTATCCCGAAATTCTCACGGGATCGGGAACTACACGGGTGAAACCGCGGGGCACAGCTAGTATTGCTATAATTATATTACATACCTGTAAAAGTATAGTTCTTAGGAAACAAGTACAAGACTTGATTAGGATTATAAATAAATTAAGAAAGCTATTTACAGAGGTTGTTGGTGTAACTTATTAAATAAATAAAACAACTCGTGTATCTATCAGTTACGTAAAATCTTTAAACGTTATTCACATAGGACGACCCAAATCAATCACTTGTTCCTTTCGGTGACTTTTATTGGATCCCTACATGGTGTTTCTTTATTAGTTTCCGGATGGATCTTTTAGATAGGTATAAAGTAAATCTAGAATCGGACAATACCAGAATTGGTGCCCTATTTTGGTTTGAATTTTACATAATATGTACATATATGTTTTTTTGGTTAATTCAGACTATGACTGGTATAACTGTGTTCAAGTCTAGAGATTCATAAAATATCTTGCATGTATTGATAGACGACCTAACCGTTTCAGATCGAACCTCTCGAACGGCTCGGACATTTTCATACTCTCTAAATAAGCACTGTGATTATACCTATCTCTTTACTTCACTGTAGTATTATTTTAAGTAAAAGATCTTTGACTTATCAATCCCTGCAAATGCCCTAGCTTAATACATCTTACAACAAAAAAAAGGTACTTTTAAATCGGTGAAATAACGTAGTTCTTGTTTAAAATATAAGATATATTTTTATAAAGAATTTTACTCTAAAATTTCTTAAAGAATAGCATACTTAAGTGTATACAAAGTCTTATCCCGGCACCCTACCAAAAATATTAATCAAATTCACCCTTAAATTATTCTATTCACCCTTTTACTGAACTCAACGACTTGATTAAATTCCATTATGGTGTAATTAATGTCAATTTATTCATACAAATGCTTGCTTTACTCTGCATAAATGGAAAATAAGTATTATTTTAAAATTTTAATTACATTTCATTGCATTGAGTTGGAGGCGGAAAAATAATCTGATTAATTATATTGTTTTAAAATACACAATTATATACTTAGTAGTTTTAAATTGGTTATTTGTGTATATTAAGTATTCACCTTTCTTTCCGATAAAAAAGGCTTCCGCAAAGGTGCAATTTTCCTTCAGATTTTCCAAAAGAATACACCACAGTCTTGTCTTGATCATTACAAACTTAAAAAATAAGTTAAAAGTGATGATGCTTTTTATTTGGAAACTGTTGTACTTATTTGTTTTTTATTCACAGTTACAGTGTGGATTCCCCAGAGTTTTCTTTTACACAATCCATAATTTACTTTTAAGAATAAGTAAGTAATCATTCTTCCCCATAAACTGTTGTTATTTGTATAGATTTAAGAAATCATTCTTCCACTCCTCACTTAAAGTGAATATAATAACCAGGTTTTAGGCAATGTTGTAATCTGTGCGTTATCCTTATTAGTTTTGTTAAGTGGCTATGCTTGACCTTATTGAATTGCGGCGCTAAATTGTCACAGCTGTACAGCTAATTAACAGTAATACAACACAAAATTGCTTGTCTTCACTCACTATGCTTTTAACGAGCAAATAATATAAGATAGCTGTATCTAATTAAAAGTTCTATGTAAAAATACTAGGTCGAGAGTGAATCGGACTAAGATATGATTGGTCCCGTGCCATGCGTGTTATAGCATATTTGTATGTTCTTTAAGTTTTTCTACACCTTTTTTAATTAGTAACAGTATTTGTTGTGGAAATCATACGTTGTCTAAAATATTTTTGAGTCCCAGTAAGATTAACTTGTGGCAATTGGCGATACTTTATATCAACTACAGTTACAGGCGACTACAGTTATATCAACACAAAAACTGATAAAATTAAATAAAACTACTTATAAGTACGGTTAAAAATACTCAATGACAGAGCAGAAACGCGGATAGAAAGACGTATACGGCCACGAACGCGGCGGCAGAACTACGAGTATTATAGTTATATACGATCTACCCTTTGGGTACGGAACCCTAAAAAAGCCTTGCAACTTCAAAACGTGCTACTCATGACATCACTTACTCTCCGATGTCGTGGTCAAGCATAATAGCTCTATTATTATAAATGGTACTGAGAATAATGTTATATGGACACAATTACATATTTACGTCAGTTAGTTAGATTGTTACCTAATAAAGAAGGTTATGTATTATTTGTTATTTAACTGTTTCTGTCCATTATCTTAAAACCTTCAGTACCTAAGTGAACTTTGTTCAGCTTTTTTTTCAAATCGCATTTTGTCAGAAAGGCGTAAGTATGAATAATACTTACGCCTTTCTGACAAAATACTTGAATATTTGAATGACAAAGTCAATCCATAAATAAAGCTTTGTGGACTTTTATGTGGATTAAAAATTAAAGTAATTAAGATTTGAACCCTTAAAAAACTAAAAAATATTGCAAGTTAAATAAAATCAAACATTTTATATGTGACATGAGTTGTGGTGAGATGCTAACCTGCTTCGCATTACAGTTTCTTTATAGCTTTATAGGTACTCATAGTACCCATTAATAACAATGATATCCCAAGAAATAATATACTCTAATATGTCTACATAAAATGTACCCTAACTCCAAAGAACATAATATAACATGAAATATAATATACAATTTATAGATAATTAATTTCGTGCTCATTTGTTATTGCATATTGTTTTGTCAGCTGTTGTTTCTAATAAATAAAATTAACACTAAATAAAAGCATTCACATGTATTTGTGCATAAACCAATAAATGGTAATTACCATTCGTTTTAACTGCAATATCGTTTGTGTTTAGCATTTAAATAGCTTTAGCAATTAAATGCATCGACACACAGAGGAAAGTTCAAATATTGTGTGAATTGTATAAAATGTGGATTCGATACAATATAAAGTTTAAACGTTAATATAATGTAAGTATTGTGTTTATGTATTTTGTTTTCTATTCGTTTTTAGTTAATTGTTATTTTGAATTTTAGTTATTTCTAGATTTTTATTGGCCAAAGTGACGAACCAAACTATTTCTAAGCATAAACGTAATAAAAAAGATAATATAATCGACAATGTGACTGATATACAGGGTGTCCGGGCATCGATGTCGGATACTTTAAGGGGGTAAAATATGGTATTTTTTATCGACAAATCACGATTCCAATTTTCTCTAGCTACCTCCATTACAAAAAGACAGCCATTTTGTTTTTTTCAACTCGACGCGCGGGTGCTTGTACTGATTTAGTCATTGCTATCCATGTAAACGTCTTAGGAAGATGAAAGATGTCTCATTTGAAAGTAAATAATGTAAGGTATTATTGAATGTAAGATTTTATTCCATTTCTTAATTATACAATAACAAAAAATCATTACAAAAATAAAGATCAATATTTTTTTACAGATATTTTCTGCATTTATTTAATTTTTGTAAAAATTTGACCCATTAACCTACGTTTTTCATCTTGTTTTTTGATAGTACAGAATATTTACTTAAAAAAAACCATACATCCTATAGCCTTATGTATGATAGTTCTAAAGTAACGATGGTTTGAATATGATCCTTAGCCAAGAAAATCGTCTCGTATTGCGAGGAGTGCTCGACGTGCTCGCCCTGGGACTGCGTTGTTGGGATTATCTGACTTGGACTATTATTTAGTCCGTCTAAGTAAAATGTAGCAGTTTTTGATCAATTACCTTCTAATTGATCAAAAACTGCTACATTTTATTCCATATCTTTATCATAAAATAACAAAAGAGGATGACGAAAACAAAAACCATTATGTGTTTTCGTATATTTTTAGATTATTTGTCTTTTTCTTAAAAACTGACCCATTAGGCTAAATTTTTTTTGTTGTTTATTAATGGTACATGATATTTACTCAAAAATAAGTCGTGCATTTTATAGCCCTATGTATGATAGTTCAAAAGTTACGGAGGTTTGAATATGACCCTTAACCGTGAAAATCGCCTCGCATTTTCAGGATTACTCATCCGTGGGACTGTATGGCTAAGGGTCATATTCAAACTGTCTAACCATTTGAACTATCATAGATACCCTAAGTAAATATGCTGTACTATCAAAAACAAAGAAAAAAGTAGCTTAATGGTCATTTTTTAAGAAAAAGACAAATAATCTAAAAAAATTACGAAAACACATAATTGTTTTTGTTTTTATCATCCTCTTTCGTTATTTTTTGATAAAGATATGGAATAAAATGTAGCATTTTTTTATTAATTACCTTCACTTAGACGGACTAAATAATAGTCCACGACAGATAATCCCAACAACGCAGTCCCATGGGCGAGCACGTCGAGCACTCCTCGCAATACGAGACGATTTTCTTGGCTAAGGATCATATTCAAACCATCGTAACTTTAGAACTATCAAACATAAGGCTATAAGATGTATGGTTTTTTTTAAGTAAATATTCTGTACTATCAAAAAACAAGATGAAAAACGTAGGTTAATTGGTCAAATTTTAACAAAAATTAAAAAAATGCAGAAAAAATCTGTAAAAAAATATTGATTTTTATTTTTGTAATGATTTTTTGTTATTTTATAACTAAGAAATGGAAAAAAATCTTACATTCAATAATACCTTACATTATTAACTTTCAAATGAGACATCTTTCATCTTCCTAAGACGTTTGGGTCGTGGGGCATTTGGGACCGGGACCGCGGTCCAAACTTACACCTTTTATTTTTATATTATTTTTGAGTAGTATTTCGGGACCACAAGAAAAATTAGTTTAAAGTACAGTTAACAAAAAAAAACGAAATTGCTGTGTTCAAAATAAACATTATGTATAAGAAATTTTACAATAATTTATTTTAAATACTAGGAGAACAGAAATGTAGAAGAGGTCTAAAACTTTGTTAAATTGATTCACAATATTAAATAAAGTAATTGGTCTTGGTCTTGGAGAATTTATAGGTAATTAGAAGTACCAGGACAGCATAACCTTAAAGCGTTATTTTTTTAAATAAAAATTCTTATACTCTTAGTAAGTATATTTAAATACATATGTATATTAAGTCTTTACAACAATAATATATGTTTGAAACTAAATTAAGATAATATTTAGTTTCATTGGAATACTTCAATAATTTCAAGTATCTGTGACTTGCGAGGTAAGCCCTTTGCCATGTCTATTCGGTTAGTAAATCTGTGAGTTTGATGTAAAATACCAATGACGAACGAATCAAAGTGAACCAAAATGATTGGGCGCACGAAACGCGACTATTCAATAAAGCCATTTTTTATTATATTTTACAAAACGCTCGAACCGCGACCAACTTACATGTTTACATAAATTTGACGACGCACGAACCGCGACCTACACTGCAATCAGGCACATAATGACACCTATTATACACAAGTGAGTTGAAGGTTTTTTTAAGTTGCATTGTTTTTAAAAAGTTTCGAAAGCACAAAAATCGTGTCCATACATTTTAAAAACATTTTCTTATTATTTTTTCGCATGTGTGTTGAAAAACGTTGTATGATACACGTGTATATTGATGATTACTATCCTCGGCTATGTTGTCGCTAATAAACAAACAGTTTTCCTATTCACGCGCATCCAACACAACAATGGAAATTATAATGGGCATAGATTATAAGAATATTATAAGTACTTATAAAAAAATTGATTGAAGTCAACATAAAGTACATACTGTCAAGATACTGCCTCACACACAGAATTCAACCATGGACGTACCAAAAGTAAGGCATAATGGTGTGAATTTCTTTTTAAAATCTATGGACACGATCTTTTTTGTACCGAAACATTTTTAAAAACAAAGCACCTTAAAAAATCTAAAACTCACTTGTGAATAATAGGTGTCATCATGTGCCTGATTGCGGAAAAATAAGAGCCACTTTATGAGCAAGTGTGTTGAAAACTATATTATAACTATACAGGATGAATTTTTCAAGTAGGTTTGGTAGACGATATCCGAAACTACTTATAAGAAATCTCAATAAATGCTGAAAAGAGTAGTTTCTTTAATAGCAACACTTTCAGATGACACGATAATACAGGGTGTGTACATTTTTGTGGCATACTCAACTGGTTTGATTCCTGGCAAAGAATATAGATTTTTCAAAAATATTATGATGTAGTTTTTGTTTTTATCAAAATGGGTCTCGAGACTTCTTTTAGCATTTTTTCGGATTTAGTCTACCACGCCCACTTGAAAAGTTCACTCTGTAGAAGAAGATATATTTATATTAAATTTATTTGCTATGTTTTTGTTAACTGTACTTTAAACTAATTTTTCTTGTGGTCCCGAAATACTACTCAAAAATAATATAAAAATAAAAGGTGTAAGTTTGGACCGCGGTCCCGGTCCCAAAAGCCCCACGACCCAGACGTTTACATGGATAGCAATGACTGAATCAGTACAAGCACCCGCGCGTCGAGTTGAAAAAAACAAAATGGCTGCCATTTTGTAATGGAGGTAGCTAGAGAAAATTGGAATCGTGATTTGTCGATAAAAAATACCATATTTTACCCCCTTAAAGTATCCGACATCGATGCCCGGACACCCTGTATAACTACTTTATTAGATTTTTGTGGTGGTTATAGGTATTTTGTTTTACATTTTTCAACGAACACTTCACAGAATCCGTGATCACAGTAGACTGAGATGGAAGATGTCTGTACAAAGTAATGTAAAAAGTTTACTACCTTCAATATTTTTAATATATACTTATTGTGAATTTTCAAAGTGACTTTTATAAAGACTAGTCAGTATTTTTTTTTCTCTTTTTAATTGTATAACAAGGATAAAAAACAAACTTCTAGAACAATCTATACTTATAATAAAACTCTAGAGGGGTCAGTTCTGTACATGGGACGTATTTAAAAAATAACTGTTGGGGGATGATGAGTGATCGATACCAATGCCAAAAAAGCGAAAATAAACATTTTTGTCTGTCTGTCTGTCTGTCTGTCTGTGTGTATGTTCGGGCATCACTCAAAAACTACTGGGCCGATTTCCATCAAACTTGGTATAATGGTTGCTGATACTCCTGGGAAGGTTATAGGATACTTATTTTTTTTAATTTGTTTTTTTTTTATTTTTTTTTATCGTATATCTATTTTATTTTTTAAATAATGATCAATTCTTTATGTAATTCGTATGAAGGAAGGTAGGCTTTAACACCGACAGTATAAAAATTGAAATCGGTACATAAACACCAGAGATTTTTAACACGTTAATAAAATAAATTCGCGCGCGGGCGCCGGGCGCCGGGCGGTGGGAGAACAGCGCGGGGCGAGCGAGGTCACGTGGTCGACTCGCGCACGGCGCGCGGAGCGGCGCGCGGCGCGGGCGTTCGGACCGACCGCGGTGCTTTTCAGCGCACCATAGTTAGTTGTTTAGTTTAGTTATTATTAAATAAGAAGGTTCTTTTTTTATTTTAATTCAGTAGGCAAGTATAAGTTGTTTAAATTTAGGTAGGTAGGTATGTACTTAAATATAGTTTTTTATTTGTGAAATAAAGTTTAAATAATTTGGTTTTTATTAGATTAATACTTAAAACATTTAATTATTTGTTTTAAAGAAAGTACCTAGGTTTTAATTTTTATCTTCATAAATACCTAAGTAACTTCTTTTTATGAGTAAAGAAGTTACTTAAATAATTAGTAGGTTATGTAGGTAGTAGGTACTTATAAGTTTATTTTCGACCAAAAGTAGGTTTACCTAAGTAGGTACTATTTGATTTTATTTCAATTTTCTTCGTTATTAAAGTATTACCTAAACGATGCCCTCTAGAAAAAGATCTTCGTTGTCTCGAAACTCGACTCTACGAGGATGATAAACGCGCATTCTCAAGAGTCGGCGTATGAATGAACTCTATGTGGTGAAACACTCAACGGGAGATACCTAACCTATGTCTCGGCTGACCGGGAGCGCGAGCGGAGTGGCATATTTTATCGCGAGAGTCCGAAAAGTTTACGCAGTATCAAGACCGTTTAACAATTGATAGAGAAAATCACTCTGTAACTCGACTCGAACAACGCTTCAGGGCGCAAATATCACAATTCTATTACGTACGATAACTCTGTGTAATGAAAGGCAAAGAATTAAAAATATTAGGTCACTGGAATCAGACGAACAGAGAGAATACCGCCTCGCTGCAGACAGGTTCCGACAAACTTAGTCTGGAGCGATTAGTTGTACACACACAAGTTATAAGTGTATCTGCAACTCTATTACCGTGGAAGAACAAATTAAAAAGTGGATTTGCTTATAATGTCACGATTGACTGTGGATCTTATTCCAATATCGGATAAATGACTGGTCTGTCCTTTTTGTAATGCGTCCACCAGAGCCTTTAAAATCATTGTTATTAGGGGAGCACGTACAATCAAAACATTTCTTTGACGTCATTTGATGCCCAACAAATAACGGAAGGTCTAATGAACAGCTAACAATACGAAATCGAAATTTCCCCAATTTGAATAAGTACTAATCTGATCTCAGAAATTCAACAAATGTTACATCGGGTATATTCTTATTAACAAAGCACAGGGTCAGACATTAGGCGACTCCCGAGTGTATATTAGTTACAGTTGCTTTTTGCATGGACAGTTATACGAAGCACTTTCCCGAGAAATCTGTATGTGTCCATGAACCGGAGGGCGCTACTGATAGTATAGTTTATGCAGGAGCGTTACGCTAATGTTCTTTTATATGCTTGCTGACTCCGCCATCGCCACTGCTATACCATTTCTATTTTCAAATACCTTATACGTAACTGGCGCCATACATTACGTAGCAAAAGCGAGGCCGAAGGCCGAGCTCCGCCGCGAGGGCGCAGCCCGAGCCACGCTCCGGGCGCAGCCCGGAGCAAGCGCCGCAGGCCTAGCTGGTACAAAGTCCGCGAAGCGGACTTTGTTCAGCTAGTAAATAATAAAACAAGGAAAATCAATGAAATAATATTAATTAATGATATCGTTAGTTGAGTAAAAAGCGACATTTAATGAATACATTATAATGACATTAACGAACTGTGTCTTCAAAGCAATTAATAACATTAATAGTGTCACGTACACCAATCATTAACATAAAAATTTGTTTACATAACTGACTGACTGACAGACAAAACGACCTTAATGGTGGACCTTATAGGTTCTTATGCCGGTGGTTCTAGAAAAGGGATTTGGTTATGATAAACGAGTATATAAGTAAACTAGCTGTGCCGCGGTTTTACCCGCGTGGAACCTTATCCCGTGGGAATTTTGGGATAAAAATCCTATGTGTTATTCCTAGGTATAAGGAACATCTGTACCAAATTTCATTAAAATCCATTCAGTAGTTTTTGCGTGAAAGAGGAACAAACATACACACATCCATGTCATTGGGCTACCGTTGCTTATCTTATTCAATGTTACGATGTTAGAAATGTTACTTAGATTATCTTCTTTATAAGAGCCATGAAATATTTAATATAGCAAAAATGGATAAATATGTTTTAGAAACGTCTAACTGGCTTTATTACTTGAGAAATTGGAAACCACTCACAAACCAATTCATACACAGACCGAGATCAAGACAAGACAAATATAAAACTGCACCAATTCCTTGCTAACTTAAGATGCATAGGGTCATACGACCCGCAGAAATCCGGAAGTTATCGAACAACAATTGTAGTTTACTCACTGAATTCTGAACTTTATCCCCCAATAATAGAGTCTTAGTGTTTTTGGCAAGATATCCAGTTTAAAGCTAACTTATGTCGTGACGTACAGCTACTAGTATCTGTGAAACGTATCTCGGTAATAGATAAAGCTATTGAGGGTTGGAATCTTCGACATTTTTCACGTAAAATTTTCCCAAAGCAAGAACTAAAATACAGAGGGTTATGTACGAAGTTGATTTTTAGGTAAACGTATGTTTTGTTGCTCTTGTTGCGTTTAAAATGAAGCTTTTAAAACAAAAATATACTAAGTTAGTCAAGTTCTTAGATAAAAATAAAATGAAAAAAGCCTTTTTATTTTCTACTAAATACTATAACAATTAATCGTACTTTAACTCAACACACTATTTAAAAAAATATTTATTTGACGTAATAATATCTGTAGAAACCTCATTTTTATTGGGTAAAGGCCTCCTCCAATATTGCCCAATTTTTTCTATCCAGTGCAATCTCTTTCAAATTAGCCAAGTTCTTAGATATGTTAGCTATATTGTAGTGTAATTTACTCAAATTATTTTTTCAGGTACAAATGACATGTAATTTTATTGTTAGTAACAAGAAAATTGTAATTTAACAAAAGTAGCGGCACAAATTTGACAGAACAATGATAGGCTCAAGTTAAATTATAACATAACATGACTCATGATCCATTGTTATGAGTATTTGGTCAATTACAATTGTCAACAATGGGAAATTACTTTATTTCGAATAGCCTTCTGAATTCAATCTTTTTGTAATTGAAAAATATTAAGCAATTATTTAGAACCAAAACTCATGATTTTTTTCTTTCCAAAAGATTTTTAAGTAAGTACCTTATATTTTTGTTGAATTATTTTTGACAGTTTTTATAGAAGTCTGAAAAATTGCCATGAGAAGTAGGAAAAAGAATAGCAAATATAAAACACTAACTGTGAATTTTGGGATAAAACATATCCTATGTCCTTCCCCGGACCATAAGCTACCCCTGTACCAAATTTCAAGTCAATCGGTCCAGCAGTAGTTGACGCGCTTTAATAAGTTCACGCGTGATGCCGTGGCCTAGAAATATAGATTCATTTTTATATAATGTAGAGATTGTTATTACTATCATTTACTAACTATCGTACATAATATATACCTATTTACTTATTTATAATGAATAACGATAGATTTAATTAAAGAATTGATTTTATCACATTTATGACTTGTTTTACGACGAAGTGGTAATAAAGTTTATATTAAAACGAATAAACGTGGAATCTAATTGAATATACTTACTAAACAATGATAGATAGATATCTTGTTGCTTATTGTAGTTGTTAGAACTCTGATTCTTAACTTATTAAGTTAGAATGCATTATACGTCATCACTAGGTACATAGTATAAAACAAAGTCGCTTTCTCTGTCCCTATGTATGCTTAGACCTTTAAAACTACGCAACGGATTTTGATACGGTTTGTTTTAATAGATAGAGTGATTCAGTGGGAAGGTTTTTAGCATAATATTATCCTCACATTCCTACGGGAACGGGAAACCGCGGAGCGCCGCTAGTTATCCGATAAATACCAGTAGGTATCAAAAACTTATGAGTTAAACTAATATTTGAAACCTTCACGGGAATCGAACTTATCTATAAAATAAACTAATGAATATTATATAGTTAATTAACCTCACCTAGACCTAAATAATGATACATTTGCAGTAGTCTACATACCAATCTTCATAACTTTATGCCAATCAAGGTATTTTAATAAGTTATTAGCTGGATATCTATATGGTAATATGTCTGTGAAGATATACAGGCTAATCTAATTTAATTAAGTTTTTTTTTTCAAATTAATGAAAAAAAAACATATTATTTAGGTTTGATTTCGAAGATCAGTTACAATAATCAAAGAGAGAGAGGATATTAAAAAAAACATTTGATAGACAATGAATATTAGTTTGATAAGATAATATTGATAAGGTTACAGATATTTAAAACCAAAAAGAATAGTAGAAATGGTTTTTATAGTATTACCCGAATGGGATCGAAAAAAACGGACTTTAGCTAGTAGGTAATTCTAATTATATACTTATTTTATTTCCTATTAAACAAATATGCAAAAACAGAATAAAACAATTGTTTTTATTCCAAACATTATGTTTCCCTCGTCGCAAATCTTCTGGGCCGCTGAACTTGTAAGACAAGGAAAAGTATTTATAACTACCAAAGAAATTCCTTTCTCAAAACTTAATACATAGGAAGTGTCACATTTAATACAATTGACCGTTCTCACTTTCTCCATACTATCGTATCATATTGATTCGTTCAAAGAAACCGGTTAAACAAAAGACATTGAACTTTCAGTTCAGGAAGTTTAAACAAAAGAAATATTTCACTGAAGGTCAGTTGTAACAACTTTCTTTGTGTATTTTTTGTTATAAAGTTGGTATTATTAATCATTTAAAACGAGTGCTGTGAATAATTTTGAATTTTAAATATCGAATTATTGTTTTTTTTTTAAAAGGGATGGCTTGAGTTATGGCCGTATTATGAGTAAGTAACTTTAATTACGCTTAAGTAACTAAATTCAATATAATTTTTAAGATATTTCGCAGAAAACATGTGAAAACTGTTTTTTCTTGATTGCCGCAATTCAAGCAAAGTGCAGATTGCCGCTTTTGATTATATACGACTCGTATATTGTAGCTACAATTTTACTCCTAGGGGAATAAATCTTTTTTTAACTGATTTTGATTCATTGTCGTAGTGTGGAGATTACCAAAGTAGCTTTTCATTTAAAAAATAACGGGAATTAGGCAGAGTGCACTCAAAACACGGGATAGTGATTCTAGAATACTATAGGTAAACATTGTTTTATTTTATTTTTAGACTTTCTCTTCGTACATTTCATATACGTTAGGCTCAATAACCAAACTAACCAATGATCAAAATATGTAATAACAAGTGTAATAACTGACACCTACAATCATTATTATTTACCTACCCTCAAAGGGAACAGAAATAAATTCTTAAAATTTGTAAGCAAAGCACAACACAGAGGTCAGCCGAGCGCACAATCAATAGAAAACAACATAAATTTCCCGGAAAATCTTTGTACTTTGCGAGCTCTAGTCGTTCATATTCAATGTAAAATATTTATTGCTAGTATTTTACGTACTTTGTTTGAGATAAAAATGTAAAAAAATATATAATTGAGCTGAGTGTAGGTGAGTATGTTCTAAACGGCTGTTTTGTGTGAAATGTTTTTACTAGAAAACTTCTTGTTTTGTAAAAGTATTATTAAGTGTAGGCATAAAAAATAAATTCACATTTTAATTTTTACTTTGAAACAGAGCACTGTTTGAACTATTTCCACGTTCAATAACAACGTTTATCTTCTAATATGTTTCTGTTTCAAATGCTGCTAGAAAAATGCACAAGTATATTGTCGTGGATAAACTTAACAAACTCTCGAATTTTCTAACATAAAGATAAGTCGATAAAAACCAACAATATCCTAATCAAAAAACAAAGACATTTACTCCAAATCGTTCAACGATTACGACACCAACAAAAACGTCTGCAATGTGCAATGTCTACCTTCGGAAAGGGTATAAGCACCGCATGATTTCCTCGGTCACTCCTCGCCAGCCTATATTCAATCAAAAGTAACGTCCGCGACCTTCGCCTTGGGAGTCAAGTCTGTTACTTGTAATGCTGTGATAATGCTAGTCAAATGTATTTTAATACCAACTTTATGGCTACTATTTTCAATCAACATTATCACCGTATTAGACAGCGTTTTTTTTTTATTTTGACAAGCAACTAAGACCACGAGACCCCATATAAATATTAATAAATTTTAGCAGAGTAATACCCTGACACTTTCGTTGTATGGAAAGTAGGCATGGTGCGATCTAAACAAGTTGTTTTTTTGCTACAAATTCCATGAATATTAGCAAAAGTTAACCATGTGTGTATAGGCATTTCCCTACTAAACCGTCTCAATACACTGTCTACGTCTCAATACAACAAATTGTCTGTTCAAATAATGTCAAATAGCGGACTTGACCCCCTGTTGGCACAAGTTGATTGGTTACAAACGCGAATCCTATTACACTTGAAGAAAGACGAATTTCGTTTTCTTTGTTGTGGTGCTGATTGGCTTTACGTCTCAAATCATAGTTGTGGAAAATTTTGTTGGTGTATTTATTATGTAGTTAGACATTGATAGTAGAAGAATCAGGTTTCTTTGTAAAGTGTAAAAAAAAATGAAAGAAAATACGTGTGTAGTCTATATATGTATATAAAAATGAAACCCGTTTTTTTTTGGTCACGGCATCACGCGTGAATGGCTGGACCGATTTCACTAATTCTTTTTTTGTTGTATTTGTTATAAGTAATTAGGAGAAGGTTCTTATGTAAAAAAAACACGGAAAATCAATGGGAATTGGACCCGTGCGAAGCCGGGGCGGGCCGCTAGTTTTGTATAAATTGTCAGAGAAAAACTATACAGTTTCGGCCTCAAAGAAGCACTTATGTAAAGTAAATAAAAGCTTATAAAAGAGATATTTAACAAATTTCGAACAATTTTTCCAATACAACAAAGAACATATTTTAGATCGTTTTTTATTGTTATATTTTATTTTATAAAATACGGTCTAACGTTTATAAGACTTCTACAGAGTAAGTTCAAGGGCCGATTTCAGAAAACAAATGTATCTCAATGTCAACAGTTACGAAGAAATTTCGTAAAAGTGGTTTCATCTATAAATAACATATTTATGACACGATATAAAAGCTATTTTACATTCAAATTACATTTTTAATTTGATTTTAATTTAGTAACACAGAATCAAGTTTTTTTTAAATCTTTTACTAAATCCTAATCCTAACTAATATTATAAATGCGAAAGTAACTCTGTTAATCGGCTAAACTACTGAACCGATTGACTTGAAATTTGGTACAGGGGTAGCTTATGGTCCGGGAAAGAACATTGGATTTTTATCCCGAAATTCCCACGGGAACGGGAACTACGCGGGTGAAACCGCGGGGCGCTGCTAGTTTTAAATAAACTCAAAAACTACGGTCTTTGACGAGTCAGTCTGATCAGTTAAACTTGCGTCAATTCAAAAATGGTTGTCACTCACCGGAGTGATTCCAAATTCTAGTGGTGAAATCTAGTAGGCCAAAAACATTTGGACGGACGCCACAGTTTTATGTCTGGACTGATCAGTTTAACTGATTTTTCAATGGTCACCTAGGTATACATAAATAAACGGTTCATTTAAACTTGCTATTACACTTTTGTTTACAATTGAAATTGAACACGATCATTTAATTCGTATTGAAATCGAATGTAACAAAACACAGCCAAAAAAAAACCACTTTGCTTCTAGTATCTTCAAATATCGCTCTAAATCTTAATTTTAACTTGTTGAGAAATTATATTCCTGAAATGTTTCACCAGGTTCAGTGTCCGTTAATAATTTAATAAAAAGTTGTAATTAAATTCTACTCCTTTGTGTCCCATCTTCAAGAATATTTCACATCTTATTTATAAGAATACCATCTTAAATCCTACTAATATTATAAAGGCGAAAGTTTGTATGTATGGATGTTTGTTACTCTTTCACGCAAAAACTACTGAATGGATTTTAATGAAACTTTACAATAATCTTGCTTAAACATCAGAATAACACATAGAATACTTTTTATCCCAAAATTCCCACGGGAACGGGAACTACGCGGGTGAAGCCGCGGGGCGCTGCTAGTATTTAACTAATTGCGTTTCGCGATCTTTTATGTAATAATAACTGAATATTTTAAGAAATAGTAGCTGTGCCGGCTTTACTCGTATAATTGTCGTTTTGTATAGCCTTAAAATGACTCCTATAGGAGAAAGAACAATACAACAAATTATTTTTTAAATCGGTCAAGTTTTGGACGAATATTTAAGAAACTAATGAACAGTAAATGTTTTTATACAAATGATAAATTTAACAGTACTTAATGATTTTTACGAATAAAAACCGAAACTAGAATTAGAAAGTACTTATTTGTATTGTTAAAGAAAAGACGAAAGTTCTCTATCTCACTGAAGCTAAAAAGTATAGTGAGAAGAAAAAAGCGTAATTATCGAACCCAAATAAAAAACATGCATTGCTTACCCCAGGAATTGAACCTGAGACCTCAGACAGGCAGGCAGATGCAAATACCACTAGACTTTAGACTTTTTATAATTTACTCATAATTTGCAATCAACCGCAAATGATCTAGCCGTTTAGTGTCTAGATAAGAAAATGTCAGTTGTAAGGAAGGTTGATGTTCCGTCACAGCCCTTGTGGCATAGGACTTGATTTCACAACGTTTAGAGATTAGGGTTAAGTATATCCTAGCTTTGATTACGGTCTTGGAAATCCGGTTTCATCATTTATTTTTACATGTTTTTGTAATAAGTATTTATTAATGGATGTTTTTCTTAATCTCATTATCATTTAGTAATCTTTTGACATAAAGAGGTATTACGAAGCAAGTTTTGTTTGAAAGCGCTTATCTCAGAACAACAAATCTGATATTTATTATTTATGGTAATGAAATATAATGATAGCCTATTTCTTGAGAAAGACGAGTAATATCGTGGTAGGTTAATAAAATAGATATTACATAGATTAAAATATTACCTACATTGCATTGACGTCACTTTTGCGCTGAATTAATCTCGATGGACATCAATGGAGATCAAACAGATATTATATAAAATGTCTACTTTAAACACAAGCAAAAAGCCATCAGAAAAAAATAATAATATCTAAATTATAGATTTAATCTAACTAATGATCGGTTTGCAGTTTCCTCTATATTATGAAGGCCGGTAAAAAAACATCGGTATGTCCAAACAGCTGATAATGAACTATTAAAACATACTCTTAATCGCGTATAAAAACGTTTAAAATTACGAGTACCTACTAGGATCTTAGACGTTTTGATCAGGTTACACTAACTGAGTATGGCCGCGAAAGTTGAAGAGTTAGATAAATTGGATTGTTCCTCATTTTGTATGAAATTATACATATTTAAACTAGCAGCGCCTCGCGGTTCACCCGCGTGGTTCCCGTTCCCTTGGGAATACGGGGATAAAATTAAGGTAAGTTGGTAAGGTTGCGGGTTCGATTCCCGTGCGGGGTGAATATTTGTGTGAACTACAAATGTTTGTCTCGGTCTGGGTGTGTGTGTGAATGAGTGTGTGCGTAGTTTCTGATACCCTAGATACAAGCTCCAAGCTTAGTTATGGGTTAGTTACTATAATGAGATGATGTAGTGAATGCTTATAAAAAAAATATAGCCTATGTTACTCAGGGTGAATGTATCTTTCTAATGGTCAAAGATTTATTGAAATCGGTTCAGTAGTTTCGGAACCTATTCGTTACAAACAAACATTTTTCCTTCTTATAATATTATTAGTGTAGATTATATAATCTGTGCTCGCTTAGTGCCTTTCAGTACAATTCGTTCAGTATTTGAGATGAGCGCAAAAATTTGGAAATCTGCTGTAAAATATTAGCACCCGGACAGATTTAAACCATTTTCATTTTGAAATTTTGTTTATTAATTAAGAATCTGTTATTATTAATCTTTAATTTATTATTAACAAAACTATTATAATTAAACTTAATCTACAAATTGTCTGACACACCATCATAACTATAATAAATACAGCTGCCACCATAATTATCGCACTTTACCGACAACCTGACTGATTAATTGAAGTTTTATACCCGAGAGAATAATGCGATAAATGAAAATAATAACCTGTTATTATCAACATTATAAATTAATTTACGATAAGGTAAACTGTGTTTTATGTGGATTATTGCACGTTGTACGTAGTAAATAGAGTTAAACTTTATTAAGAACTAGTAACGCCCCGCGGTTTCACCGGCGTAGTTCCCGTTCCCGTGGGAAATCGGGGATAAAATATGGGTGAATGTAGCTTCCTAATGGTGAAAGAATTTTTGAAATCGGTTCAGTAGTTTCGGAGCCTATTCGTTAGAAACAAACAAATCTTTCCTCTTTATAATATTAGTGTAGAAAATGAATAAAAGTAGATTTATAAATGGCGCATTTACTCTAATATCATAATTTATATAACAATGTAAACAGTGATTTATCGTTTGTCTATGTATGTCATTATTTTACAGTTCTTTCCAAAGACGCTTCTTTTTCAATATTAGTATGTCATTATTTTCTAGAAATTTCCGATGGTAGGTTAGGTACGTTCAAGGTTAGAATTATATACTTAACTTCAAAAATATTGTAATAGTAACTTGTGGATAAAAACAATACTAAGGGCCAATTTCACCATCTTCAAGTAAAGTTCCGAGTACCTATTCACAAGTTTTATCTTTGTCACTTGACATAAAGTAAGAAAGAAACAACACTCAGTTTACTTGGTGAGTACCTTTGCTTGAAATAGGCCCTAAGTATTACTAATATCAATAACAACAAATTTAAAATTACGGAATCAATAAAATAGAACGTATGTAAATTCCATCACAATAATATCTAAAAAACTTGCCTATCATCTATAAGTAGCTGAATAATTCTAGTATAAGCGCCTGAGAACTACACACATCAAAAGTGTCTAGGGATCAACATATATTTTTGCAATAACTTTTCTCCTGATTGATATTAATTAAAATTTTCTTTAAGGATTCATCAAATAAAGTGTTTTCGTTTGTCACAGTAACGATAAACCAAGTCACCTTTGCATTAATAAAGAAATTTGCCATTTTCCTAATAAAGGGATTTTTGACATTTGAACCACTAACATTAAAGTTCGAAAAAAAGACTGAAATAACAGTTTTCTTTAAAATTTTATTGGGTAACTTAAACAATTAATAATCCGTGTTTCTACCGCGAACACTAACAACACAAGAACATCGGTTTGGCATACTCAAAATGAGTTCATCCAAATCACGCTGTGGAATGGCCGCCCATGTTCGTTGCAACAACAAAAAAAGGTCTTCTTGCGACTGGATACCCTCCATATTCGGCAGAGCTCTTCTCTGTAGCATATCCCATGCATGCTCAATCGGGTTCAAGTCTGGCGACTGAGCAGGCCAGGGCAGGACATTGATGTTAGCTGCGGCGAGAGTCTGTCTTACAACTCTTGCGGTGTGCGGTCGTGCATTATCATGCATTAACTGAAATAAGGGACCGATTTGCACTTGTAGAGGAACGATGACGTCTGATACAATCGTCTCAGCATAAATTTGAGCGTTGAGGTTGCCTCTGATCCAAATCAACTCAGTTCTTCCGCCGATCCAAATACCCGCCCATACCATGATGGTTCCACCACTATAAGGATGGACTTCCTGGCAGGATTTTAATCGCTGTTGGCGTCCAGGGGTTCTCCAGTGTCGTATACGTCTTGTATCCGGTCTCATACCAAAACGAGACTCATCAGAAAAGCACACGAAACGCCATTGTTCTTCTGCCCAATTTCTGTGTTCAAGAGCCCATTGATATCGAATCCTACGATTGTGCATTGCTATAGGTGGTACCCGTAGCGGTCTTCGGGAATGAAGGTTCACTTCATGCAAGCGGTTTCTGACTGTTTGGTCGCTAATTAAGTTCCCTGAAGAGTGATGAAGCCGCACGGCTAACATCATGGCGGTTATTGTTGGAGCTCTTCGAGTTAAGATTTGAATGTATCGGTCTTGTCTCCGTGTGGTGCAGCGATACCGTCCTCCATGGCGCTCAGCCACGGTACCAGTGCTTCGGTAACGTGTCCAAAGTCGACTGATAACACTCTGACTTGTATTCAGAGCTAAAGCCACAGTACGTTGCCGGGAACCAGCTTCTATCATTCCCACGGCTCTGAGCATTTCTTCCCTGCTTAAATGACGTCGCCGCTCCATAATAACGTTGGTTTTAATCAGTAGTAGGGAAACAGTAGCACTAATAATGTCTTCAATGCGTTGTATGTTTTTATAGAGAAAATATTGACAGCTGATTTTCATCTTTTACTCGAATTTGATTCACAGTTCCTGATTCAAATTATGAAATGCACCAAAAAGGATCCATATAAATTTATAAAATCATAAATTTATTACAAAGCCACATCTCAATCTCAAGAAATCCGCATAAAAATGCTTGATCCCTAGACACTTTTGATGTGTGTAATTAACACTTACGTACAAAGACAAGCTGTACTATTAAGTCATTATCCGTACAATGTTTCCTAATGAATAGCTATAGGCAATCATTATTGGTCTTCGCATGTTCGCATGGTCAACTCCTAGCACTTCGGTTAATTACAGAAGCTACATAATTCGACGACCAAGTGTAGTTGGTTTTGGTAAGGTTCAATTCCCGTGCAGGGTGAATATTTGTGTGATCCACAAATGTTTGTATCGGTCTGGGTGTGTGTGTGTGAATGAGTGTGTGCGTAGTTTCTGATACCCTAGATACAAGTTTCGAGCTTACTTAGGGGTCAGTTACTATAATGAGATGATGTAGTAAATGATTATGTTATGTTATGTTAACACAAAAACATTTGTGTGCATGTTTTGACCCAGACCAAGACAAATAGACAAACATGTCTGTTTTGTTTTGTACCTTTTCTAAATACGTATTTACAAAAATCGAAACAAAAGTATGTTTATCCCTTGTCTAGTATCCGTAGTCACAGTATAATAATGAGTTAGTACTAGCGTACCGTAGTACACACCCACCAGCTTTGTGTAGTTTGAGTCTAGGTGGTGATGATAATAATATAAATTTCAAAAGAAAACAGACCGGACAAAAACACAAATTATAACGTACAATGTTTTCTAATAGGCAATCATTATAGGGCTTCGCATGTCAACTCTATTACCAATTAATTACAGCAGCTAATCCAAAAAAAAAAACATCTATCATCTTCATTGAAATAGCATGTTACGATATCTGACTGTTAAAATAATTGCGTACTTGAGACAAACGGACATAGCTACAAATTGCTTTAATACCTTGTTTATTACTTTGCCTAGTATTGAGGTCTCGTGTCCTGTTACACGTGAACTAGGCTTATACTTCGTGTCATTTTTAATAGATTCTATACGTTGTAGGTACCTATAGGATATGACGTGGGCATGAATGGAATTCTACGGAACGCTTGTAGACAATTTTGTATCTTCGATTTATGCTCTAGTATTGATGACTAAGTTTTTGATTTTTAAAAAGCTTTACCAATCTTCATAATTGTGTGGTTTCTTTAAATTATCGAACGAAGTTCCTTTTCGGATGATACGGATTTGGCGGATGCAGGCTAGGTGAAAAAAATAAGACTTTACAATCATTTTCCTCACGAATTTAGGTTACGAATTTTATATAGTTAATCACTACATAGTATAAAACAAAGTCGCTTTTTCTGTCCCTATGTATGCTTACATCTTTAAAACTACGCAACGGATTTTGATGCGCTTTGTTTTAATAGCTAGAGTGATTCAGTGGGAAGGTTTGTAGCATAATTTTAATCCCAATGTTCCTGCCGGAACGGAAACTGCGCGGATGAAACCGCGGGCGCCGCTAGTTAAAAATAATTTATCACCTTCTTATTGAGTGTTCTATAGAACAAATAGAATAATATTTTCTCTACTTTTTCGGAATACACGATTTTGCCACAAAATATCTCTATATCATAGGGAATGAAAATCACTCCCAGTCAACAATACAGAAGATACACAACTCTCTTACGAAGTGCAAAACGTGATGCACGCAAACATTGTTATCCTTAGCACGTAATCTGACTCTAAAGTTACTTACACTTTATGGCCCGTCTGAATATGAGTCAAGTCAGTTTATACAAGAGAACAGAAGTTTAATTTAATTTATAAAACAACAATATACCTGGGAAGATCAAATACTGTGTCCGTGTATCTTACTGAGTATTTTTTTAACACCTGACGCAAAAAGATGGGTGTTATATGTTTGACGTGACTGTGTGTGTATCTGTCTGTCTGTGGCATCATAGCTCCCGAACGGATGAACCGATTTCAATTTAGTTTTTTTTTGTATTAAAGGGGACTTACCGTGTTCTGAGACATGATGAAAATCGGTTGACCGGTTTAAAAGTTATGGGGGTTTGAAAGTAATTGTGTTGAGGGTTATTTAAGTTTTTAATTCAAATGTTATTTGTAGAAGTATAATGTATGTACCTCTGTTATTTAAAACTTATTGAATGCCTTCTGTGTTGTGGAGTCTGAAGGCAGTCGCATCACGTAAAATATTTCCACCGAATCTGGTTAAAACAAAAACCGGCCCAAATTTTAAATGGGATAAAGGTTCAGAAAAGAAGTTTAGCACTTAGGAATAAACGTAGTTTTCAATTGTATTTGCTTGTAATGCAAAAGTCACTTTCTCATTGGTAAGAAATAGTAGTGATGGATATAAAGTTATCGTTTTTTATTACACGTGAGCCATCTTTTGCGAATATTAATCATGTATCATGTCGAAAACTAGAATTGAAGTTCGGACCTTTGCTTTGTAGATATATACTTACCTATGTATGCTTAAATATGCAAGAAGTAATTCTTCAAAGACTTCTTCAACCAATTTAGAAGTTTGATATTAATAATTATATTTTATGACTTAATAATAGTATAGGTGAGTGACGCAATACAGAAGGTTATTAACTTTGAATGACTTGCTTTTAATACATCACCTTTAATACACCTGAATTGCAAACAAAATTGAATACGTCTCAAATAAAATACAAGAGAAAAGATTGAAAACGTTTCTGACATCAAAGAAGACAAATATTCTGACAAACCAAACAAAGACATATTTTACAAGTTGAGTAAGGTGATAAAAATAGAATCCTTAAAACGCACCCAACAAAGTGTTATTAAAGTATTTTCTTTCAAAATATAAGCACTTTTGTCACAGCTTTGTTACACTCAACAAAAGAAAATACGAAAATTCATCTTCTTAAAAGTATTTTATGTAAAGTTAATATAATTCATGGAATGAGTAAAGCAGAAAAGTCCACCTGATCCCCAAATGAGGAAAATGTAACACCTTCTGAGGTATATTTACTTAAGCAATTTTAGGAAAATTTTGAAAGAAATGTGTTATGAATCTGACGCAAATGTATTTAATAATTAAAACTCATGATATGATATATCTAATTCTAACTATTTAGATATTATCTACGTTATTTAAATATTGTTTGGAATTTTGTAATAAAATCAAACCCGAGTTGACATCCCCTTTTTTGAAGTCGTCAAAACACGTCGATATTAAAGTATCTTTCGTCATTGTTACAGGAGACCACAGTATCCTGCATAATGTGTCTGGAGAATTTAGATCGGGAGAATTGACTTGTATTCTTGGACCATCAGGAGCTGGGAAATCAACACTGCTAAATATTCTTGCTGGTTATACGTAAGTGCATTTGTTTATATTTAAAGGTCTCAAGTCCCATTGATATAATTATAATTAAATTTCCACCTAATTAAGTCTCAAGTCTCTCTTCTCCCTTCTTCTTCTTTGCGTGTCGACTCATATTTTTGAGGAACTCGGCCACAAATATGGCACTATCAGTGGTCTTGTAAAGGTCTTCGCGTGTGCAGGTGTAGGGACACGCACGGCAAGTTATTTCCCTTCCATAATAGCGATTTCATTGCTTCAATGACCATAGTGCGAATCGAAATAATCACGCCATCTTCATCTGTACCTACTTTTGGGAAAAGGTGTTTTCATCTTCCAATGACGCTGATCAGTTCCAGTTTAGCCACCAATTTTTTTTCCGTTAAAAATCTAGATCGTCTTCATCCTGACACCTTTGACAGGCTTACTACATTAAATCATTAATATATTGAATAGCTTTTGAATATAGTATCGTGATAGAAAAGTAAAAGTGAAACTTCGCCTTTCGTATGTGTAGTACTGTTGGATTAAGTTTCCTTTTCCAGTCGGGAAAGGAACTTTGTGGAAAGTTTTTAAGTACTCAGTCAAGATCTTCGAACTATCCGATTGAAACTGTTGTCGCACCTATTATACTTTTCAAGTAGAATTCCGTTAAGCGTCAGTGAAAATTATTTCTCTTAGGAATTATCCAACAGAATTTGGCATAACATTACTTACCTTTGTTTTTAGATCAAACGGAGTTCACGGGCGCATCACAGTAAATGGTCACGCCAGAGAAATGAGGGTATTCAAGAAGTTGAGCACGTACATAATGCAAGACGACTTGCTGCAACCAAGACTGACGGTACAAGAATCGATGATCATAGCCGCCAATCTGAAACTGGGAAAAGAACTTGGCAAAGCTGAAAAGGAACTTATTGTGAGTATGATAGAGTAGGAAATAAAAGTTTTATTGTCAATTAGTAGGACTGCACGTTTACGTCTGAGAGGATACAACTGCATAACCAGATTTTCTGCTACCAAAATCATTAGGATTGTGTCCAGTTGGAAGAGCAGTGTAGTTAGCGAAATTCGGGGTGATGAGTGCAGACAGTGTTGTACACTGTTCTGTGCAATGTAGTGGGTAGGCGTGTGGCTTACTATCAGGTGACCACCTCGCGTGTCTCGTTACTTTACCACAATAAAAGTGCGGTTAGAGACAGAAAGTTTCCCCCGAACCAAAATCGTGATGATTCCTTAAAGACGGCCGTTAGAACCTAACAATGGCGATTCCAATATACTTACTTTCCCCAAGTACAAACTAAAGTGTATAGATAACAGTTACCATTACAATATAGGAAATAAGTTTTTCATTGAAAGTGCTGATGTCCCTTAGGAGTTGAGGTCGATATAAAAGTCCCGAAACTTGCCAAACCATGTCGACATCTGGTAGAGACATATCGACATTGACTTAGAAAATGAATTTAACTTTTGTAAAACTGAATCTTATTACGGAATATGGATGAAAGGTATCATTTTTTATTTCCTATGGGAAATTTGCAAATATGAGTGTCGTGTTCATACATTGTTCTTGCGAGATACTCCATTGAGGATGGCAGGTTTACGCGAACCGTATTTATGTCGATAATAAACATATCAACTGTATTTTTTGGGGAATATATTCGTACATTTTTTGGGAACAGGTATTATTGTTAGCGGATATATCGGATTATACAGCTATTGCTATTTTTAGATAAGATTTGAATTAAATTATTGACTTAAGACTTCATGTATCAGTCATTAAATTTTCATTATTTTAGAGAGTGTTTATCTTATTGTCAATTTGAACTGCAGTAAGTACATTTAAACAACTATCTATAAAATATAAATAACAAAAAATAGTTTTTATAATACATTGGAGGAGACCTTTAACCAGCAGTAGGAGAAATAAAAAATACAATAAAAAGTCGATTAACTGGACTGTTAAGTTTGATAGACAACAAGAATTCATATAATGAACACCTATAAACTTCTTTTAATATATTTTTAATAGTTGCATGTTGATTTAAAACTAAACGAAACAATAAAAGAGCGACAATTGATTGAAACATTGCACAAATAACTTAGCAGAAGGTCAAAGAGTAATTGTTTTACGTAATACTGGGAAACCGGTAATATCGATAATTATTTATACTTTAGATAATTTTCTTGTTATACGCAATGTGTAGACTCGTGTAATAGTTTTATTTTTTTGCTTAAAGTTATGTTGGTAATTAACTATCACGTTTTTAATGGTAATGTTTTTCTAGATCGATATTGACGTTGGAATAAAAAGTTGTTAATGGAAATTAATACGGGGAGCATTTATTTTATAATAAAAATAATGATTGATCAATGAACACAAAAATTCATAACAGTGATTGAGATTCGTAGAAAACCAGATGTTATAATTATTATTAATTGAGTAAATTATATACTCATATAATCTTAGAAATACTACAAGTGACAAAATATTTATGTAAAATTAAATATTCTTTCGCGTGATAAGTTTATTATAGTTCCTAATAAAATTGTATCTGTATAATCTTTTGTACTAATATACGACGACAGTTGCATTTACAATCGACTACGCTATAATTGCAGTAAAACTGACTCGAAATAAATAATTTTAATTTGTTTTATTTTATAAACTAGGTACCAAAATTGTTTACTTATTTTTTTCTCTTATTATATCCTGGTTAAAACCTGTGGCTAATATTTCAACTTAATAAATACTGTAAAAACAGCTATACATACTAGCTATACAAACAAAAACTCCATCCATCATTACATTACATAAGCACAGCCTCAATCGGATGAATTCCAGCTACTCGAAAGCTTCCAAATAAGATGTCCCTTTTAAATCTGATTAGATCACGTTTACACTTGAAATGCTGCAGGGCGTTCGAACGCATTTGTATCAGACATGCCGAATGGCAGAAAATGCTCTCATGATCTCGTCTTTGAAGATGTACGTACGGGTTTTGTGTTACTTGATTGGCTTTAAGTAAATCAAAATGGAAACTCCAATTTGTTTAGCAAATTGATTTATTTTGTTTTGTTTTGGTATGAAAAAAAATGAGCGTTGCAACGTACTAGTAGATTTCGAAGAACAATTAAATTAAAAATTTAAAAGACCTCCAACACAATTACATTCAAACCCCCATAACTTTTAAACGGGTCAACCGATTTTCATCAAACATATCTAAGAACACCCGCACGTAAGACAAAAAAAACTAAATTGAAATCAGTTCATCCGTTCGGGAGCTATGATGCCACAGACAGACATATACACACACACACAGACACGTCAAACTTATAACATCCCTCTTTTTGCGCCGGGGGTTAAAAATGTGTTATTATTAGAAAGATATAAGCTGGGATGTAATTAAAAAAATATCCGCCAGTAGTAGATCTATGCCCTCTACATCCTATTAGATACAAATATCTTCATATTAAATTGAATTAAAGCAAACAAAACAAAGATGACTTTTGGTTGTACTAAAGGTAAATAAAATGTCTTTAAATCAAACTAACCGGGGCCTCGACCGTCGACCACTGGGGACCTAAACCGTGATCCTAAAATTGACTGTAATGTACCTTTTACATAAATAATGCTATAAGTGAATTCAATAAATAAACTAAAATAAACTTACCTTAAAAGTATTTTAGGACCAGTGCCTAAAAAGATAATAATAAAACTTATTTGGAAAATTCATTATAGATTGTAGAGCAAATATTACGAAGCGTTAAAGTCAATTAAAAGCTTACTACTTAAGTATAAAAGGTAGGTACATACAGACATGTGAAATCTCGTAAGCAAGCTGGCTACTAAAATTTGTATGCAAACCAATACAGACTGGAATCACATTGAAATATAATTATTAACTCTGTTCTTCGAAATTTAAATTAAAAAACACAAAAGCAAAAGCATCTTTTTGAGCTCCATAAAACCTCCGAAGTCCTTTGCAATTGCAAACGTAAACGTAAAGAGGTCGAAATGTAAAAAAATACTAGTAAAATACTCTTGAATACCCTTGATTTTAGAATCAAGCGTAACTTATAACTATACAAATCAAAACTAACTATTAATAAACTTGGACTTGCAAGCATTACGAAGCGAGGTCAATCAAAGTCAAGTATAAAACACAAAGCGCTTATAAAACTAACCTTCAAATCTCTATTTCAGGTCGAGGAGATACTCCAGACCCTTGGCCTATGGGACCACAGGAATACAATGTCGGAGCGGCTCTCCGGCGGTCAATCTAAACGACTATCTGTTGCTCTTGAACTTGTCAACAATCCGCCAATTATCTTTCTGGATGAACCAACTACGTAAGTGATTTAAATGCTAGGAAAAGGATATTGCTGTTAGTTTTAATGGTTGCAGTGTAATTGGGCCATCTTATAATGGTCTAATGGGTCTAATAGGATAGGATATGACCATATTTCTGAAGGTATACTATCAGATATGTAATTTTAAAGTATATTCGAACATAAAACTTATATATTTGGGCTAGAATTGTTTTGATTTATGTTCAAATTAATAGAAACATGTACCTATAAGTAAGTTAAAATGACTGCCTGTCCATTGAAAACTCAGGCCTTGACCTTTACTCTGCAGGTTACTCCGATTAGACCTTTTTTCAGATTTAAAGAAAAACAAGAAGCAAGTTGTTATAGTTAACGGGATATTTACCATGTATATTATTTATTTCGAGTTTCCGATATTTCGCCATGATCACGGGTGAACTACGAATTCATTTGTGATCATGGCGCTTGCAACAGCGTCGAAATAGCGTATAATAAAATTTGAGTGCTAAGAACCATGATAACTATAAAAACTATAAGAAGCAAGTTGCCTCTAAATTATGACTCCCTATTTTATAGTGGTTTCCATCTAAGAACCTAAGTACTGTAACATAAACTAATAAATTAAATACAGAAAAGAAAGGTCGATGATCAATCAAAGAACAAACAATGCAATTACGATCCAATGATCGATCGTTTATCCGGTTCTTTACTCCTGTATCCACCATGTTTTTATTACTCGTTACTCATAAAGAGATTGGTTCAAATAAAGCCATTGATCGCTCCACGTTTAATCCAAGGATTATTCTTTTTGTTGGAACGAGATTATTTGTTCGTAACGAAGAAGCGGTCGCCTAATTGGTTTTTTCGAACCATCTTTGTTACAATGTGGGTGTTATTTGAAACAAAAATTGTGTTTGGATATTCATATCTGCATTTTAGAGGGTTTTAAACAAACCTGAGTACCATGGTTATACTTGAATGGCGTATGTGATTTTATATTGCTAAACCCCACCAACACGCATTGAGCAAGTGTGGTGATGACGTGTATTCCTCTTCACACTTTATTGATATCATCAACGAAACTGATAAGAAAATCATACTGCCTGCAAAAATAAGCAACAGTCCTTGAGTAGGATTAAAATTTGTACAAAGACACTACAACATAGATACTAGAATAGTAAAAAAAGCCGTGATTCCAATGGTGCAAGCCAAGAAATAAGTTCAAACTTACACTATGTAGTCCTATATCCCTTTCTTTTTTCTATTAACTGCGTCCCCCAAAACCCCTTGGGGCTCGTGACCTAGTCAATACAAAACTTAATTATTTCACTGACAAAAGGGAAACGATAATAGTAAAGGAAAACTTTGTAATAGTTGTTAGATTCCACAAGAAACCTTTGAATCCTGTTCTATTATATCGTCGGTTCGTTCACGCCCATTGAAATAAGGTAAACAAAATTGGCACAATACTACATACATATGAACATGATAGGTTTAATCGCGTTCCCTAACAATAAAGTTTTATTGAAACCATGTTCGGCAAATAGGCTCTTGCTACTGATTTTGAATGGATACAATATTAATTTTATTTATTGTAGTAATTGTACTCAATTATCTCATGAATACGTATCGCGTTCAATCGATTTTGATATTCATTGGGACTTTGTAAAGGTTTCGTTTAAAAATATAATTGAAAGGATTATTCGAATACGTTTTTTAATAAAATTAAGTGGATTGGATATTAAATCAATTTCGTATAATAATTTATTGGATAATCGTTGTTATTTTATATACTTAACTAGTGCCTCCCGGCTTGGGGCGGGACGAATTTTCACGTAGACCATGAAAAAAACTGTTTTGGATTTTCACACAAAACTTGCCCTGATAATAAAGAACATACGAGTACTTAATAAATAAAAATCTACTTTAATTAATAAATATAATTACTTTTTATTGGCCGCCAGAAAAAAATTACCTATTCTGCCTTATTTGCGTTCATTTTTAGTCTGGTTTAACAAAACCTGGTAAGCATTTGACACCTTGTCAAAAAAATCTGTCACTTTGACAGTAATCAAAATTGATTCTAAAACCTGGTTTAGTGCTAAACCAGACTAAAAATGCAACGCAAATAAGGCAGATTGGGTTTTGCAACAGCGTTTCACCATAAAATTTTCGAAGACATAATCAGACATCTATCTTTGTTACTTCTAACAACAAACCAATTCATACTAAACATATTCCCTTATATACAATAACCTTTCCAACCTGTATCAAACTACAGTGGTTTTCCAAACGCCTGAAGGCAAAACGAACAGTAGCGTAATACGGTTGTAAGCTTGCTTTCAATACTTCAATTGATATGTTCCTGTACAAATTGTGGTAAGCATAATATTGAACTACAAATATTGGAAAACAATAGCATAACAATACACAATCAATCAATGTTCTTACTATAATATAAAGCGTAATACACACTATTGCTGAATACCGGTCGACACAAATGTCAGGAAAAGTTACTGATACGGGTATAGTCTTCAAGAATAATTAGAGGACAAATTATAACAACCTAATATTGTTTAAAGATAAATAAGACGTTTATAATGTATATGTAAGTTTAAGTATAATAGAACGTGTAATATCTACCTATATAATTCTTAGATATTAAATATTGTAATAACCAACAGGGTCCATAATTGATACTTTAATTATAGTATCACCTTTGTATTGTAACATTATGGTAACAATAAATATTTGAATTTGAATTTAATTTGGTGGCTTCAGACATTGCTAGTCGGGATTCGGTACTGCCGGGCGCTTGACGCCTTCATGTTGTAGGGCAACGCAAGTGAGCATATTGTCGACATGGTTCTTTTCATAAAGGCTTTTGGTGAAGACACGGGGCGGACCACTGACGAGTACGTTTTTAAACTATACCAAGAATACCAAAAATATTACAAACTCGCACTTATTTATAGAAGAACGCAGATAGGGCTTAATCCTATTTTTGAAATAGCCACAGGGTGGTTCGATTCTCATTCGAAGTTGTAAATGTTTTGGTTTAATTAAATTACAATTATATGACGTATCTTTTGATGTATTTGTAAATTATTTGATTGAACACCCAAAGAATATGTACAGTCACGGAATGAAAAGGTTCGTCACCTTAGAGTTGGTTTTCACTTGCACTAGTATTGCAAGAAACAATAATGCCAACATACAAATGTAAGAAACAGTAACATGCTAACATTTAAATAAATAGAATGACGTTTGCTATCGAATAAGGTTTTGCTTGATTTTTCTATCCTTTTTTAAACACTGCCTTGTGCACGCGGCATATAAAAACCTCTTTGATATTTTGCAATGATGACATTGACCGATTGACAATAGTTTTAACAGAAATAATAATGGCAGGTTGAACCAACAAGAAGGTTTAAGTTTATCAAAAATCTTGTTGACAAGATATTTATCCTGTCAAACAACACTGATCTGAATAATTTTGAACTTTATTATCGAGCAGTAGAACATTATTTTCCCTAACCCGAGTCTATTCTGTACCATAGTTTCAAAAGGTAACATGTTTTCGCGACACATTATACGAATCAATTTGAAAATTGACGAACCTTTTCATTCCGAGACTGTACAAAGTATCACATTGTGAAATTCCATTACAGGGCAAAGGCTTTCACTGATGTTATTAGAACAGTGAGAAGGAACAGGCGTTATTTATTGTCATATTGTCGTCGCTATCCAGTGAAATGGATTTTCTTTGTAACATTTTCGGTGCTTAAAGATCAACGTACCAAAAATATACCATAAAAGAAATTCGATCAAAAAATATACCTTCTTAATACTTTCATTATGATATATCACATAAAACCTATAATTTAAGAACAGCATAAAATAAACAATAACAATATAAATACTAATAAAAGTAACACTGTAAAATATATTCGGTTTAAAAGCTTAAACAAGAGAAAATAATAAAATTTAATAACTCTATAAAGCTCTTACTAAATCCGAATACTTGATGATATTATGTTAGTTTAAGAGGTGTAAAATATAACAGATTTACTTTATTATGTACTTATCCGAACTCAGCCCTTTTAATCCAGTAAGAAACCCTTGACATGATTAAGTAAACCTTGTACTCCGATCGTCAATCCATTACGGTCTGATTGCTTGCATTTCTAAAACAGTATACATCGATGCGTGTGTTCTATGAATAATTAAACTTGTACGTATACAAAACGCGTTGAGTTTGCAATTTGGTTCGAGTATCGAATTTGATTACTCTCCGTTCAGTTTTATTGTTGTGGTCTCGGCCTATAAATGTTTACCTACTTCTGGAAAGTACGATCCCATAATGTTGTAGGGTTGTCCTTTGGATTAGTTTGAAATTGCTATTGTCTTGGCTGAACCCCATGTTCTCACTTTCAAAGTCAGATTGGTTATATTTATACCTTTTTCTATTTTTGGATGTGATAGTTATATCTTAAGTCATGCCTTCGTTGTGTCTTGTTGTGTTGTGTCTTAATGGATATATTTAAACAAATCTGAATGGAATCAACGGTGATGCTACTAGCATAAAATTTAAATTTTACAGTATGGCGACAACAATACATATAAAAGCCAGTTCATAAGAGTACTTTAAGTTCAATATACAAATGTGCTATAGGTAATTACTATTTTTGGACGGTTAAAAATTAAAAAGAAAAACCCCATACATTTGGTCGACACCGGATGACTTCCTGAATCAATCGTTCGAAATAAAACATTGATACGACGGAAACCTATACTTGTGTACAACTCGCTAAATTCATTCATGAGACCATTAAAATTTTGCCTACAAACATTAATTTAAACCGGCGCTTTACTTTACGAGGTTATAACTCAAATTTATTTGTTTAGGCGCGTCAAATAAGTGTAAAATTTATAAACATTTTCGAGTGTTGTGTAAGAATGAAAATAAGTTAATAACGCGCAGTTTCTTGTAGTTAATTAAAATAGCATTCCTTAAATATTAAACTCTATCAAACAAAAGTTCTATAAAACATGTAACACAATGTGCAAACTTAGTGTAAGAATAACACTTTTACCGTTCTTCGTCTTTGTTTTAGTCACATAGCACGGAAAATCATCTGCGCCACACAGAGGAAAAGAATCCGTCCACAGAGTGAGATTTTGCTCTGTGGGTATAAAGTCAAAGATTAAAAGTGACAGACTGACATTTTATTCCACGATTTTTACTGTCCCACTGCTGGACAAGTCTCCCCCAAACATTTTCAATTATATTATCCCTATCCGATTCATAATAGAAAGTTTAAAAGAGATAAGTAAATAAAATTATTTTCTTTTCAGGGGTCTAGACATCGTTTCAATCCGCCAACTAGTGGTGTTACTGCGACTTCTCTCGCGACAAGGAAGAACGATAATCTGCACGGTACACCAACCGTCGGCGTCTCTGTTTGCGTTGTTCGACAGAATATACGTTTTAGCACGAGGCATGTGTTGTTATCAGGTAAATACCTATTGTTTATTTAATGTAAGTATATCTTTGCTAGGTAGTATTATAAAACCAAAAGATTTGTATGTTTTTTTTTTTGTAATTAATAAACTCAAAAACTACTCAGCTATAGGTACCCCAAAATTCTTTAACTAATGGAAAGCTACATTATCACCAAGCAAAATTTACCGTGATTTTTATCCAAATATATTCTTAATCTTATGCCAAATTATTATGCCCCTGGGTAAATTACTATAAATTATTAAAAAAACATTCCAGAACCTCATCCTTACACCCTGACCGAGAAATCAAAGTTATTAAGAGAGTTTATACTACATCTTCTGACCTATACATATTCAAATCATATAAAAATAAAAACAAAATGGATCCCAACACAATATTTCTAAGTATTATGAGTTAAATTAGAATTCCAGTTTCAAATCGATTTTCAACCGACTGCTGATTATTATTAGAAATTCCGGAAATTCTCTCATCATTTAGTTGATATCGAGCAACGCAACGCAAAGCTCAAACGGGAATCGCTAAATATGAGTGAGTTCAATTCAATTAATATATGAGTTTGTTGAGTGAATAGTACAGTAACTAGATACATAATTATAAATAATATAGAGAAGGATTTAGGGGAGACAATTGCCCAGCAGTAGAATTATAAGAGTTTATAAAAAATATTGGTACAAAAGACTAGTCTGGTGAATTTGTAATCTTTATTTTCACAAGAGTAGAACTTGGAAGTCCAAAGGAATAATTGATTATGTTATGTTACAACGCACCGAAGGGAACATCAAAATAGTACACACCCGCGCGGGCGAGAAGCTCATTCGCGCGGCGAGATCCTTGCTCTGAGGAGAACTTCAATTATACGTAAACCCATTATAATCTAACAAATTTGTAATCTGATCTAATCAAAGTAACAAACTTTGATTGTCTCAAATCGAACTAATTAGTAACACCGTCGCATTGATCAATCAAAAGTTTTTTAACCCAAATCAAAATGATTTATTCATTAAAATGGTCTCTCTCTGAAAATTACGTCAGGAATTAATTGGTTTAGCACAAGTTTGAGAGGACTTCCCCTGAATATTTGTTTGTTGTTTGTTTGGGAGACATCTGTAGTTCGACTTGTCATCACTTCTGTTTCAGAGTTCACAGTTTGTCTTCAAATTTGAGAGTTTTTTTGAGAGCATTTTATTTTGTTATTTTTATTTTCATAAATAACAATTTTAGTTGTGTTTTTTTTTAAATAATTGTTGAAGTTAGATGTAGAAAGTAAAATTTTTGTAAGTTTTTTTTTATATTTTTACCAGCTGCAAACGATTGATGCATTATTTGATAAGTCACGTCATTCGATTTTAATCCAATATGGTGGACTGGTAAAGATGGCGGTGTTGTTATATTGAATCATTAGTCTGAATTCTGATTCTTGACGAACGTAAAAAGCCTAGCATTAGTCCTTGCAAAAAAAACGGACGGAAAATTACAAATATATGAAATTCCTATAAATGTACATTCAAGTACTTGACCTATTTAATTCAAAACTCTTCTTTTCAACACCGTTACAGTCGGTTGAAACAGCTATAATTCTCATTAAGGTTAAAAAGGTACTTAGAGTAATAATAAAACTTGAGACAGTTTTAACATCAGTTAAGATTTATTTAACGTTCTTATGTTGCTCGAGTGAAAGTTAAGACTAATTATAAGTTAGAACAGGGTGAGACATCTGACTTATTGCTCTTTGCACCTGAAATTAAAACTATATAAATGAAAATGAATATCTCTTTCCCTTGGCAAAACTTGAGAAAGACTGAACTGAATTGGATAATTCTTTTGTGTTGTGTTCATTGTTGATGGGAGAAAGCTTATGTGAAAGATCATTTTTTGGAAAATTGAATCCCTGAAAACCGAGACGTGCCGCGCGCCATAAATTTAAGTTTTAATCAATGTTAAAACAAAATGTAAAGTAGTTTTTAATTATTCCCCTGGTTGTAGTGCATAATAAAATAGTAAAAATTTTAATTAATAAAGTTGTAAAATGTTGATGTCTTTTCCAAAGAATGAAGACTTGAATACTTATGAGATGGAAATTCAAATTAAAAATATTTCAGTGCAAGCAATATTGAAATTTTAATACGCTACCAAAATATTTAATTGGTTGTACCAACGAGCCTATTTATAAAGATCATCATTTCTGTCTTTACGTCTATTCAAGATCTATCACTGCTTCAAAAATTAGCCCATTAAGACGAACTAGATCTCAAACAAGAAAGTAAATATCGAAACACAGTTCAACAGAACCTAACAACAATTACATTGTACAAAACCTTTTTACCCATCTGTCCCACGACCTAGTGAGGAAAGTAGGTCTATTTGTTGAGGCCGGATTCCCTTTGAGTGGTACAGGAAGACCTTTGTGGCATGTTACTGGTGACAGAAAGGCAAATTACTGCCTTTGATCCTGTCATTAACTGGCGCACTCGGCCAGTTAGACGCGAGTTCGCGACTGCACTTACACTTATTAGATTTTATGTTTTACACTTTTGAAATTTTATGAGTGACAATTAAGTCATTGAGTATACTCGTATACTGGACTCACTGGACTGAATGTTTTTTGATAGCGCATTTCTGCTTGAAAGGACTTTTAGATTTTATGTCAGCGCTTTTATGCATGGTAGTACTTATGTTTTGGATGACTTTGAGTATAATGAAGCTCATGACATTATCGTCGTCTTCGCCTTTCTTCGATTTCTTCTTGTGATAAAGTGACTCAAGGTTGGTATTCAAAATCAAATAATTCAGGCAGGGCTTTAAAGAAGGACATAAGTGACAAACACTAACGGCAAAGGGTTCTGACAGAAGTTAGGTCCCGCATCTTATGTGGCTAGTGACATCATTAGATATATACACAAGTTAATCACAGTTAGGTTGTGGCATAGTTTCTGATAAATACTCTAGATAAGTAGTTAGGTACTCTTTAGGTATTAAACGTTGTTGTAAATCACCAGCCAATGGATTAAAATACCTAATAAATTATTTACTTAATTTTCTACATGTATGCGTAAGGAAAATTCCTAAGAAAACTTACATACCTAATGTAATGTATAAATGACTATGTTTTATCTCATGAAAAGATAGGTTTATAATACTTCTTGAGTAGGTTGTCTAAGAGGCGATATCACTTTATAATCTCATATTTTACACAACAACTAAAACAAATAGCTATTAAAACACAGCTACTTAAACTATGAAAGTTTACCTCTTAAATATCGCTCGAGAATAACTCGATAAAGTTCCGAACTACTTTCAGCTATGAAGCGCTCAAGTATCTTTACACACAAAATTGTCCTTGTTATTTTAATACTTGTTATTTGTTGTTATGGATTTCTTTAGTGTAGTTTGTCAATTTTTAAAATGTCTTTGTGTAACTTTTAGGGTTCCCTTGCAAATAACGACTCCCTTGGTCTGACTAATAACTGACTTCGACTTGATGACTCCCTTGCTCTGATTGATAACTGACTTGTTGATGGGTCTTATTTTTGTCAGAGAAATTACCATTTCTAATATGTATTATAGACCCTAACAGCCTGTCACTATGTATTTCATGACAATCTATTCAGATCTCAAGTCTTGTAAGACAGTCAGAATATCTGAACGCTCTAGTCTGGAGACAATTACTATTATGTCCTGTCAAAATATATCATCTTCTTAATATAAGTTAGGGCTAGGTTATAACTTCTCGTAGTTTGTAAATAGGTTTATCTGATTCAAAATATATTGAATTTTCACAAAGGTACCTACATATATAGTTTAACTTGATCTAAACATCGGCGAGATTATTATTAAACTTTACTCAAATAAAGTTTAAAAGCTATCACATACAGCCAAAGACAATAAATCGACAAAACATCCGAACTTACGTACTTTAGGACCACTGTCTTAACTACTTGACACTACTGTTAAATAGTCCTATCTAAACCCTTTAGACATTCAACAAGGATTAAACAAACTAATTTGCACTCTACACTAACTTCCCGACTACCAACTACCTCCAAATTCCCATAACTCGGTGCCCTTTAAGTAAAAGGTACTTACACATACAAAATTTAAGTCCCATAACTTATTTATCATAGGTAATATACGAGGGGGGGTCAAAAAGTTCGCGGAACGGAGGGGAAGGGGGGTGAAATAAAATACTGTACTATTTTTCTTTTTCAATATATTCCCCCTTAAGTCGAATACATTTTTCAGATCTCTCTATTAACTTATTAATACCGTCGAAAAAAAATGATTTGTCTTTGTCCTCAAAATAGGCCGAAATCGCCGACTTGACTTCTTCATCATCGGAAAATTTCTTCCCCCGAAGCTCTTTTTTTAATTTGGGAAATAAAAAATAATCACAGGGGGCTAAGTCTGGACTATAGGGAGGATGGTTTAACATTTCGAAGCCACAGTGATGAAGGGCAGCCATCGCAACGCGGCTCTTGTGTACCGGTGCGTTGTCATGCAAAAGCAGCACACCCTTTGTCAACTTTCCCCGCCTTTTCTCCTTGATTGCTTCTTTTAATTGTCTTAGTAGATTAGCGTAGTATTCTCCCGTTATAGAAACACCCTTATCTTTATAATCTATTAATAAAATACCCTCTGTATCCCAAAAAACAGTTGCCATGATTTTTCCAGCCGATTGTGACACCCTGTATTTCTTAGGGGGGGGCTGACCCTTTTTATGCCACTGCATAGACTCTTGCTTCGACTCAGGCTCATAATGATGAACCCAAGTTTCATCTGCAGTAACAAGTCTTGCAAAAATTCCTTCCTTGTCGGCGCTACAGAGGTCTAAAAACTCCTTTGAATACTCGACGCGCAGCTGTTTCTGTGGTGGTGTGAGCATTCTTGGCACCCATCTTGCGCTGACTTTTGACATCCCAAGATTGTCGTGTAGAATATTTAAAATGGTTGTAGGTGATACTCCAACCATTTCTGCAAGTTGTTTCTTCTTCAAACGAGTATCCTCCAGTATAAGATTCTCCACTTTTTCAACGATGTTTGAGGTGGTGGCCTCAATCGGCCGTCCTGAGCGAGGGTCGTCTTCAAGAGACTCTCTGCCTTGCTTGAAAAGGCTATTCCACTTGTACACCATGGTTTTCCCAGGGCAAGAGTCCCCGTATACTGATAACATTTCTTCCAAAATTTTCTGAGGTGGTTTTCCTTGCTTAGTGAGGAACTTTATGACGGCACGAAACTCGATTTTTTCCATGTTCAAGTTTTTCTTCCGGATTCACTTGTTTGATCGACGACAGGTCAAAGGTTATTGACACAATCAGGTTCAAACTTGGCATATATACTCACAAAGAGTTGCTCATTAGTTACTACCTGCGGCAGGTCCCCCACCCCCCGCTATCCCCTCCATTCCGCGAACTTTTTGACCCCCCCTCGTACCTAGTAGGAAAGGTAATCAACATAAAATGTTTTATAAGGTACCGCGACTTAAGCTTCGAGATCTAAAGGAGTTATGGCTGCCTATTATCGACCCATCATTTTAGGGTTAACTACCTCACGTTATAAACTTTATGTTTTGTCACTTTTAGAGCAAACACTCGTAACTAAGATGCATCATTTTTAGGGCAAAACGGTACGCTTCGGTGTTTTAATGCAGGAGGTATTGTTAATGGAAATATTGTGTGGAACCTTTGTTAATGAAAAACCTTTTGGAATATGATAGAAGTACTACTAATAACGGATTATAGGCTTAGGTGACTAATCAGCCACTAAAAACTCACCCACTGGGTGAGTAGCCACCTTGTCATTTTCTTAGTGGTCATCTCACCCAGTACTTTAGCCGATTGTGGGTGAGCCAACTTTTGAACGTCGTCCTCTCACCCACTTTATTAAACTTAACCTAAGGGACTACTTTCTGTTTATGTTCCATTATTTAATCCGCTGTCTGCCTATCAAAGTATATGTATCAGTGGCGAGGGGTGAAATTTTTCGAAAGGGAAGACGGCCCAAAAAAAACGACCGCGCCTAGACGCGTACCTACATAATTTTGGATGAGATGATGATGATGACAAACTTTTCTCCGGGGCTTTACTCAACAAATTCGTTTCTTGCTGATCATATGTTAATTTTAACATAAAAGTTAAGGTTTATTACATTGACCATTTATTATGTGAAAGTCCCATTAAAATCGGTTCAGCTGTATTGTTATTCGTCTGCTGACATAAAGATTTATTTTTTTAGAACACTAATTCCGATGGATTTATATACTTTTTAATCTCAAGTAACAAACACAGGAAACGAACACTTCTTGTTATATGTCTCCCGTTATCATTTAAATATAAAAAGTCATTTAAAAAAATTACCGGAGACAGATCTAAATCTAATGAAATTATTTCTATTAAATCTTTTACAATTAGGAAATGAATTTGTATACTTAGGAAGTTGCTGCCTCCTATAATATTACTGAACTAACTATTGATAACTAATTTAAGTAAATTCTGCTTATGGGAGGCACTGGAGTGCATAAAAGTTAAGTTAAATAATTGTATCTAATTATTAGTTATAATTCTTTAGTTATTATTTAAATAAATTAGACATTTTACTACATTAACATTCATTCATATTTTTAATGTGTGTAATAGTTATAAGTATCTTATTTAAACTAATAAATGCATCAAAAAATATGTTGTCATCATCATATACTCTTACCAGAACTGCATGCAATGTGGTATAAATGTTTAGAAGTTGATACCTATTTCAGTAGACTAACATATTTAATTTTAAAAAACTGTGCAGTTTTGAGAACAATAAACTTTCATACAGGTCGTTTGATAACATTTAGTTGAAATCAATCTAAAAATATTATATTATCACTTATCAAGAAATCACTAATTTCAAGTAGTATTTTAAGTCTAATTTACTAAATAAGTTATTCTCACCTAGCAGGTTATCCAATAAGTTGCTCAATATACAATAATCTTTTGTTTTGTTTTATTAAAAGTTTCACACTTCACAACACGAAAACCAATAATATCGAATATAAGTATTTAACTCACTAATTATATTAAATTTACAATTGAGGTATACGTAATAATAACTTTACAAATACTACTTTAAACAAATAAGTCGCGTAAATAATTATCATGTAAAATCGTAAAAATCAACAAAACAAAAACAAACACAAACTGTTTTTTTACAACGCGCGAAAACTTAAATGGCATGACACTTGACATACGCGAATACGCAAAACGTCAACAGCCGTGTTCTCTTTCTCTCTCTATCTCCTTGCATGGCACAGAATAATTAATAGTATCTAGCAGCAAGACGGTGGCCGAGCGTCTTATTTTTGGGCGTGAATTTGTGCGAATATGTGTCAATGTGTGCGTGAGTTTTTGTGTCGGAACGGTTCATTGTATGTAGTTGTGAATACGTTGTGAATATTATTTTTGTATGGCGCGAGACGCGCAAGGGAAAACGTTTTATCCCAACCGATTTTGAACCGTAACTTTTAGTTGTTAATGATTATTATGATTTTGTTTCAGTATGAGGTAGTTTGATCGTTTCTTAAGCGATGAATATTACGCTATGCATTCTTTTCGTGAATTATTATTTTAATTTTATTTATTTAAAACAGATTTTTTTAAATATGTGGTTTTAAGTAAGTATGTGTCGTTAATATTTAGTTGAAGTATGAGTGTTAGATAATTTAGAGTTTAGTAGTGTAAGTTGGTCTGTTTTCAAAAGGGAAGACGGTAGGAATCGTCTTGTATGGACCCCTCGCCACTGATATGTATAGGTACTTAGATACCTATGTTCGCATTAATATGTATTTCACACTACGTAACGGATTTTAATGTGGTTTTTACCAATAAAAATATTACTTATATAAAATAACGCGAACAAAACTGCGTTAAAAACTAGTAAATAAACAGCTCAGAATAAATAATTAAGGACAATCTAAATTCAGAGTAAGATTATTAAATTTACCGATTACCGGAACAGAATCAGTATCTCTGTAACTTTCCATTCATTTGTTAATGTTAAGATGCAGATTTCCCAAAGGCGTGGGCACGCTGAAATTGTATTCTAGTTGCAACTAACTTCAACTCTTTTGTTAGCATTACAACTACAATGTCTTTATTCATTGTCTTTCTAGTTCCTTATCTATGTTAATGATATTAAAATTGTTGGAATTTTGTTTCTGTGCAAAGGGTGTGGTTTTCTTAGATTCTGAATGTGTTTTTGTAAAGAAACGTAGAAAATTCATAATATATATCTACCCTAGCATGTTTTTCCCGTAGGATACTATATTTCTCCTCCTAATATCCTATTATCTCTTATAGGCTTGTAACAATAACAATATCTTTATTGCACTCTTCTGCGAGTGTTCATAGGCGGCAAAAGGGTTTACCCTCTATGTCATAAAATATCAAATAAAATTAATTGAACCAAATAGTACGAGTATAACGTTAACTATGGAAGGCGTTTATACAGTTTCTACTTACACAAATGTAATTTAACGTGTGGCGCCGGCCTAAAGGTTTTCGACAGAATGCTTTGTTCTATCAGGGAATGCAAAATATTATTTTTTTGTATTTTATTACAGGGAGCACCTCAACTCCTAGTTCCATACCTAGCCGAGGCTGGCCACATTTGCCCTACGACACACAACCCAGCAGACTTCGTACTAGAAACTTTGTTAGGAAACATGGAATCGACGGCTCAACTCTCTGAATTGTGTCAGAATGGCAAACTATGTAGGAAACTTGACCGGATGACTACCAGAGGAGGAAGGTAAGTTTAACTTACTTGTTTGACAAATCAGTTTAATGTTTTTACAGTTAATTTGGGGGAAGGAAAAGTTCTCTACTGTCTTCTTACTTGGCTGCTTTATTGAAATAACACTACTTTAAATGGATTAAGATTTTATGATTATTTTTCCAATCATTACTACGAGGAGTTTTAACCACCCTGTGAGATAAAAAGATGTTGATAGCGTGTAAAATAGGTATTAAGCTTTTGAAGAAATAAAATATTAAGAAAACTGCAAGAAAAAATGATATGAGTACGTACGTACCTATTTAATTTGGTAATTTCGTTCTGAATTCATGCGCATACCTACATCACCTTTAGTAGCATTTAAGCAATTAATTCAAACATATTTTTGGTTCTCATTACAGAAAGCCAGTCCTACATTCAGACGAGTCAATACAGAGGATATTTGTTGAACACGTGGCCAAAGAACAGACGCAGAAAATGGAGTTCCCCACCACATTCTTGACGCAGTTCTTTATATTGAGCAAACGCATGTTTATGCAAACTAAACGGAATTCCGTAAGTTCTTTTTATTTATAGACGTTGAATATAATTGAAGAGTAAATTTATAGCTAGGTTATCTTTACTACTACAAATTACCTATAGGTCTAGGTTATCGAATATCCTTATTGACGACCTAGATGGCAGAGTGGTCACCATGCCGGACTGCCATCCGGAAGGTTGCGGGTTCGATTCCCGTGCGGGGTGAATATTTGTGTGAACCACAAATGAATGTCTCGGTCTGGGTGTGTGTGTGTAAATGAGTGTGTGCGTAGTTTCTGATACCCTAGCTAAATACAAGTTTCGAACTTTAGGTCAGTTACTATAATGAGATGATGTAGTTAATGTTATGTTAAGTGTTTAGTGAGGTACTTATGTTATACAAGCCAGAATTCATCATTATCTTCTTGTCCAAACCATTCTTCTCAATGAAAGAAATATATCAAACTTATCATTTAAGACATGTCAACACTTCTATACTGAACTGACCGTCTTCCTTATGTATGTGATCTTTTGATGACTAAACGACTGAGGCTAACTAAAAATTACATCTTGAAGGACAAAACCTATTCGAGATTACTTTATCAATAAAGTCTTTGAAAGCCTACTTAGGTCTGAAATTCAAGAAGTGCTAAAGTTATAGTTACAATTACTAAAAATGAGTTTTAATTTCATGAGCGTTTCCGTGCTTCGGCGTGCACGTAAGCCATCGGTCCCGGTTGTCATACTAACATCATCGACAATCGTTACGTACCCGTAACGATTGTCCAATGTTAGATGTCCAATCACCAAAAAATGGTGTATAGCCCTCTGGCTTCTGAAGGTCTGGTGGCAGTCGCTTCACGTGAAATACTGACATACCGCGAAATCTGGTTTAACTGAAAACCAACCCCAAATAGACATGGGATAAAGGTTCGGAAAAGAACTAAAGTTATTACTTAAATAATCAACCTTATATATATTATTTTACAGGTCACATTATGGATACAACTAGCGCACCACGTTATATCAGCGGTACTGCTAGGAAGTATATTCTTCATGATAGGCAATGATGGATCAGCCCCAATAGTCAATTTCAAGTTCTGTTTAAGCTGCCTCGTTTTCTTCATGTATACTTACATCATGATACCTATATTGCTGTGTAAGTATTTACTATTAAAACTACTTTAAAACATTAATATGTATAAGCAAGTTCAAAATCCAGAGAATTCTGTTTTCAACATATCAATTTCCTTTCTATTTTGAAAGGAATAACCCTTTCACTGTGACCAATCAAACTACACTAATACTATAAAGAGGAAAGATTTGTTTGTTTGTAACGAATAGGCTCTGAAACCCTTGAACCGATTTCAAAAATTCTTTCACCATTAGAGAGCTACATTTACTCTGAGTAACATAGGCTATATTTAATCCCCGTATTCCCACGGGAACGAGAATTACGAGGGTGAAACCGCGGGGCGCTACTATTTCTGCAATAAGGATACATGGAAATCCGTCTACTTATATGTTTTAAAAACGTTTTCTTTTCTTTTAGTTCCACTAGAAGTACGAATGTTAAGAAGAGAATACTTCAACAGATGGTACAGTTTGAAGGCCTACTACGCCGCTTTGTCATTTTCTACAATACCTGTCATGGTAAGACACATTTTATTTTCAAAATTACTATTTATTTGTGTTTAAATATCTTCCTATAATAGGATATTATGTGACATTTTATAAATTCATGGAAGAGTGTATGTGTATGAATAAAGCCACGTCAAGCTCAATAATTGGAAATCCGTCGTTAATCTGTCGTCTTCTGCTTGGACTGTCTTTATTACTATTAGAACGAGGATTTGATGGTATGAGTTACAAAATATATTTTACTCAATAAAATAAGTAAATGTAAATACATATAATGTAATTTTGCATGCTGTAAAATGAAACATCGAGGATTTCGACTTAAATAAGTACGTACTAACATCCCGTTTTGTTAAATAATTATATAGGGTGTCCGGGCATCGATGTCGGATACTTTAAGGGGGTAAAATATGGTATTTTTTATCGACAAATCACGATTCCAATTTTCTCTAGCTACCTCCATTACAAAATGGCAGCCATTTTGTTTTGTTCAACTCAACGCGCGGGTGCTTGTACTGATTTAGTCATTGCTATCCATGTAAACGTCCTAGGAAGATAAAAGATGTCTCATTTGAAAGTTAATAATGTAGGGTATTGTTGAATGTAAGATTTCATTCCATATCTTAATTACAAAATAACAAAAAATCATTACAAAAATAAAAATCAATATTTTTTTCAGATTTTTTCTGCATTTTTTTATTTTTTTGTTAAAATTTGACCTATTAACCTACGTTTTTCATCTTGTTTTTTGATAGTACAGAATATTTACTTTTAAAAGAATCATACATCTTATAGCCTTATGTATGATAGTTCTAAAGTTATGACGGTCTGAATATGATCGTTAGCCAATAAAATCGTCTGGTATTGCGAGGAGTGCTCGACGTGCTCGTCCATGGGACTGCGTTGTTGGGATTATCTGACTTGGACTATTATTTAGTCCGTCTAAGTGAAGGTAAATGATCAAAAAATGCTTAATTTTATTCCATATCTTTATCATAAAATGTTAGAAGAGGATGATAAAAACAAAAACCATTATGTGTTTTCGTATATTTTTATTTGTCTTTTTCTTAAAAAATGACCCATTAGGCTACTTTTTTCTTTATTTTTGATAGTACAGCATATTTACTTAATGTATCTATGAAAGTTCAAAAGGTTAGACTGTTTGAATATGACCCTTAGCCACACAGTCCCACGGACGAGTAATCCTGAGAATGCGAGGCGATTTTCACGGTTAAGGGTCATATTCAAACCTCCGTAACTTTTGAACTTTCATACATAGGGCTATAAAATGCACGACTTATTTTTGAGTAAATATCCTGTACTATTAAGAAACAACAAAAAAAATGTATCTTAATGAATCAGTTTTTAAGAAAAAGAGAAATAATCTAAAAAATATACGAAAACACATAATGGTTTTTGTTTTTATCATCCTCTTCTAACATTTTATGATAAAGATATGGAATAAAATTAAGCATTTTTTGATCATTTACCTTCACTTAGACGGACTAAATAATAGTCCAAGTCAGATAATCCCAACAACGCAGTCCCATGGGCGAGCACGTCGAGCACTCCTCGCAATACCAGACGATTTTATTGGCTAACGATCATATTCAGACCGTCATAACTTTAGAACTATCATAAATAAGGCTATAAGATGTATGATTCTTTTAAAAGTAAATATTCTGTACTATCAAAAAACAAGATGAAAAACGTAGGTTAATAGGTCAAATTTTAACAAAAAATAAAAAAAGGCAGAAAAAATCTGAAAAAAAATATTGATTTTTATTTTTGTAATGATTTTTTGTTATTTTGTAATTAAGATATGGAATGAAATCTTACATTCAATAATACCCTACATTATTAACTTTCAAATGAGACATCTTTTATCTTCCTAGGACGTTTACATGGATAGCAATGACTAAATCAGTACAAGCACCCGCGCGTTGAGTTGAAAAAAACAAAATGGCTGCCATTTTGTAATGGAGGTAGCTAGAGAAAATTGGAATCCTGATTTGTCGATAAAAAATACCATATTTTACCCCCTTAAAGTATCCGACATCAATGACCGGACACCCTGTATATGATGACGTACGTTTCGTTTAATAATAAAAATGAAACATAGCTGTACTTTTTATAATTACCACCTATCAATGTAAATAATACCTATGTTTAAGCAAATAAATGAATTTGAATATAAACTAATTAATAAAACATTATTTTCAGTTCATCCTAGGCCTGACGTTTATTTTGATAACATACCTAATGTCGGGTCAACTGTTAGAATGGGACAGATTTGTCCTGTTCACACTGAGCGGGTTACTCACTGCAATGTGCTCTGAAGGACTAGGGTTAGCTGTGGGGTCGGCTTTTAGTGTTACTGTGAGTATATTTTTGAATAGCTATTGGTAAAAATGAAGTAACTATAAAATATAACGTTCCTTTTTAACACGAAAACTCATGCAATATCGCAAAAATGATTTATTTACTGATTAAAGAATTTCAAATGTCGCAGGCGATGATTAAAATTCAGCGTCAATAAAACGCACAGCAAGACACTGTGTCAGTCAGGAGTAACTTCATAAAACCTAAGAAGAACACCTACTGATATTAACTCACATGCACGCACGCACACAAATACACTTGTACCCAAATAAATACACACACCGACCCACCATTCGCACACACACACTCACGCATGCACGATTGCACGCAGGCACACGTACTTACGCACACAACTACATGATGAGACGTAAATAATAAGTTCCAAATTTTTATAGTGTAAACATTTTTTTTTCAGAACGGCTCCATAATAGGCCCGTCCATGGTAGCACCTCTTCTAGCCCTAAGCTGCTACGGAATGGGCTTCGGGCCTTTTATCGAAAGCAGTATGAAAGCGTTAATATCCGCATCATACCTTCGCTACGGTCTAACTGGGTTCTCTCTATCATTGTACCAGAATAGAGGATTAATGGACTGTCCTGACGACTTCTGTCTTTACGCTGACCCGAAATTACTATTGCGCGATGTAGGCATGACCACAGACAGTTACATAGTACAAGTCATAGGGTTGCTCGCGTTTACGTTCGTGCACAGAGTGTTGGCGTATTTCGCGTTGAGATACAGGTTGACGGCAGAGTTTTCAAATAAAATTATGTTGTATGTTAGTAAATTGTTGAAACATAATTAGTTTTTTGTAGGAAATTTTAAAATATTGTGATTCTTCTTTGCGTGTCGACTCATAATTTTGAGGACCAGAACTCGGCCACCGATATGGCACTATCAGTGGCCTTGTAAAGGTCATAATATTGTGATTGAATTCTACTTATTTTTGATGTAGTTACATTTAAAATCGTTATTTAATGTTGGCTCAAAGATCATGTAGCATGTGAAACTGCCTGGCTAGACAAATGATTCAAGTTCAATTGATCACACAATTATTATATGCCAAATACGTCTCGCGTTTTAAAACACCAACACGCACTATAATAATATTATAGTATAGGCAAGTGCTGTGATACACCAATTTACCGTACTAATCTTAAGCGAAACGCCTTTGCCGTTGCAATGGGAGAACAATACTTTACTTATACCTAAACTTAAGGAATTATGAATTACCTACAAACAATTATTATTAAGATAACTGTGATAGTTTTAATTAATAATCTAGATTTAATGTGTAAATAAATTAAGGTAATTTTATTTTTTGTGCTGGCAACAATTTAGCGGACTGTGATAATGAAGGCACTTGATTTTAAGAACTACAATTTGCTTTTCCAATTTGAACTTTATTTTAGTATAGTTAAAATCTAAAATTGAATATCAATAAAAAACAATGTCTTAAATTTTACCAAGGTCTTGCCATGTTTGTGTGATTTTTTACCTAAGAAATTGTGAATGGATAAAGGGTTATAATAAAATTTGTATAAAGATATTATATGTATGTTTCATTTACTTACTTATATGTACATTTTACTTATCTATCAAATAAATAATACAAATTAAAAGATATTCAGAGATTACCTAAGTTTGGTTAGCAACGATAGTCGCAAGTAAAAATATTTTTAACTTATAAATTCTTAGTTTAAATAATTAAATATATAAATCATATTTTAAGTTACATATTTTAGTACCTATTATATGGCATAATATATACACATAACTTAATATAAATGGCCTTTTTTTGCGTTGCATTTTTAGTCTGGTTTAACAAAGCCTGGTAAGCATTTGACACCTTGTCAGTCAAATCTGTCACTTTGACAGTATTCAAAATTGGTTGTAAACCCTGGTTTAGTGCTAAAACAGACTAAAAATGCAACGCAAATAAGGCAGTTAGCGTCATACCCAATTACACTACTTAAAATTGTTCTAAATAACTACTTTACAAAATGCTTTACAGTCTACTGTACAAACAGCTACACTATGGGCCTCTTTCACGATCTTCGAGTATAGTTCCAAGTACACTACTCACCAAGTAAAGTGAATATTATGTCTTTCTTATTTTATATCAAGTGACAAAGACAAAACTTATGAGTAACTACGGAACTTTACTTGATGATCGAGAAATAGGCCCTAATATTCACATCTATACACTACAATATACGTCTTTCCAAGTATCCTTAAGATACTCTTTCACACAAAGATTTCTGAATCAATTTTGATGTAATTTGGTACAGACGTTTCTCATATCAGCAATTACAAGTACCTTGGTAATTTACCATGAATAAGTAATACTCTTTATTCCATTTTGACGGTAAGTCAGCCATATATCTACTATTTTCAACATTTATGATTATTTCGTATATTTTACCTCTCAAAGGCGGACTTTGATATCTCTTTCAGTATCTTCAAAACCATCATTGTCTTCGCCGTTTTTACTTGGTTCTTCTTTTACTTGAGGTCGCCGTGGAGCTAATAATAAATTGTTTATTATTATCAAAACAAAGGTTTTCGTATAAAGATGTTATTTTTCATATAAAGGACAAAAGGGAGCCATAATCGAAAAATGTGTGGAAATCGGTTCAGTATTATGTATAATTTTGATACAATATTTTATATTAATGTGGATCAATAGATAAAGAAACAACATATTTACAATTTCAAATTTTACTCCAACATTGATGATTTTACTTAAAATTGAACTTTAAATCAAAGCAATAAAGTCTATATCAATATTACCTCCTCCGCCCAAAACAAGTTTGATGAGCGTAGAACAGGGAGAGTCTACGAGTAAAGTCAGGATGTAGGCGACTAGTGTTGCTAATCCAAAGTCGGCAAGAAACTTGAATAACTGTGAATACAAAGAAATACAATTTATTCAAATAGCAAAAAAGAACTTTTTTAATAAAAGCGCCATCTAGCAGTGACTGTACGTACTAATTAGGAACGTCTCAAAATCTGCCTTTTAACACATCCGGTACTAAATTTGGGTCCTCTTGTATTTAAGAAGTTCTTTATAATTTCCAAAGATGGCGTGTTTCTTGAATACCAAATTATTGAGTCACAATCATTTCTGTGCCGGTGACAGCGTCGCTGTAATCGCATCTTTTGGTTGTCAGTCTATTGAAAATGTATCCAAATGACATTGGAGTCAAAATGACAATAAGAGCTTCAAATTTTGGCCGCCGGCACAGAAAAGATTGTGTCTTAATATATTATTTAAAAAGCAGTATTTGTGAATAGTATAAGAAACCAATTACATACCGATCCATTAACTGAGAAGTATATAGGAGCTAACGAAGTGGCGTCTACAAAGAATATAAGCGGGTAATGTACTATGTATATCGCGTAAGACAGCCGACTTAGAACCTTCCAGCAATGCATTGTTAGAACCCAGTTGATGGGACCTGGAAAATATATGTAATGATGTGACACGTTTCTTTAAATAACATAACATAATCATTCGCTACATCATCTCTTTATAGTAACGGACCCCTAAGCTCGAAACTTATATCTGGTAAGAAACTTCGCATACACTAATTCACACATACACCCAGACTGAGATACGGGAATCGAACCCGCAACCTTACGGCTGGCCATCCGGCATGGTGACCTGCCATCTAGGAAAAACTGCGGTACGCGGCTTGTTATATTAGAATTATCATGCCACAAACAAAACACAACTGTATGCCCTACAAAATAAAGTCTACAATTCTACGTACCTCCATACCCGTGTACGCAGGCTAGCACTATCCAACCTATAGCCATCGCCCATACAGCTCTCATATACGAATTGAGTATATTGTCCACAACTTGATTGTCCCAATCGAGTTGCATTACAGCGTATGTAGCATAAGCTATCACTGCTATTATTGTTATAGTGCATAACCAGAGGATTGTTGATGCGATCTGTGGAATAATATGTGAAGACATTATAGTTAATCGCCGTATTATCTTCTATATATATAAAAATCAATTGCTGTTCGTTAGTCTCGCTAAAGCTCGAGAACGGCTAAACGGATTTATCTTATCTCGGTCTTGAAATGTTCGTGGAGTTCTAGGGAAGGTTTAAAAGGTGAGAAAAAATCGAATAATTGCCGGGAACACGGGAACGGGTACTACGCGGGTGAAACCGCGGGGCACAGCTAGTCTCCAATGAAATTTTTTTGAAGAAAAAACTACTCATGCACTTAACCATAGATACATCAAGAGAAAAATAAAACTTTTTTTAAGCTTTTTTATGAGTTTCTATGAAATACGACCATAATAAAAAATTTGAACTCGACGTAAATAATGAATTTTTCATAGAACTTACCCTTGATATAACAATTTGGCGCCCTTTATACAGATGCAGTATGTATCCATAGATCATACCGACGAAGAACGGAGCGGCGCGAGTGAGTGTGTTCACGTAGTAGTAGGACAGATAACGTATTTGTTCATTTGGATCATCGCTACGGCTGTCAACAATAATAGTTGTTTACATTATTATGATGGTGAATTGTTCAAGTGGGTGGTCAAAACTTTGCTACAAGGAGTCTTGTCGCCGAATTTGATAAAAACCAAAACTGCACCATTCATATTTATTTAATCAATACAATACCCTACGTACCTATTTCTATGTCAAAAATCGTCACACCCTGTATTATCAAGCCATCAAGAAGTGTTGCTAATATTGTTCAAATTCTGAGAAAATGACATAACAAACTAAGGGAAGATGCTTAACCTATTTAGGTTCAGTGGTATCACGACATACAGACTTTCGCATTTATAATATTAGTAAGGATAAATAGAAGTATGTACTTACGAAGGAATAACAGGCCCAGCTTGGAAATCCATCATAAAGTTGAACGTGGAAGCCGTAGCTAAAGTAACAAGTAAGGCTCCGACAAGGGCGATCCATGACACGTATTTCTTCTTTGATAAAACAAAGAATAGAACTACAGGCGATAATATGTATAGCTGAACGTCGATCGCTAAGTACCAAGTGTGGGCGAGGCACTGAAATTGGAAATGATAATTCATTAAATTGAAAAAAAACTACTTAATTTAAAACGGGTAAATAGTGTAAAGATTAAGGCATCGGAAATCGAGGGGTCAGTAGTTTGATACACATTTGCATTCACGTCAATTCACTCCAGACACAAGTCAAGTATACTTAAGCTTAGTTGGAGGGTTTAACATGACTATTGAGCCACAATATTTTCTGTGCCGGCGGCCAAAATTGAAAGCTCCTTTTGTCATTTTGACTCTTATGTCATTTGGATACATTTTCATTAAACTGACAACCAAAAGATGCGATTACAGCGACGCTGTCACCGGCATAGAAACGATTGTGACTGAATACTAGTAATGTGCAATGTCATGGCGAATGGTGAACGCGATGAATGAATGTCATGGCATAAAAATTGTACCAAAATTATGTATATACTGGTTGTGACAAACCGCAGGGGTTTTGCAGGAGTGTTTTTTTCTTAATCGCGCATATCGTTCAGTGGTTCTAGCTGTGCGTAGATAGATCAGTCAGTCAGTCAGTTAGTCAGTAACGGTTGCCTTTTATATAAATAAATAAACAGACTAACTTACCATTTGCTTCGGACTAACCCAATTCTGTACATGTAACAGAGTAGCCCACCAGTACATTCGACAGTTTTGCGTCAAAGTGCCAACATGTGACAAATATGGGCCATCGAACATATGGATCAGTAATGTTGCATGTAGTAGGACGAAAGCCGCCAGTATGGGAAACATCCGGAGTAGACGGTTCAAGTAAAACATGTGAAGATTCTTTAGGAGTTTTACTGTAACATAAATAATTAAAATAATTCTTTATTGCTGTGGTGATATAGATTAATAAAAAGTACAGTGTGTGACAGTTATTACGGGTAGTTAGCCTTCAGAAATCGGTCATTAGGCTTAGGCCAAAAGAGCGTAATTTTGTAAGTTGTGAGTCGCGTAAAATGAGTCGCGAAATTTACGTTCAACTGAATTTCGGTTAGACTGTCACACGGACGGAAGTATTTTCAGTTGTAATACGAAACATTTGTACGGATCCTTGTATCGTGCAAGCTACCCACCTCACCCCGACCGAAATTCAGTTGATATTATGCGTGTGAGTTGGCAGACAACTCATTTCGCCGTGTGAATCAAATAGGACTTTTCTATGAAACTGAATGCAGCAGAATTTCTGCGACTCAAGACTCTCAAAATTACGCTTGTTTGGCCTCACCCTTAACTAAAAACCATTGCAGCACGCACAAACGATCTAGAATAGAGAAGTTCAAGACTTGCTTTTATGCGTGTTGCTTGTATTTTATTAGTAACATCCTAGTATCTAGTAATAGCGTCGGTGGCGCAGGGGTTAAGGCCGTTGACTTCCGATCGGTAGGTGCCTCGAACCCCACTAGTCTCGCGACTAACCAATGTGTTTTCAATTTTCGAATTCATAAGTACATTAATATCGACGCTCTTACGGTAAAGGAAAGAAAACATCGTGAGGACCTGCACACACGTGGGAAGAAATTCTAAGGTTATGTGTGAAGTCGACCAACCCGCACTTGGCCAGCGTGGTTGACTAAGGCCAAATCACCCTAATTCAGGGTAGGCTCGAGCCCCTAGGTGGGGACATTATAATAAGAGCTGGTGATGATGACCCTAGTATCTCCAAGAAGTCGAAGAGCATGCAAACGTCATATAATACTTACGTCCAGTAAGTTTCCCAGAAGTAGTGAATACTAACAGAAGCCCGCTCAACATAAAGAACGTGTCCACAGTGATTGGGCCCATTGTGATCCATATTGATTGGGGCGAGGTTATCCACTGAAACAATATTTAAGAAAATAGTTTATTTTAAAAGTCGCACCAACAGCATTTGTTTACATGTAAAATTTTTTTTAAGACTTGCCTATGTATTACCATTTCAAATGCCCTGCGGTTTTACCCGCGTTAATCCTAATCCCGGGGGTATTTTAGGATAAAAAGTATCCTATACGTTATTCGTAGTTATAATAATCTAAATGGCTTATTCCAATCTGTCCGACAAGTAGTTCGATCATCTAGCTACTTGGACAAAAATATTCCAAATAGTCCGACAATGAATTTTACGGTACACTCAAATCGGTTCAGAAGTTTTTGCGTGAAAGAGTAACAAACATCCAAACCAACAAACTCACAAACATACAAACTTTAGCATTTATAATATTAGTAGGATATCTGTAACTGTGTACATGAAGCATTAAATAAATAACAAAAATATTGTACACATTTTTGTATGCATTTTTTACAGGTGCAATCAAATCAACATATTAATTGGTAACGATAAGCCAAAACTTATCGTATCACGATCTAAAAGATAATATTATCGATCAGTAATGTGAGCGCGTGCCAAACGCATCGGTACACTTGTTTATACAACGATTCACTTTCTGATATGAACCGATTTTTCTCAGGAAGTGTGAAGTATGAACCGCAGAATGAAAGAGATGAAACGTTGCTCGTTTCGAGACACGCGCTCGCTAACTAGCTGTCAGTGTGGCCTGCACTTTATGGGGTAGTATGTCCTTCAAAAAAAGTCTAACAAAAAATATTTTACGCATATCTCTAATTGACTACAGACTATGATTAAAAAAGGGTTAAACAACCGGATTTGATACCATAGATAAATGATACCGTAAAGCCATTTTTAAGTAATATAAGCCATCGCCTTAATATTTTCTAACAGCTAGACTTGTAATCTTCGATGGCTCAGTTGGTTACAGGCCGGTTAGACCGTGGTGATACACGGCCCTGGATTAAAATTCTAGCTGATGTAAAAAACTAATGATATTCTAAATTTTAAAAAATCTCTATTTTGACTCTTATAACAAAAGAAGTAAGAAAGAAAGAGACAGCATTAAAAGGGACTATTCACACTTATACAGCTATTCAGCTTAATTTCATAGAAAACTATGATTTTGTTTGGAGGCAAGACAAGCTTCATAGAAAACTAGTAAGAGCTGAAATAACTGTGTGAAGTACTGTTAGCGTCAGACAAAAGGTACCCCCTTTTTGTAATGCTCACTTTGGTATTACCAACCAAGAGAAGTACCTTTATCTGATGCTGACCGTATAGGAAATAGATATAATACTCACATTAAGAATACCAAGTGGATTAGCTATAAGAAACAGCTGGTTCACATAAGTATGTCCTACTACCACCCATACCATAGCTAAGGCTCTTATGCCATCTATACACTCTATGGCACCTGGAACGGGTGTGTATGTAACTAGGCGACGGGTGTTAGTCACTACTGAGAACGATACGAACAACTTGCTAAGGCGTTTTGGATCTGGAAATAAAAACGTGGCTTTAACATCTTTAAACAACATATACCATGAAAACAGGAAGAATATAGGTTTTTAAGGTACAGTTCCACGGTGAGCTATGCGAAGTAGAGCTTGAATTGGCCAACTTCCCCCCTCTGTGTTTGGCTGATTGTAATTAGCTAATCACAGTTCTCTAAATCTCCAAGATAGAGCTAAGAGGTTACGAGAGCTGTGATTGACGGCAGGGTCGTAGCAAGAAGTTCAACCGACTTGACTAGTTCTTCATCATTGAGGATTTAATAGTTCTTAGGTCTTAATATTTTTTTGTCTAGTAATAGTTCACCCTGCTTGTGACCAGTGCTGCTCTGGCTCAAATTCGACTCTAGCTACAGCCCTGATTGACGGATCAACTAATAGTTACTTCTGTCGCCTAACGACTCCTTCAACTATGAAGAGTCACAAGCGTTTTGTCAGTCTTTAATAACAGGATATTAGGAGAATTTTAAGTATATAATGGACAGAAGTGGATGGGGAGATTATGTTTAAAAACTTTCTCTAACATAGCGAAATGCTAATTTGTAAGATATTATCTACAAATAAGTAGACACATTTAATTTATTACAATACACCTGCAAATGACGAATCATTTATGTCAGATAATCACAATCAGTATTTAAAATCTCTCATAAAACCAAAAACCCAATTCCAATTTCATTGTATGTAAACAACAGGTGTACAATTATCAAAAGATAATAAAAAAACTGTTATACAAACACTTATAATAAGTAAAATTATTAATAATAGAGATTAAAACGTTAAAATTATTGATAATATATCGTCTATGAATGAATAACACGCGTCGATTATGTGAAAATCCTTTACATCCGCCTTAACTATGATAAATTAATATTTATCTATACTTCAACTGGATTGAACTGAATTTTTGGCGATTATATTATAGGTAGTACTGATTAATTTGCAGTATTGGGAAAATTTTATTTAGGTATACTAATTATAAACCTAAATCTATACTTATATTATAAAGAAGTAAAGATTGTGTGTTTGTTTAATTGTAAGGGGTAATCTCGGGATCTGGGAACCGATTTCAAAAATTCTTTCACTCATGTAAAGCCAATTTATCATTGCGTGACATACATATTTTATCCCTGTATTCACATGGGAACGGGAACTACGCGAGTGAAACCGCGGGGCGCTGCTAGTACTGTTATAAAGATACAGAGCTTTTTAAATGCGGTAATGAAGGAAGTATTTTTGGGAATACCTTTTCTATGGTTAGCTTCTATTACGTGCAATAATCTTTTATTATAATTTAGTATTATAGACACCTACTTAACATGTACATAATTTAATAATGAACTCACCTACTCCCTTGAGAAATGTTTGATTAACATCATAAGCTGTGCTGGCGGCTACTAGAAGTCCCAGAAACGAAAACAGAGCACTGAAAAATAAAAATATTGCTGTTAAAATGTTAATAAAAAGAACGTGAAAGACGTGTTTTAGAGAAGTCATTATGGTATGCAAAATGTTGCATAACTAATGAGTAAGGGATTAGACACATTTATTCAGCTCCATTCAGCGTTTGTCCATACAAAACAACGATTTTGTATGGAGACGATTCAGCTGAATGGATGCGTACGCGTGCGTACGCATCAACATGACAAACGCTGAATGGAGCTGAATAAATGTGTCTAGTCCCTAACACTGAAAGTGAGACATCATCCTCAAAATAAGAGCACATGCAAAGTGGTTTTTGATGATTAAATCACAAAACCAATTCCTAGTTTTCTAGAAGTTAACCAACCAAACCAAGCCAGTTGCACCGTTTTTTTAATATTCCAATATTTTTAGATTTGAAACCTCCCATTGCACAGCGAATCAATAAAAGGGGTATAAGGATATTTATTCAGCTCCATTCAGCGTATGTCCATACAAAACAACGATTTTGTATGGAGACGCGTACGCATCCATTCAGCTGAATCGTTTCAAAATCGTTGTTTTGTATGGACAAACGATGAATGGAGCTGAATAAATATGTCTAGTCCCCAATTAGAGAAACAGGTCGATATTTTACTAACAACTTTGCTAAATTTCACATATTTCTAGGTAACCATATTTTTGAAACCATTATACTTACATGGCAACATAATCTCCAGGTACCCATCGCTTGTCTTTGGGCAGTCGGCAATACTCTTCTTGATATTGGAAGCCGTAGTTAGTAACGTTAACATAGAGCGATTGTAGAAACTGTTGGGTTGAACACGTCTTGGGTATGCAAACAGCCAGAAGGAATGATAGATCTGTTGTATTGATTTCTGTATCTCTGGAAGGTAAATAAATGCACATAAATATCGTGATACATATCACAAAAAAATTTTCCTCATGAGCATCTTCTGTACCCAAGCTAGAATTGTATTATTATTTTTTCAGAAGGGTTCCTGGCTATACCAACTTTTTAAAACAACTTCCTTCCGTCGTTTTATTTTATGCTATGTATCCAATTTGCTCGCTCGAAATCGATCAATAAACATTATGGATTCAATGATTTTCAAATTACAAGGAATGGTTCAGCCTCTATTCGTCGTGCCCATTAATTAAGCAAAAAAAAGAAATTCCCCATGTGTTTCTATCAAAATATTTACTAAAAAATTAAATTCATATGCCAACTTACTTAGCTCCAAGCGCGCTCCTTTGTACATTTTGATATACATTAAAAATTTTCAAAGTTTCTGGACTTATATCATCTGGATTTAATTCTGGCCATGGATTTTCTGGCAATGTGATTCCAGGCCATTTTAACTCCTGGTTCAAGGGTACTCGTATAGTGCAGTATTTGCCTTCGATCGTGGTTTCTTCTGCGGCTTCCTTGATTTCCAGACATTGGTAATAGTTGCCGAGGTCGACAAGGTTTCCTTCGAGTATACCTCTGGGAGTGCGTATTCCCGCATCGAGAACTGTGGAAATAACATAATGATGTGAATATCATCATCAGCTCATATGTCCCCACCGAGGATCTCGAACCTATCTATAATTTGGGCGATTTCGTATTAATAACTATCATCTGCAGTCTGCACATTTTTTACACGCTTTTTATTAGCTTCACCTGTATGTTTGTATGTTAGTATGTTTGTATGTTTGTTTGTAACCGACTTCTTTGGGCGCTATTTTGACCCACTTTAAACGGCCAGATTTCGTTCAAACTTTGTAGATTTATTGAGGACCGATGACAATACACTAATTTGATAAAATTATTCCATTTTTCAATTTGCAAATTAAAAAAACAAGCTATTATAAATAATCCAAACTAAAAAGTAGAAAATAAATTATAGTTTAAAAAAACTAAAAAACACGCTTTTTATAGAAAACCGAACTAAAAAATAGAAAATAAAAAAAAGCGTGGGGTGCTTTTTAAAATATTGACACCATGCACCCCACGCTTTTTTTTATTTTCTATTTTTTAGTTCGGTTTTCTATAAAAAGCGTGTTTTTTAGTTTTTTTAAACTATATTTTTTTCCTTTTTTATCTACTAATAACATTGTAAAGAGGAAAGATTTGATTGTTTGTTTGTAACGAATAGGCTCCGAAACTAATGAACCGATTTCAAAAATTCTTTCACTAATGGAAAGCTAATTTACCAGTGCGTGACATAGGCTATACTCTATCCCCGTATTCCCACGAAAAAGGGAGTTACGGGGGTAAAACAGCGGGGCGCTGCTAGTTAATACATAAGATAATAGAATGATTGATTATGATACAGAGAAGTTAGGTTCCTTACAAAAAGTATGGCATCAACAAAAAGTTTATTTTTTCAGGGATTGGTGTCACCAGGATGTCGACTTAAACGAAGGTTGTGGCTTGGCTACTAGACATCTAATCGTAGACTAATGTCTACGATTAGATGTTAGGTTATCTAACACATTACTTAATGAAATCTATTCGACAAGGTTAGATTAAAACATTGATTGGGTTTTAGTTGTTTTTAAATTATTAGTTAAAGATAGGAAATTATGTCAGTTTTATTTTATCGTGGATTATGACGTAGGTACCTATTTACGAGAAAATTTTACGCGTATTACGTTTTTACCGTATAATTTGAACTATGTTCTGTTTCGCTCACCTAGTAAAGTAACTAAAGTAATAATATTTTATTAGATTTCTATTTCTTTACAATAATCTTGATACTAGTACATATACACTCAAGTTATTATATTATACTAGCTGTACCACGCGGTTTCACCCGCGTAGTTATTTTGTCAAAATGCAGTACTTATTTTGAGTTCTGCGGCCTTTTTTTAACGCGGTGAAAATGCATAGAACTGTGAAATGCATAAAACATACCACCGTGAGCCGAGATTGAAAGGGCCCCCGGGGCATGTAGGGCTCTCCCAGCCTAGAAGGGCTTGGCCTACCCACTAATAACACAGCGACTTCCGATAGTAAATACATTAACATAACAGCCATAAACCTAATAACGCAATTAATAGTAATGGGTGCTTACATACTCTTTAAAATAATAAATAATTTATGTGAAAAACGTGAACCTAAACGTACCACTTTAAAAAACCAACGTCATACTATTTTAATAGACAACTATACATTTTAAATTAGCACAAAAATACCATTTTACTTACACCTAGCCACCAGTCCGGTATCATTATTAATCATATAATTCAACTGTTGTTCACAAACATCCGAATCGAGTACACTTTCAAAAAACTCCGGATCAAATATCAACTTATTTTCAGGAACATCTCTTTCAATGTATCCGTTCACTGTACTTAAAAGTACTACTAATAAATATAACTGTGTATTCATGGTTACTATTTCAACTAATAGTTTGGTAGGCAATGAGTATCCTATATATATAAAACACTGATTTAATAATCTTATCAATATTTATTTGAGAGATTAATATTATTAATGCTTAAAATTTATCTGTGTAGCAATAGGCTTCTAGATTTATGATAGTCATGGTAATTATTTATTGTTTTGTATCTTTTAAGACTTGGCGCAGGTGTTGAGACAGTTGTGATAAGAATTAATTAATCACATTTTAATTTGCCTATTGATTATGTTGAATTACTAGCTTATCCGGCAAATATAGTTTTGGCAAAAAATATTATGGTGTTACTTATTATTATTTAGGCCTTACTTATTATTACATAACCTTTAGGCCATGCTGTGTTCAGATCTACCGAATATTCACAAAAAAATATCATAAAAATTTGTCAAATTTTTAAGAAGTTAGTCACAAACTTAAGGATTTAATATTTAAGTAAGTACCTAATGATATCTTTTTAACCGACATTTCAATGTGACATCGAAAATTATAATTATAAATACACTAAAGAACTTAAGTACTCTTGTACTTAACTACCTCTAAATCTTTATTTTATCACTATTTAAAGAAGGTAAAACAGTAGGATAAAATTATATAACAAGTACTTAAATAAATCAATACTTAGTTAAACAATTAAATATCATTTTGTCAATAGTATAGATTGTGATTAATTCGAAACCAATATTTACTAAATACTTAATTGAACAGTTAATGATAATATTATTTACAATTTCATATTGTTTGCAAACAAATAGTAGCTGGTTATTTATTGGTAATCAAGTACTTCCTAAATTATATTATTAGATCTACATTAAAGTTTACATTTTTTAAGCGGCAGCAAGGACTAGGTATGCAGTCCCGGATTAACCCTTAATCAAATTAAGCAATTGCCTAAGGCACCACGTCTGGCCCCCCCAGACGTGGTGCCCTAGGCAATGCCCAGAAAACACCAAAAGGGGCAACAGAACACATAAAGATAGGGGGGCCCCAGGGCCGTAACTATGCTTGAAATGACAAATGCCCACCCTTGTTGAACATAGCGAGCTCAGTGATAGCTGACTTTTTTTTCCGTCGTCAAATTCCACTCTAGCTACAGCCCTAGGGGCCGAAGGCTTGGATTGCTTAGGGCATCATGAAGTCTTAATCCGTCACTCTAGGTATGGGAATGTTGTACCTACTCAAAGAACACATGTATTAAATAATAATCCATATACTTTATTCGATTCCTGTGCGGGAAGAATATTTGTGTGAACCACGAATGTTTATCTCTGTCTGGGTGTGTGTGTGTGAATGAATGTGTGTGTAGTTTCTATTACCATAGATACAAGTTTCGAACTTTAGGGGTCAGTTACTATAATAAGATGATGTAGTGAATGATTATGTTATGTAATTGTTGTTGAATCATTCAGGCAATAATTATTTAATGTAAAATAAGTTCTTATTAATCACTAGCAGATAAATTATTATGACTCATTGATTTTAATATAGCAAGTGATTTCTAAACAATGACTTTGCAATTGAGTGTTTCTTATTAAAGTGAAATTCCCGCAAAAAGATTAATTTTAGTTTTCTAGTAATTAGACAAATGAAATAGATACCATTCAATCTATACTAATATTACAAAATTTTGTTTTTTTGTAACAAATAGGCTCCGAAAAAAAAAAATGTTTTTTTTTTATAGATGTTTAATTGTGTTTTTCCTTATATTTTAGTTTTTATTTTGTTTTGTTTTTAAGTTGTCTGTCTCATTACTTTATTGTATGAGTGTTGTGCATGCCTGTAATTGACACACACACCAGAACATAGACCATAAGTAATATTTTTGTAATTTTTATTTGTGTGTGTGTTTTTGGCAATGCCTAAATAAATAAATAAGTATATATAAATGAAACTGCTCAACCGATTTAAAAAAATCTTTCACTAATAGAAAGGTATATTATCAGCTAGTGACATAGGCTATATTTTATCTCTGTATTCCCACGGGAATGGAAACTACGCGAGTGAAACCGCAGGGCGCTGCTAGTAGTCAATAATTTAATACAATACACATTTCATTTGGATACTTATGTAAAGATTACTGACTACCGCAATTTATTTTCAAGTAGGTTCTGTTAGTTTCAAGTACCTTATTGTTTGCAATGGCAGTATTAAGTGTGTAAGATTTCAAATGCAGGTTAAACGCCTCTCTCTCTCACTGGTGATATTACAATGTATACATTTGTATTTTATTTTAAAAAACATTCAATTAAAAAATTTAAAAACCCCCAACACAATTACTTTCAATATATCCCCCATAACTTTTAAACGGGTCAACTGATTTTCATCAAACATGTCTAAGAACACTTGCACGTTAGTACTCCTTTAATCCAAAAAAACTAAATTAAAATCGGTTCATCCGTTCAGGAGCTATGATGCCACAGACAGACACGTCAAACTTATAACACCCCTCTTTTTGCGTTGGGGGTTAAAAAAAACCAGCCTGAGTTTCTTACCGATTCTTCTCGGCTGATATAATTCCGAATCAGTGGTAGATTCATTGACCTTCATAAGTGCCTCATTGAGGCCTTAATTGAATAAACAATATTTAATTTGAATGTAAGGATGCTAATTTCACATCATTGACTTAAATAAATTTTATAGTACATACAGTAAGGTGGATGAATGTTTGCAATCATTGCACATAAGTACATCATTCACTTAAATAAATCTTAAACATGAACCACTATTTTTATAGATAATTTACTCAGGACTAAGTCGTTAAGGGCCTATTTCACCATCTTCAAGTAACGTTCCGAGTACTTACTTACATGTTTTGTCTTTGTCACTTGATATAAAGTAAAAAAGAGACAAAACTAACTTTACTTTGTTATTAACTGTACTTGAAGGTTGTGAAATAGGCCTTAAGTCTAAAATTTGTAATTAAATAGTGTAATGAGCCACTATGTTCTATTAATAACCTTCTTAGCATTATAAATGTTTTTGAAGGTGCAATGTAAACAATAGTGTAGGTGTATAACATAAAATAAAAATATCACTGAACATACCTTTAAAAATTTTAATGGAGCCATCTTCGTGATCTTCGATTTTAATTTCATTTCATTTACTTATATTAAAACAGTATACCCAGTAGTTTTAGTAACTTAATGCAAAACAAATAATTTGAAAAAATATAAACAGAAAGCCCGCCCCGCCATGCGCCGGAACTAGTGATGTTCTTACTTATATCGATCGACTATCGTTTCGTTTTATCGTATCGAAGAGAAAGAAAACATTAAGCTGTATTAATAAATGTTATTATTACTTAAATTTTATTTTTAATAACATAGTGTAATATACTAGGGAAATTCATCATCATCATCTCCTCCACTACTAGACAGACTGGACTAGGCCTCCCTCTCCCGATGATTTCAAGTGGAAACGCGGCTAAGGAGATTTACGTATAAGTAAATATATTATTTGTTTTTATATTAAACTATTTGCTAAAGTTACTACATAAGTGTAACATGTAATTTCGAGAAAGAACAAAATATTTTTTGATAAGTTAATGTTAAAAAAAAATTTGAATGTTTTTTTTTTATATTTTTTTGGACAATGGTACTGCTGTCATAATTATTAAATGAATTTATAATTACATGATATAGTGATTGATGAAATTAATAATTAAAAACTATCCAACATGAGCCCGTAAGCCCTAAATTCAAATCAAAAGAAATACAAACTTTGTGATACTATGTAACTTATTAAATTAATCGCTTCCTATGCATATAGTTCATATAAAAACTATTTGTCCTAACCTAACTCATTCTTTAAATCAAACTATCGACAAATTTTCAACTCATGCTCATCACTATAGTGGAAACGTATTGGAAGTGTCACAAAACGTCACTGTCAAAAATGACAAAAAGTTATTGTAGCCATAATTACAAGTGTTATTATTTAAATTTTATTTTATTAAATAATTAAAAAAACAATGCATTGCAATGCAACCACGGACGTAAATCTCGTCATGAAACATATTAAAGCATATTCAAATTTGTACTTATATACAACCAGTAGATGGCGCTGCTTGCACCCCACAGCTCGAAATCCAGGTTTCCCTCCCCGTCCTATAGCCCCAGGTTTAACTAACAATACCTACATGCTTTGCCATATTCGTAGTTGGGCAAGACAGTTACTTACATAATAAAATGTATCATTAATTACATACATTGTCAAGTTTGTAACATTTCACACTATGTAACAGAATAACTGCGATGGTTAGTAATAGGTAGTAAAGTTAGTCCCTATTAATTAATAATGACACTATTACATTAAGTACATTTTCTTTACGCTAATCTTAATGAAATACCTACTACCTATTATGTAAATGAAACGAATAAAAATTACTTATGTAAGTACCTACAGACTTATTTATACTAGTACCTACTTATTGGCAATGTAAGTAGTCCTAAAAGTAACTAAAACTACCTACCTACCAACCTAATAAAAAAAATCAATTAATACCAACCTAATCGGTTTAGATAAATCTTATTGACAAATTAGTCAGAGGTTCCAAACACATAAACAGTGCAATGCGTATCCCTTATCCTTCTGTGGTACCCACCAAGATAAGGCGGACAGGTCCAAAGAGATCCGCCGGAGATATCCCCCGGCTAACAATTAACAATGAAACATTATACTCAAGAGTAATGCTGCCGATAATTACCTACAGGTAGGTAGTAGGTACCTACTTCACCGATTTGCTGAGCTTTAAATTATGGAAGCTTGTAAGTTGGTATAATTGAATGTGCTGAGTTCAGTAGCTTCTTATTATGTTGGTTTAATTGATTAGGCTTGTGTGGAAGTTACTGGAAGTAGAGTTCTATTAGAATTAAAATAAGTAAGTACCTACTTAACTATATTTACTTACCTATTATGTATAAAGTATACTTTTTAAACTTTCGCGATCGGAATTCATTGTTTGCATGATTTACAGGTCTTAATCGCGTAATTCTAATTAATAACATAATTATTAAAATCCGTCTTCTCGTGACCACAATCGGTGTAACCCGGTCGAAACGTCGAGGTAATTTTAATAATTATGTTATACACGATTAAGATCTGTAATTCATGCAAACAATGTATAAAGTGCTCAATTTTATAAATAGGTATGAAAATTGAGAAATGTTCCAATATCGACAATATCTAAAATACTTAGCAATTGTATACGTCACACGACCACGACTCGAATTGAATCCACGACCTTGGCGTGGCATTCAGGTACATAGAACCACTAAAGTGCAGAGGGACAACAGAACTGAAACTGTTTTAAGTAGAGTGCAATTTAAAATTAAGGACATGACCAATTAATAAGATTCGAACTCTAGTTTTCATCGCAAATTCTTGTGCTCTCAATTTAATTTCTCTTTATTGTTCCAAGGATCGTATTCAAAGGATCGAGACAGGAGATGAATTGATGCCTTCCCGAGCCAATTATAGGAATAAAATTGTATTGTTGATTGACTTTACCAAGATTTACTATGGGAATACTACGGGCATAAACAAATAGACAGGATATATCTATATTGGCCATTAAAATCAAATTCTTTATGAACCAATTCATTTTTACTTCCTTTGGTGTTATAGAAGGTAGCTACCTCTAGTACACTTACTTCGTCAAGGTAAATTAAGTGAACATTATTTTTGGGACCACATTCACACTTGTCTAAGTTGACTGTACTTAATAGTTTGACATTTACTATATTGACACCGGTCCTTTCGAACATAGTCGATTATCGTTTACGTCTCAATGGACCGCGGGCCATTCAATATGGTCCTTTCAGACTAAATACCCAGTGGACACAGTTGTTCACAATTAATTTAGCCATTCGTGCGAATGCATTACGTTTCTCACTCTTCTCTACCTTTGATAAGCAAATAATATCCTTAACACAAAAACGATATTTAATAAATTCCTATGTCTAGACAACATTTAAATTCCCCAAATAAAATAAAGACCAAAACCGATTGCGTGAACACTAAAATTCGGGGGCATTTTCAAAAAATATCCCCTTAGGACAAACTGAATGGCAACTAACTAATAAACGAGAACAGATGACTACCGTCCGGGAGAAACAGGCAATCAGAATTGAAACGAAATGGGAATTTGATATGCAAAAGTTAGGAACGTTTATTGGAATTGAACGTTTCAAAATTGATACCACCGAGTTTCGCAAAGATGCATCGAAAGCGGTGATTTGCAGATATCTTTATGATATCTTTTATTGGTAGAAATGTTGTTCTATAAGCGGAAAGATTGAGGGCATTTGATGGAATAATTTTTATTGATGCAATATCTTGCGTTTCGAGGAAATATAAATTAGAAACTTCTTTATTTTTGCTGTTCGTGATGAGCTGTTTTCAATACTTTTATGGTTAAGTTAAACTTTTTATTTGCATTCTATTGTAAAGTTGTGTTATGTTAAGTAAGTATGTTTATAATATTATAAAGTTTGATACTTTTAAAGTTACGATACGGTACATATTTAAATTTTATTTTCGTATCAGTTTACATAAATCCTAACTAATATTATAAATGCGAAAGTAACTCTGTCTGTCTGTTACCTTTTCACGGCTAAACTACTGAACCTATTGACTTGAAATTTGGTACAGGGGTAGCTTATGGTCCGGGAAAGAACAGAGGATACTTTTTATCCAGAAATTCCTACGGGAACGGGAACTACGCGGGTGAAACCGCGGGGCGCTGCTAGTACTTAATATGTTAGTATTAGTAAGAACTTGTTTACTTCTTTTTAGGTAGGTACTAAGGTTAAATTCTACGAATACATTATGTATTGTAGATCATTGCATTTAACCAAATCCGTTCTTATGTTTATCCAATTATCCTTACTCTATTTTCAAATTCAAAGAAGTTACAAATGTGTCTACAATTGTTAAGTAACTAATTACACAACACATGCATACTTAAAAATCGTTTACGTAACTCGTTACCGACGCATCCTAACTACGGATGGGTATCAATTTTGTAGTTCTATATGCGTTTTTAATGAGAGTACACGAACACTATGGTTTGAAAAATAGTCGCAGGTAGAGCAATAATTACTTTAACAAGACATAGCCGCGGGGTTAACAATTAATATTTCAAGGAACGTTTACTTTACTTGCTACTGTTAGGTCAGTGAACTTGAACTAATTGTGGGCTTTTTCTTGTGACATTTTTAAAGTAATTATCGTTACACATGAACATGATACTGGTATAAAGATGCTAAGTTATTTTTGTAAGTTAAATACTAATGTTCTGCAAAGTCTGGTTAAAAACCAACCCCAAAACAGAATTCGAAAAAGATTCTTTTGTGATATCTCTAACTTGCATTAGTTAGGCATGCTTGAAAGATTAAAGGATTGTGATCATATTTTTAATGATCCCAATATATTTTAATTACCTACTTACATCTAGATCGTAGTCAAATTCGGAAGATCATTTTGTCGGTGGGAGATGGAGATGGTAATGAATGATGTTATAATGCACTTTTTATTTATTTACCATTTTAGAGATAGAGAAAGCTCTATACGCATAATTATATAGTTTTCAATAGCTGTTTTTGAGAGCTTCAATGTGGGTGCATGTCTCGTCTATGTTATTGTAAAGTTTCATCAACACCTACTAACTAACCTAACTACAGGATAACGGACACATCAATTCCTATTGGTCGTTAAAACCAACAAATAAATCCATCAAGTATTTACATACAACAAGATTTATATCGTCAATATTTTAATAGTTTCATTCACCGTTCCGCCTACGTTTGCCGGCATTTATCTCTAAACCTACACACCAATAATTTTACAAAAATGGTACAGGTAATATGTATGGAAACTTGTTGCCTTTGGAGGTATTAATGAATTTATAATTTGCGTGGACCGACAACCGGGAACAATTAGAGTCCCACGTAGCCCGGAGGATGAATTTTAAATGGTAAATCTCCATTCGCAGGACTGGCCTGCCCATCGGACCTCTATGGTTTTTATACAAGTTTTATATTACCTTACTTTTGTATAAGTATGTGAGTCAATTTTTGAAACAAATTGTGTTTTTGTATTGATAAATTAATTTCAATTCTTTTTGTTTTCTTGTATCACGTAACGAATTGCAATTAGTTTTTTATAGGCGTTTATTGCATGGCTTGATGATTAGATATAGTTAAATTATGTATAAGGAAAATATATACTTAATATTAAAAATGCTTTAAATTATTTTAATTACTATGTAATAAAAAAAAAAAATTTCGACCAAAGACTTACTTCCTTTATGAAAAACAACCTCCATATTTCCCTTTTTCATTAACAACAGCAAAACCTAACAACAAAAATAATGACCACAATATCAGTATTCAGATGATCTTAAACACTGAACAAAGGCACAATAAACAACAACAATCTTCATCTGTACAGAGGCTTACCTGAATTTGAGGTATAAATAATGTTTTCAGTACATTATGTGTGCGTGTAGGAATTCTGTAGCTCGAGGGCCGGAAGACGACCAAATTAAGTAAGTGGGTGATTGGACTGTGCATGCAAATGGATGCGTAATAGCAGGAGTAGCGCGATGGTGTGTCGTTATTAAGTAGTCAATATTATACTGATATACATTAACGTTTGTAATATTTACTTGGGTATACGACACTCTCCTCAATAATGAGTAGGTATACTGAATAATATTTATGGATTTGCAGGATGAAGATGACAATATTTTTACTAATAAATGAAACCGATGGACACGTTAGTAGAAAGGAATTTTATTATATTTGTTGTGAATGTAATCACGTTCTAGAAAACTGCTCTAATTATTTTGAAATTAATTGTTGTGTATGAGTTTACAATGGAAAAATGTCTCACATCTAGGAAAATTTGTCTGATATATTCGAGGAGAGCTCATCTGTAACTATGATAGTTTTTAACAAAAGGTTTTTCTTAACTACAAAATTGAACGGATACATTGAAACTGTACTGACGTCATGGAATGTCTCCAAAAAGTAAATATCTTCTAACATATTGAACATAACAAGAATTTAATTAAAAAACCACTGGAATTTAACTATTGACATCCCATCAGTTGTAATTATGTAGATTAACAAAAAAATCGTATTCGTATTTCATAACACACAAGCCAGATTAAATTTCTAAATCATATTTCTCATCAAATTATATTCCGAATAATCAATTTTCGGTGCACCTTGTGGCTTGTCACATCGGAACCGGGAACCAATGAACCTGTCACACGAATACAGGGCAAATGAAAATGGGTAGACGGAGCAGAATAACTATCAAAATATTTGATTTATTACCGTATACGTAAGTATGTACTCATTTACACTACAATATTAGGAGGTAGTACTTACATTACTAAGTGGTATACACTTACAATATCAAGAGGCAGTACTTACTTATTACAATTTTATCCTATTCAGTGTGGTTAAATTGTAAAACATGATTATTGATAATTAGATGAATAGATTAAACAACTCGACCAAATAAATCATATATCCTTGATTTCGTTTTCAATAGCAGTACCTACATATTTGAAAAATCGACACTAAATACATTACTTTACTTTAGTTAAAACTTACTACCAAACTTTATACCATTTCTGTATGTGTTGTGCTTACCAATACACGCTATCATAATAAGGATAAGTACAAAGTTCGTCTATAATTTTAACATATTCTAAGCATAAAAGTGAGACATATCTCCCAGATTAAAGAGAAGGGATTGAATCGTGTTTCGTTGTCTTTTCGGTACAGATTATAAAGGTTCAAAGTCGGCTTTATGTTCGAAAAATGATAGGTTTTATGACAAGTTTATATTTTGAATTTTATTCAATAATATTTGTAGTAATTTGTGTATTCATTCAAATTGGTATTTCTTAATATTACCAGTAATAATGCTCACACAGTCACAATAAAAAGAACTGAATTACACTTTTCAATCCATCATATTCATTAGGTCCTTACTCGTATATCATCGGGTTATACTTCGTAGGAGATTTCCTAAGGTAAGTACCTAAGTGATCATGAATCATCAGTTGATAATGTCTAAAATCTCTTTTTCCTAGAAAAGCACACATCTGGGAATCTTTTAATCGCAGATTTATGGGATATTGCATAAAATAACGACTATTACATGGTTTTTTTTTCATTTCTTAAGCTATGTTTTTTAATAACTAGCAGCGCCCCGCGGTTTCACCCGCGTAGCTACCGTTCCCGTAGGAATTTCGGGATGAAAAATAGATGTTGGCCGATTCTCAGACCTACTGAATATGCTCACAAAATTTCATGAGAATCGGTCAAGCCGTTTCGGAGGAATATGGCAACGAAAACTGTGACACGAGAATTTTATATATTAGATGATTCTTGGGTATGTTACTTCACTAAATAGAAATTAAACAATACTTCTTGAATCCATACTATTAGTTACAACACAATATTTAAATTATAATACGTTTCATTAAGTACAAATATCCAAATAACATTATGAATGTAATAAATTGAGCAGAATTTGATGAGGAGTAATCTCTTGAACACGTGACGGGAGGGATAAGCCTGATTACTGTCTGTTCGTTGTGCGATCAATGGGTAACGTACACACGCAACTATATAACAACGACTTGAATTTAAAGTTAAACACATTATTTTTATAATCTTTAAAATTTATATTACGTATACCGATCCGTTCTGGGACAATTTTGCCTGTTAATTTTCCATATTTCTCTTTAAACACAAAGTCCTGGCAATATTATTACTCAGTGATTCTGGGCAAAAGTCTATCCCGAATGTCTCTAACTATCCCCATTTTTTGCAGCATCCTACCAACTGCTGTTGTAGGTGTATGAGACTTGCGAAAAAATTAAAAAGGTAATTAAGAATTACGCTCTACAGTTTCATTCGCCTTTCCTCTAACCTCTCTTACTTATGCAAAAAGGAGTTTTGTAATAGAATTACAAAATTAGGATTCAGCTCGGAGAATGCATGTCTGTGTGGCATTTCCCGCCAAACAATGGTCCATCTTTTGACTTTCCATGCGTGTAGGGACACGCATGGAAAGTCAAAAGATGGGCGCACGCGAGGACTTTTATAAGGCCACTGATAGAGCTAAATCGGTGGCCGAGTTTTGGTCCTCAAAAATTTGAGTCGATACGGAAAGAAGAAGAAGAACAGAATTACTAGTTCCCGAAATTAGTACGTTGAAATAAATAATCTGCCCTTTAAAATATTGATAAGTAGAAAACAATACATACAAGGAAGTTTAACGCCCGCATGCTCTCGACTTCTAACACCATTTGAACCGCCGTATGTTTCCAAAAGCAGTATAACCAGTTAAAACATTATTATAATAAATACTACTACAATTTGTAGTTATTTTAAGGAGCAGGAACATTATATGAGGAACATTACACAAGTCATATATTCTAGTGAAATAACTACTTTTAAAGGATACCTACTGATTAGTTAGAGAATACAAAAGGTAGGATTTAAATGTGCTGTAATATAATTGCAAGTATTACGGTTCCCACTGTAGTTTTGTTACGTCTAATACATATGGATGTTACTGTTTTGTGTTTATATTTTCATCAGTTTAGTCTTAGTGTTAATATTAGTGTTATATTTTTTATTAGAATAAAATGAATTAAATAGGTGTCTTTATTTTTATATGGAATAATCTTTAACTTGGCTTCAATAATGTTTTTATTCAATAATGTCTTTATTTTAACATTCTGAATATTGTAATTGTCACTTACTTAACAATATGTACTTAATTATTATTTAAAAAATAAAGTATTTTATATTTTTGAGTCCTAAGGAATTCCTTTAATAAAATGTTGCCACATATACAGTTGAATTTATGTATAATTTAATTATAAGTGATTGTATAAATACTGAGTAACAAAGATTTACCCAAAAATATCGTGATTATACCCCTTTATATCATTGTGAGAACTTACATAAAAATCACCAATCCATATCCACACAACATACAACACACCTACACTCAACAATACACATAAATATGCAAATAAACCAAAACAAACAATAATTGTATGACCGAAACACAATAAGTTCCGGTAAAGCACGGGGGGCGGGCGGATCGAGGCCACGCCCCACGCCCCGCCCCCCGCGCAATCTTTGGACACCGTGTAGTGATTTACCGGACAATAGTCGATACGGTATGTGAGTTTTTTTGTTAGGTGTATGTGGATAGTACTTTATTGTTATACTTGATAGTCTCTGGGTTTTAAGGTTTAATATGTGATGACTTGTTTATGATGAATGTTTTTATATACATGTACTGTACATTGATACGTAAATAAAATATATTGGAAAAAGATTATTTAAAGTAAGTAAATGGATAGATATGTAAACATTAAAATATGATCAAATTCAATGCTTGGACTTGTAATTCAATAAGATCTTTACTGATCTCCTTTATATAAAAATATACATACATATACACGTTACTTATTTTGTCAATGTAGTTATTATTTACCTATACAAATTGTGTAAGTATATGACAATTTGTAATACAAATAACGTAGAACTAAGAAGGTATTTATACAGAAGTTTCGTAATAGTCATAGAAAGACAAGTTGATCGCGTTGATGTCTTTTCTTACAAGAGCGTATTAAGTAGAACACAATTTTTAAATCAGTTGATATATTATTTAATTTCTAACTTGTTAATTGTCTATATAAAATATGTTTAAATTAGATTAAGTTTATTTTATTTATAAATATCAATAATTAATAGTATCTATTATCAACCCTCAGCACGCGATGTCTATATTTATAAAAGTTTTTAACCCCTTTTTCCACACAATTAGAGTTTGATCCTCTATTATCCGTATTAAAAACGTAAACTTAACATAATTTAATAATATTTTTATTTTATTAGTATGTGCAATATAATGTATAAGGAAGTAAGTGTTAAACACACTGCTTAAATCATCTGTTACAGATGTAGAGTCCACTGATGATCATGAAGTGTTAAAATGACGATGAATATATAATCATATGAAGAAATTATAAATACAACTCATAATAAAATGTTCGAAAAATGAATTATTTTTAATTTATTCCTCGTATATTTTTACACTATTTTAATTAATTAAACTTTTAAATGATTCGTCCATAGGGTTCATCATGATTATCGATATGTTATCAATTATTTTATACAAAAATCGGCTGCGAATTATAAAAAAAAAACATAGATATAAAACAAATAAATATTTATATAAAATAAAAACATTTTCCATACAAAAATTAAATAAAATACGCTCTAACACACTCATGTGGGATTGCGGTTACGGCAGGTGTATGCAGGTCGTCGACATTCATTACCATGTGAACGACCACCGTAATTAAATATACACTTTAATTACTTAGCAATAAAGCCTAAAATCATTTGGCAAAATTGTAGCAACAAAAGTATCAACGTATCCGATTCATCGGTCCTGTATCGATGAATTATTGATAAAAATCTGATGAAAATTGAGCAAGGAATTATTTTAATTAAGAGTTTTTAGTGTGACACTGTTAAATGTTATTTTACAAATTAATTAATGTACGAAAACTATACAAATTAAGTACATCAATAAATATAAGATATAACATTAGTTGTATTTTCCAATTTAAAATAAAAAATAAAGATTTAATAAATGTCAATTAACAAAGAAATTAAATGCAAAATTGCTTACAACATAATATTTATATATTATGTTATTTAAGAAAAATCTATTATTCAAAAATATTTCTTTAAACTAAATTTAAAATAATTCACAAATAAGTTGTCAATCAATTCCCATAAATAAATAAAAAAAATCTACTACAAACAAAAAAAATACCTGTCTAATAAAAACCCTCGTCATTAAAAAAACGCATTAGATAAAATCGAAAAAACGCGCAGGTTGGTATCAGGTGCGCTCGCGCATCGAGCTTCTAAAGCATAGTGCGGCTGGCGGGCGGCGCGCGGTACCGCAGGTGACGCCTTTAGAGGGGAGCACCTTACTCTACCACCTTACAAACATAACAATACACTTCTCAACACCTTTATTTACCTAGCAATAAGAGCTAAAATCGAATGATGGAAGCTTAAGTTAACTTTGTAGGGCTTTACTCCTCTCCTTTTTATTGAACAAAAAATGAACTGTAAACGCGATCACGGCCGCCACTAAGGTCAATGTTAGCGCTTCCTTCAGTATTCGATCAGAGAGAAACGCGTACGCATCCCTCGCGTGAACTACTGAAAGTATTGTACCAATACGTAGTAACGAACTTTTTTTTACGTGATATGTGATTTAGATCTTCGGTACCGATCGTCGAACAATTTTTTTTGGTGACATCCGATATATCTGATATTGGTAATCGTTTTGACGTCCATATTTTTGGAACTAATTTATTCATGCTCATTAATTTTGATGGACGAGATTGTTTGTTTGATGAGTCATTTGTGAAGACTGTGTTGTGAAGATGGAGACTTTGGTACTGATTCCTCAAGAACTTAGTTTGGCTTTGAGGCCTGGTGGAGCGAGAGGAAGGGAGGCGTCTGTCAGTGTATGGTCTTCTACAGAAATTGCAAGGGGCACAGCGTTGTACCCCTTTCAAGGGACGATAAGAATTGATAAGCTTCACGTGTATAGCTACGTGCCTGATCATGATGTAAGTACTTATATTATTTTTTAAGTTATGCTAATATGTATGGAAGTTATGAACCAATTAAATATTAGAAATAAATATTTATGAAAACACTTGATCTTTTTTGATAAATTAGTTTAAATATAGAAAAATATTTATTTACATATTTTTATTTATTTGTTATGAAAATAAATAATGATTTATTTTACTTTGAAAAACTTTCTGTGCGCTTTGCTAATTAAGGCAAGTTTTTTGTTGGAAAATAATAATTATTATACTTTATGTGCTTCTGATTTTGAAATCCTTAGAAGCATCACACCTATAGACAAGTTTGTAATAGATAAAATTAAACAGAATAACTAATAACACCCGCGGTGTAACCTGCGTTGATTAAATGAAAATTCTACAATCTCGTGCAAAAATATTTTTTCAAGAGAAAAGAAGTTGTTATTGAAATTAACGCGTAGTTTGTAATATGGCTTATTATGTACATAACTAGGTATGTAGTTTTAAACCATAAGTGGGCCATTTTCCGACCTTTAATCTTTTGATCAGGTTGAGATATTTTTAGTTAAACTTTTGAGGGCTGTACTACCCGTAACGTCTGTCTGTGATATGTTAGAAGTTAGTTCGGCAACACAGATAAATTAATCATGTTAGTATTTACAGACTAATCTTTCTTTGAATTCCAATTGAAATAAATTATTTGGAATTTATTTGAATTTCAGTATTTGAATTTTAATAACTCTTTGTTTAAATGCTTATAAAATAGTAAAACTTTAATCAAAAATTACTGAAAAAAATTACCTTCCGTAAATATCGTTTAAAATTAAATTATGTATGTTTTAAATAAGTATGATGTTATGAAAAACAGAATATTCATTTCAATTTAATATTGTAAGTTATCAAGGTAAGTAATTAAGTTAATTTATTTGCAATTTATTCACAGTATTCCATTGTTATCGATGTGAAAAACAAATAATTTTTCAAACAATATTGTTATGTTATTTAAATTACTTTGTTTTGTCAAAAACTTGTTAAATTATTTAACTTGAATTGTTATGACGTCAATTAATTATTGAATTTATTTAAATAATTTTAAATCAAAATAATAATTGTTCTTTATGTTGTTATTTATTAGTTTGTACATAATTAAAAACATTTTGACAAAAATGTATGTTTTACTTAAAACACATGTACCCATTTTGAGTGATTTTTTTAATATGTTTTTTATTGTTCTTTACACAGTAAAGAAACAAAATCATGTATCTACATTCAAAAAGTTTATCTTATAATTATAATCTTAGAATTCAGGACTAAACACACATCCATTATGGCTCTTTAATCAAATGAAAATTCTTTATTGCTTGCTAAGTGTAGGTACATGGGTGTTACAATAATAGGAACTTAAGACTTAGCACCTTTGCAGGCATTGCAATTATATAATACTAGCAGCGCCCCGCGGCTTCACCCGCGTAGTTCCCGTTCCCGTGGGAATTTTGGGATAAAAAGTATCCTATGTGTTATTCTGATGTATAAGCAAGATTATTGTAAAGTTTCATTAAAATCCATTCAGTAGTTTTTGCGTGAAAGAGTAACAAACATCCATACATACAAACTTTCGCCTTTATAATATTAGTAGGATTAGGTTGGTAACTAATATATGTAGTATTTAGCGTGGCTCTTAGATATACATATATTCAACATGACACACTTATCATAAAGTACAATAACTCAAAAAAGAACAAGTATCTAAGTAATCAGAAACTTTTTATCGAAATAAAACACTAAACAAACAAAGCATAGAAATATTCAATCTATAACAAACCGCAATAGAGATCCAGTTATAACCAGAAACAGGAATCACGTACATTGGCCGACCAACAAGATAATGGTTTTTACAAACAATCATACAAAAACTATATCATAATATTGACCGCAAAATTGCGTTTTCTGAACAACGTTATGCGTTACGTGTCTAAACTGTTTACAGAGTGGAGAGAGGTTTGTTTCTATGTTTGTTATCATTTAAAATGTATACTAAGCTTCCATACATTTTTTTAAGAGAACTCTGGAGAAAAATATGTTATGCTGTTTGTTTGTTCTTACGTTTGTTTGTTACCATTTAAAATATAACATATCATAACATAAGCATTCACTATACCATCTCATTATAGTAACTGACCCCTAAGTTTGAAGCTTGTGTCTAGGGTATCAGAAACTCATTCACACACACACCCAGACCAAGACCATCATTTGTGGTTCACACAAATATTCACCCCGCACGGGAACTACTAAGCTTCCATTCATTTTCAAGAGAACTCTTTAAAGTATAATAAAATGATTTTTGTTAATTTCTTTGATTTTTATGAATTTTGAAATCCAAAAGAAAATTGTGTGACTTGACAGGCCGTGGTAGGCTTCTTATTATGAGTAAGAAGTAATCTGATATGCATGAAAGGATTCAGAGTTATAGAACAAAGGCTATCTTTGATTTTAAAGAATGCTTATGATTAGCGATATAATTGGCTTCAGCGCAAACGGAAACAAACTTACATAAACTATAATAAAAAAGTATTACAAATAATAATCACAATAGAAATCAATACAATTACAACAAGACATTAATTGGTGTACTTACACCGTAACACTGCAAATAATATGTAATCTACAGCGGATACAACAACATGTAAACTAAATTCGGTAGTTTTAGTTTCCGACCGGACCTTAATGGATTCTTTCTAATAATTATTTTTAAAAAATCACCTCAGGCGCTTATTTTAGAAGCGGAAGTAATAGCAGGATTCAAGTGTTGAATGCACAAATACACTTTCACCACAACTGGACAGGTTTAACGCGAACGCAGTCGGGTGCGTGAGGCGTGTAAAAAAGTGTGATAAAGAAATGCGCTCGCGCAAGTTATTAGTGGCGCTTGATGTCGTATGATTGATGAATGACGTGTCAGCCGCGCGTGACATTATATGCGTTGTGATGTGTCTGGAAAATTATTATGTTGACGTTTTATTTTTAGCTTGAAAAGTAATATCTGCCTGATAGGTTCAACTGCAAGGTCTTTCTCTCACTGATGTATTAGTAAAAGAGCAATAGGCGTAATCAGCAACCTTACCTAACCCAAATAAGTTGAATGGTGTGAAGAATTATAGACGAAATTAACACATTTTTATTTTGACCAAGTTAAACGTTTGTGGATGGCACGAATGTTTATCTCATAACCCCTTGTATTGGTCACCTATCTGCAACTATTGTTTAATATTAGTTATGATCTGTCACTAAGAAAGGTTGAAGAATAGATTAAATAGTATTCACAAAATGCAAGACTAAATCACATTTAATTCATACAACCCTGCTACTCTATGAATGACATGTAATTAGCAATCTATCAATGCTTGTACCATAATATAAACACGATATTGTACTCTAATAAAGCTTCTTTTCATAATAATTTTATAAATAATGGCTTGTAGTATTTGTGCTAAGGTATTGTGTTCATAATTAATTTAACTTCGTTAGTCGTTCATTGAGCTCTCTAGTCTGATGTTTTTGTGGCTTAATGCATGGGAAAATAGCGTTTTTATAAATGTTTCTCATAGGTTTTTGTAATACATTATCATGCAGTACTACTTTTATTAAAAAGTACTTACAAGCGAATGATTGCTTTTTATTTTATTGTGTAATGTTGTTAAGTTAGTGCCTTTTATTTTTATTTTATTAAATGACTGAATATAGAACTAACATTATATAAATAAATTGATTTACAACGCAAATTGACAACTAAATTTATATTTTTCACTATCTCTGCATCATGCTTTCACCGGCGTTTACGGTTTAACAATGTTCCAAATTCTAATGATTCCTTGTTTCTGAAATTAGAACGCGTTAATAATCTCTTCTTTCTAAATTCTATATTCAAAGTTATAAGAGCGTTAAACAAGGATTTAAAAAATATAAATCGCTTTCAGCTTATACCCTATACCACACAAACTAGTAGCTTTTTGTGGCTTTCAACGCACGCGCCGACACAAAGTTCATAACGGTCACCACATTTGTTTAGCACAAGAGTGTAATTACAATTGTTTCATATATTTTACATACATACATACATTCGTTATTAATATTAAAGAAGATTATTAGACCGAATGACAATAGTTGTATTATGTGAAATGTTATTGACATTACGAATTAGGTTCACTGGATTGATTAATTAAAGTTCTGATTATCAAAATGTTGAAAAATTTTATGAATGAACTCGACTTTTGACAATTCATTCTTTTTTTCATAAATGCTCTATATAGATGTTACTATACATCTTTGGTGTAGTAGGTAGGGTCACAACTAACTGCTTAGACTAGTAGCGTAGTTAGTGGGGACTTATTGGTGCTCCATGGTGGGGACCATGCCTACTAAGTATACCAAAGATAACGTGATCTATTCGTTTAAAATTGAACCAGATTTTATCACAATAACAATAATTACAATAATAAAAAACAACTAAACCTTACAACCAAACAAAACCACCAAAAATTTCACTAAAAAAATATCATAACCGCATTGTATCATACCCGTATCATCTTACGAACACTTCCTACAACCAACAATGACATTATCCCATAACTTCATAAGTTCAAAACAATGTTGGAAAAAAAACAACAATCTTGTGACGCAATAAACGCAATCGGTGAAACACTTAATTAAACTCGTAAGAACATTGACTTTCGCTTTTGTGTTCAAACAATGAGTCTGTTCACTCTTTCTAATATTTTCAGTATTTCTTCTTCGCTGGGGTTAATGTAATAGAAACACATGAATGAACTGTGCGTTGTTTTTCCGCGTGCTTGCTCAGTTTAACCGATCAGTTGAACTGACATCCATTCAAAAATGGTCGTCAATCATCGGAGTGATTCCAAAAGCCAGTGGGGAAATCTAGTTGGTCTAAAACTTTTGTCCATGGACTTTTTGTTTTTGTCTTTTCCTATTTTCTGTATCATTGTGTGTGTACTATGAGCAATAAAGTGTTTCTATCTATCTATCTATCACAGGGTCCATGTATATTATTGTAAAATATAATATTATGCGGATGCAATAAATGAATAAATAAAATAAAATAAATTAACTTTCGGAGTGACGTGTCAGTTTTATGTCAGGACTGATCAGTTAAACTGACTCGTCAATGGCTAACTTTAGTCGCTTGATTGATTGTAAGGTTAAGGTGACGGTTCTTTTGAATAGATTACTAGTTTTACTACTATGTAGTACTACTAGTTTTCTTTGCATAAAACCTTGAATTTATTTAAATCAAAATATGTAACTTTAAAATTTGTTCAAAGTACGTCTTAATTTTTTCTTTCGACTCTATTTAGGGAAATTAGGAATATCACTATAGAAGCACTTCCATATTCAGTTTAAAACAAAAGTTAACCTGTTGATATCTTTGATTTACACGAACACTACACATTGAAATAAAACACTTAAACGGATTTTTGTCGTGGTTATATTTTGTTTTACATTTTCTGACGTTATCACGGGTTCTGTAAAGAATCCGAAACGTCAGAAAATGTAAAACAAAATACAACCACGACAAAAATCCGTTTAAGTGTTTTATTTCAAAAGTTAACCTAGGTCATAGACCTAGGTGTTTCCTAAATATATTGTTCAATTTCTTTCCAAATTTTATTCAAATGTATTCAATCATATAGTTTTAAAGAGGAAACAAATAGACAAACAGACATACAATTATTCTTAGTATGAGTTCAACTAGCAACATTTCATTTTACTCGCATTGTCCAATGTCAATTTTAATTAACGAGATTCAAAATAGTTTTAAGTTACCCTCAAGTAGCTAGGAGTTGTTTGATGTCCTTTCTTAATTGTATCCTAACCAACAATCAAAGCAAATATCAAACTAGATTTAAACTAGGACATAAAAATGAAAAACCTATTCGAATAGAAATATAATAATAAACTCTATCACGTCCAAACAAAAGCTATTTTACTGTAAATGTTATTATCACCTTTCATTCAATGGTAACTATAAAAAGTCTTTCATTTTATCTAAAGTTTTATGTGCTCTATCACAATGGGATAAGATTCAAAATTGGATATGAGATCTTATCACCTGCAGCTGAAAAGGATGGTTCCATTGTCGTCACATGATGGATTTATGTATTTTCATTCAATATATTTAAATGTCTTCATGATATTTTATGGGTTCCGATGATGAAGTTTTTTTGTTAGCGCAGTCTTTATGGGTTTAGTTCAGAAAGGTGGTAGGTTTATGCTCTAGATTGTATATTCAGGTTTTAATAAGCAGTGATTTAAAATGAATACTGAAGAGATAGACTATATATGTAGTAATGGTAATGATCTAAGTCGTGTTTTTGACGTTCAACACAAACTGAGCTTAAAATTCCTTTTTGTACTAAGAATTTTCATTGTATTATTGTATTTTATTACCTTCTGATTTCGGGAATAAGAGATTCCTGAGTATTGAACTCCTTGTTTCACCATGAAAGAAAAAGTCACCCTTAATTATTTACTAGTTAAAAAAATCTTTACCTACATAATGTTAAAAAACGTAAGTTAGGTTTTATCCTACTTCAAAACTAAATATCACTCAATTTACTTCTAATTACTTATGTATGTAACTATGTACGAGTATGTATACATAATCCGACTATAAACATGTCAACATTACCATAATACAATAACACATCACAGATACATTATAGAACTATCGTGAAAGCCTTCCAGCGATATTGCTATCAATATTCATGAGGGCACTTTATTACCGATAAATATACAAACGTCAAAAAGTCTCTAAAAATATCATGTTTGGATTCGTGTTTGCTACTTAATCACGTGAAAATTATAGTAAAATATAATATTTTTCATTCTGGAATTTCCATGGAAACTGCCTTATAACCTGGGGGTATAGTTGGCATAAAATATTAAGAGGAACCGTTCTTCTTATTTTTTTGAAGCTTTTATTATATATCTCATTTGATTGTTTTAGATCAGATTTGCCGAAATTATCGATATTACTATGAGTAAAATGTTTCTACTTCTAGTCTTTTAATCCATCTCTTAAATCGAATGTTATGAGGACGTTTACATACTTGTGATAATAAAAAAGCAGTTTAATCTCACTAAGACCTGGAATTATCATCTGTTTAATAACCATTAGCAATATTTTATAATTTGCAAAATGTACTGGTTTAGTCTCGTATACATATTTCGCCGCTGGATATCCATGAGATTTGAATACCTAATCAGTGAGATGGCGATAAACAATGATTTGAGATGTACACGAAGAGGTTTTATAGTTTCACTGATGCATCGGTATTCTGATGAAAGTAACAGTACAAAATTATTTTATGGTTTTATAATTTGTCAACTGTATTTATATTTGCCATCCGAAGGTTGCGGGTTTGATTCCCGTGCGGGGTGAATATTTGTGTAAACCACAAATGTTTATCTCGGTCTGGGAGTATGTGTGAATGAGTATGTGTGTAGTTTCTGATACCCTAGATACAAGATTCGAGCTTAGTTAGGGGTCAGTTACTATAATGAGATGATGTAGTGAATGATTATGTTATGTTATGTTATTTTTTATCTAGTGACTCTTTTTATGAAAGAAAGATGAAATAAAGAATGAAACATTGGCAAACGAAGTCGAGTAGAGACGTTTTAAAATGGTATACAGACGCCTTATTCCTTCACGAGAAGTATAAATATATCTCTGTTATTATATGTAGCATCTTCGTGGAAAATATTAGTTCGGTTTCTAAGGAAGAAAAATAGGGAACCAAAAACGGATAGAAAATGTTAGTTCAATTTACAATGAGAAAATTAAAATATCAAATGAGGGTAGGATTTTATTTCTGCACAATTGCCGCCATTTTGTTTTTATTCGGCGAAGGCAGTATTTATGTAGAATTACTATTCTATGTTAACGGCAATAGGTTTCTCTTGTTTATTAAATATGTTTCCATATTCAGTACACTTCGATAGTTTCATAGATTTACTTTATGGTACTTATTTGCATTAATGTTGAGATAGTAAAGATGGGCCTTTATTAGTTCGCTTGTATTCAGTGACTATAGTTACTGAATACAAGCAAAAATGAATAACAATATTTTGTAAAATTCAACACATTGTTTTCTTTAAATTTTACCTGAAAATTATTCTGCTGTTACCTTCATCTTACACAACAATACTACTTCTTGTAAGATTACAAAACGGAAACTTGAAAATTTAAGATTTAAACACGCATTATTCTATTAAAAAGATTGATTCATTGTAACGTTGAAAAAGGAAACGTAACATAATCATTCACTACATCATCTTATTATAGTAATTGATCCCTAACTAAGTTCGAAACTTGTATCTAGGGTATCAGAAACTACGCACACACTCATTCACACACATTTAAATAGTAGAAGGTTTTAAATTAAACGAAAGAATCGAAACCTTGATTAATGAATACTAGAAAGAAACTAGCACAGTACGAATACACAAATACAAAAGAATTAAAAATATTAAAGCCAAACACGAATTCGATTCTAAACCGAATCGAATAGTAACGGTAGAGTTACTATCAGATATCGATTGTAACTTTAATTAATTGAAAACAGATGTTTCCTTGTTAGCTAAGAATCGATTTAATTGATTTTGCGACTGCATAATAATCGATAAAGGTAAAAATCGATAGTTTAACACAATGAACGCCCGCGGTGCCACTTACTTTCTACAATAGCTTATAATCACCTATTGTTCGAAACACACAAAAATGGTCAATTAAAACGTGCAAGTGTTGTGAAGAAATGTAATGATGATATTTTTTAAATTGTACTTTATTATGTGAGATGCTTATTTTCAAATTATCTTTTTGACTACTTCCTTGAATCACCAATTACTGATAATACTTATTCGGAAAAGTATTAAGTTTGTACTTCGTTCTTTTTTTCCTTTCTCTAAGTACCAAGTGTGCGTTCTTTTCTTATGGTTTAAGAAAATAAAATTTGGCTGATAAGCCTTGCATTTTACTCGTTTATTTCGGTTTATACTAATCCCTTCGGATTAAAAGGTCACCTAAAGGCCTATTTATTACAACAGCTTTGCTTGTACGCGAGTAAAATCACGGATCACAGCTACTTTACTTATATTCCCAAAGAATATACCTATTTCAAGAAGTAAAACAACGAACAGCAATAAATAATTCAATCTGAATAGCAAAACAAAACAGGTGTAGGTAACTAAATCTTGCAGCAGTAACGTCTTGTTAGACCAGTTAGTTAGTCTAAGAGTTATGTTCACAATTGTATCTCATAGAAATGTGGCTATAAAATATAATTATTTGTTGGAATTGGAAGCCAATTCGCTGGAACTATTGAAATTGTGATTTGTTACATTACAATATAGTAGCTGATGTTTCTGAATAATGGGTTTGCGTTTAAACTTTGATTTTGTTTTATATATATTAGATTTTTATGTAACTGTAAGGATCTATACAATCTTGATCATTGGAAATAATGTTTCTTGAAAATAGGCTGGAATAAAAGAACCATCGCTTATTAGGTAAACTGTATTTAGAGCATCAGAAAGAGAGCAAATACGTCGCATGGGAATCATCTTCACAACATTTTATTTGGTACTTCGTCATGTTGTCAATTTAAACTTTTAACTTATTTTCAATAGAGAGCAAACCTTAGAAACTTAATTTCCAGTAGTAATAATATAGTAACAACATTATCTAGACTTTTATAGCAAAGGATAAGACGACCGTTAGTCTTAATTTTATAACATTAATAAAACGTACTCAACATCATTCATTAACATAGCTACAGAAATTGATATAAAATGAAAGACAGGTTCTTTTAAAACACCGGAAATATACCATCCAATGCATCGTTAGCGAAATTGTTCAAAAACCATAAAACGCGCATTAAATTAAGGTGCAAATTTGAAGAGTCGACTTTTTTTGGATATTAAAAAGTTGTACCTGCTTTGGTTTCAAAAAAATATCAATGGAGTAGACATGTGGTTAGAAAAAAAATGTTTTCACTAATGCGTGATAATGATCTGAGATCGATGGAATTGGTCGAAGAAAAAAAATGACCGTTAATGTTTTTTTTAGTAGTCAGGTGATTCTTTTACTCTCTTTGTTCAAATATACATATGATAAAGTCGAAAAATGTTGTGATAGAGTCAGTGTGAATGTTTCAAAAAATGTGTGCACTATAATTCTTTTATGGTGGTAGAGTCTGTGACCTGTGATTATCCTATTTAGAAATTTTGTTTTTTTATTTAGTATTCAGATGTTTTTTTACTCTCTTTGTACAAATACTTGATAAAGTCAGTGTAAATGTTTAAAAAAATGTGTCCACTATAATTCTATTTTATGATGGTAGAGTCTGTTACTCGTAATTTAATTCCAATTAGAAATTTTACTACGCTTGTTAGACCAGGGAAGTATCACACTCTCACAAAATATCGACTTGAAGTAGTAGTAGCTTGAGCTACTAGAGTACGTAGAATACACGTAGGTCAGTAGCCAAAATTCTCTAAGTGCCTCGTCCTTTTGCTCCTAATATTCTGTTATACCAGAAATAAAAGTAGCGCACTTGCGACTCTTCGAGTTCCATTCCAATCAGGTAGTCGCTTAATATCAAACGGACAGGATAAGTAAGCAATAAAAAGTCATATTTATCAAAAACACCATTCAAAAAAGTATATCATTAAGAATTAATTACTCCATATAAATATCTAGTTCATTCATAATTCAGTAAAATAAGTTATAATCTTTGCCACAGAACAAGTTTCATACTGACCTTTATAAGCTGGTACTTACGGGTGATTTTAGCTTGTTTGAAGCCAACTTATTAACTTCAATCTACAATGTTGAATTCGGTTCTTGAATGAAGTCTTAAACGAGATCGTTTGAGACTATAAAATCCGATTGGATCATTTTGACATTATTTTATTGGCATTAAGTTTAATGATGGTGAGTCTCAAGGCATCCGGCGTTTGTGATCTCGCTTCCGTTCTTAAAGAAATTGATTGAAATGTCTTTACTTTATGAGATTCCATGTTTGATATTATACGTTTGACAGTCTGTAATTTTTGACAGATGTCAGATTGTATGTGGTGTTTGATTTAGGTTTCGAATAAAGTTTAACGACGATCTTTATTCAATATTGGGGGTTAAGTGAGTAATAATAAATACTAATTTTACATCGAAACTAATTTGAATGAAGGAATGGAAATTATCTTTTCGGTTGTCCTATATTTTAAAAATAATATCTCTTTATTTTCTGACTTTTTTATTTTAATTTACGTTATCAGATGTCTATAGCATAACAAGCCACTTTACGCCAGAAATATATCCTTAATCTCAAAAGCTTTGATACGTAAAACATTTTAAATAACCCAACCCAATTAAATTACACTATCAATAACTAAAATTCGCACCAAACCGTAACATCATAAAACACATTCTCACGCTAACACTATAATGTCTATCAAACTCATTGACTGATAACAAAAAAATACTAGTTTGAATATTAATTGACTTATTAAAATATTTTCGACACTCGCTAATTAATATATCCGCTAATGTTATTTATAATATGCCACAAAATGTATGGGAGTTTGGGAGTTGTACAGATTACGGTAAACCGTCAAAGATTACACATTAGTTATTTAAAATGGTTTTGCTTCCGACATTTGAGAAGAAAAGGAAGTATAATTTCCTTACACTTTTTGTCGCTATTAAATTTTGTAATGTAGGTTAAAAGGCTTAAAGTAAAACTTGAATGTGTACAGTCACAATGTTGAATTAATTTTGTTTATATTTTGAGTAGGCTTAACATATTTATGCTGTCAACGATGCGTCTATTTGGATTTAGATTGTAAACAATTTTGTTTAGTGTTTTGTTTACATTAAATTAATATTATATTAATATTCTTCTGTTTATGTGATAATATGATCTCTACATCAAAATTGCGGCATTAAGTTAGTTTATCTACATATACATACAATACATGTTTATGTACATATAATAAAATAATCGATCTATAATTCAGGCTTAAGTGTACAGTCACGAACTTCAATTTAAATATAAGTAACCACATTATTATTAATAACAAGTGAAAAGACTAGAAAATGTAATCAATATTTATAACCAGGTGTCGATAAAAATCATTAAGACCATCAAAGACTACTAGTTCTCATCAAATATGAATGATTGATAAAATATTTCTTAGACGAAGCGTATAAAAATTGATTAATAAGTTTTTACGCAAATGTGCTAGTCTCTCTAGGTGGCTAATGCTTTCGACCTTACATCAAGTCAGACGGACCATTTGACCTCTGCTCCCAATGGCTAAGCACAAATCAACGGATCCCATCACCCATCAACCGTAGTCACGACAAATCTGTATTAAAATTAACGACTATCTATCAATAAAAACACACATTCATCTTCAACCATTACCGCTCATGTTCCAAAGTGTCTGTTAAACACAGTTGCGAAGCAGTAATGGTAGTGTAAATATAAATTTGAATCGTAAGCTTGATTGATAACCCGTGATAGAGTAGTGATGTATCGACGCGCTTCAAAATTCAAATTGTTATAACTACGAACGTTTTTACAATTAGTATTTATTTTAAATATATTTAAGTCGAACTTGTGCCGAGTAACTATAAATTATCGAATATATTTTAATGTGAATTTGAGTGTTAATAAAATTAAGGATGCATGAAAGATATATCATGTTGAATGTTCAAAGTTATTGATTCATGTTTTAGATTTATCTGTAATTGATGTGTCACGAACTGTTTGTTATTGTGAAATTAAATCTTTTATTTAACATATACTTTTTATATTAAACTAGATCAAGACTATTACAAATTCTTAGTTAATCAGGTCACGAAATAAACTCCGGAAACCAAATCAGAACCAGCCATAATTATTAATTAAGAGAACAAAACGCTTCATAAAAAAGCATAATATATCATTTCGAAAAGGCATAATCTCCTCAATTTACACTCCCATATACGGAGACATTATAAAAACTGAATTATGACATCATCATAATTCTCTCACACAGAAGAAAGTGAAATTAAAAATATCTTTGTTATAATATTCACACAAGTTTGTTCCCATAGAGTTCTCTGACATAAAGCCTATTGAACGGACGTCCTCTATTACGACGATATTAACATAAATATCATTTAGCTTCTTATATTTCACATTTCGGATGTAACAAAATTATCGAGATAAGTGGAAATTATAAGATTAATGGCTTATTAAGTTGATGGTTATTAAATAAATTAGTATATGCCATTTCCTTTTAGTATCAGTTATTTTGAGGCAAATAACTTTTACAAAGTAATATTTAAAAGGTCTTTGCAGCCTTAATAATATGTATTATCAGACTATGAGATCTCCTATCAACGCTTTCAAAATTTTCCCTTGTGATTAAGTTACACAAGCATTGATAAAAGAATATTTCTAACACTTTCTGGACAAATAGTTGCCAGAGAATGTTTTCCTTATAAGAGATTATCAACAACAAATTATAAAATTATGTTATTGCAAGACTTATTGTATAGTTTAAGCGCGGACTTCACAGAAGACTAAAAACTTTGAGTATTTTGTTTTCATAATTCGAAGAGTTGTGAAAATGAGATCAAACAACCATTTGGGTGAACAATCGATCGCATTTCTGTCAAAATTTATTTTCTCTATTTTCACCCATGCGAAATCACCAAGTAAAACCGCGCTCAAAGCACTACACATAACATTGAACACCCTTCACAGCTCGAGATACCGAGCACCTGCTAACTATATCACAGTAACAAGACCCGTCACGGTCAGAGACCCATGGCTTTCCCATTGGTGTATTGATATCAATTGGTAAATGATATGGAAGACATTTTTAGAAACTTAATGCATCATATCGGTATTTGCGGTTTGGATTTTCTGAGAGTTATGCTTTAGTGTTATTGTAATAGGAAATTTGAGATCGCTTATGTGAAGTATTTTGTTGGCGTTTATAAATTAGTAACTGTTTCGTGGTTTTACCAGAGTCAATCTTGATCCTATGGGAATTTGGGATCATATTCAGCAAGGCTTATTAGATAACACAAGATAAGGAGATAGCAGTTATTGCTTCCCCCTGTACTTCCCTGTACTAATAACATAATAGAAAAGAACCCTGCCTATAATAGTATTTGCATTGCCTGCAAGCGATGCTGATGAACTAAAATTCGTGTTACACGCAGTTCGCCCCGTCGCATTTCAACCCGTATATACCTATGTTCTCGTAAGTCCAACTATTCTAAAAAAAAAACATTTTACATCAAATTCCATTTAAAATTCGAATCATTTTTCAATTACCATACATAGCCACACAAGTATTAGATCTTTATGGCCAGACCGCGTCTGACGTAATAAGTCTTGCCATTGTCAATACTAAACTGGTCCGTGTAACCCAGTATAGTTCTGCGGTGAAATTCAATAGAACTGCGGTGTTGGTTAGAAGGTTAACTCAAGGATCAGTTCATGATCTTATTTATTTGTTTTCATTGACGTGGGATATTGTTTATGAATTCTTGGTACAAATATTGTGTTTTAATCGAGTTTAAATTGGTCGTTCATCAATGTAATTACATAATTAAGGAGGTGTGCTGTATTTGTCAAATCTTTCGAATAGGCTTGCTCTATAAGTAAAACATCAGCCTTTAAGATTTCATTGGCCATATTTTCTATTCCAAAGTTTCCAAAGAACAACAAATTTAAACTGATTCTTTTTGCGTAAAAAAAACAAAAATCAATCAAAAACAAAGAACATTTATCACCATCTACATAAACATTCACATACAAAACTATCAACAGTATTTCTTTTCACCACTTCAATCAATATCAAATAAGCCGATTGATTTAAAACCTACAATTATTCATCCAATATATAATAATGAACATTCTAATAGCTCACAAATTAGTTAATAAGTTCCGTTGTGAACATGATTTCAATACGAGAACCTAATAACTCTATCTTTCCCATATTTAAGAACCTCTTTTTATAAATAAAAAACACACATAATTCGTACATTGACCCAGTGTAAGCATTAGCAGATATAATATTAATATTAAATAATTTTCTTGTTATAAAATACCTGTATCTAATATTATAAAGAGGAAAAATTTGTTTGTGTGTTTGTAACGTATAGGCTCGGAAACTACTGAACCGATTTCAAAAAATCTTTCACTATTAGAAAGCTACATTCACATTGAATAAAATTAGTTATATTTTATCCCTGTATTCCCACAAGAACGAGAACTACGCGAGTGAATCCGCTGAGCGCTGATAGTATTAAATAATTTTCTTGTAATAAAATACCTGTATAAATAATAATCATATTGAATCGTGACGCGTTTTACCAATTTGTAGACTATCGTTACTACGCGGAGTAATTTACTGGCTTGTAAATAAAATTAGATTCTAATAAGCTTTTTAAAATCGAGTGATTTCATTCTAATAACTTCCTTTAAAAACTTTATTGAGCTATGAGGAGTTATATTATGATAGATGTTTGTTACTAGTTTACGCAAAAACTATTTTACCGAATTATGTTAAATTGCAGACACTCATTATCAATAAAATAGCTTAAGGGCCGATTTTTCCATCGCCAGATAACTTCATCTTCTTTGCGTGTCGACTCATATTTTGAGGACCAGAACTCGGCCACCGATATGGCTCTATCAGTGGCCTTGTAAAGGTTCTCGCGTGTGCAGGTACGCACGGCAAGTTAACTTAATTCTACGAAAAAATTTGAAATTTTGACAGTTATTTCATACAAAAACTGTCAAACGTCAATTTTATTCCTCTAATAAAAGTTATCTGGAGATGAAAAAATCGGCCCTAAATGATATATCCTAAAACTCAGGCTTACTGACGATAAAAGGATGAAATTCAGACATTGATAAATTATAAAGATTTCTAAGAGCATAATTTTTTATTCGAAGAACCATGTAACTAAGAAAGTAGCCAAATTTCCTCATAAACTACAATACACTTTTAGTAATCTCTAACGTATTAATTTCCTAATTCAGATTAATTACAAACTAAGTAAAGAGTTGAAATAACTTAACATTATCATTCAAACTTGTTCAGTAGTCGTTTTAATGAAATAAAAGGTCGGTTTTAGGATCAAAGCAAACGGTAACCAAAACTCTGATAGGTTTGATAATATAATTTATGACCCCTCTTCGTCTTATCACGGTATAGTGTTTAGTGTAAGCCGGTGGATTTTTATCGACATTTTATTAATTATTTACCAGTTAAGATGAGTCATTAGTCTTAGTTTTTGTATAAATGAATTCTAATGGAGTGATAAAGAGGATTTTTTGTTAGATGTGACATTAAGAGGATTTGAATTTTATTTCTTTAATTTGATTTACATGTTTTAGGAATATTTGTCTAATTGGTGATATATTTTATTTACTCGAAAGTTTTGAAGGATATTTATTAATTTTACTATTTTTCTCGCGTTTATGCCTTTCCAACGTAATGTTATTGTTTGCACAGAAAACTAGAATCCTAACTAATAATATAAATGCAAAAGTAACTCTGTCTGTCTGTCTGTTACCTTTTCACGGCTAAACTACTGAACCGATTAACTTGAAATTTGGTACAGGGGTAGCTTATGGTCCGGGAAAGAACATAGGATACTTTTATCCCGAAATTCCCACGGGAACGGGAACTACGCGGGTGAAAACGCGGGGCGCAGCTAGTAAGGAATGTATGAGAAAGAAAGCTTGGGGCGAATGCAGGTCTTGCGCAATGCAGTGCGCCTAATATATACTTTTCTTTGTATAAAATTGTATCATCTATACAATTCCAATTTGATTTACGAAAACACTACATATTAAAGTTAATCTAGTTTATAGATTAAAAGAGCTTAATTAAGTTAATAAATAAATCCACATATCACACACCGCAATCTAGTTTTTTTCTTTAACATAAACATACAAATAATTAAAAAATACATACATAATGGAAAGTTCCAATGTTTTTCGGAAATTCTTCCGCGATTAGTTAAATACTTTCTCACGATATACTCGTATTTATTAAAAATATTACAATTTAGGTACAAATCTTGTTTTCATAGAGTTTCCTGTTGACAGTTCCGCACTATTTTTTATGGAGATTTTATGTTTCCTAACAGATTTCTTGATACCTTGTTATTTATTCGAAACGTATTTAAGTACCTTATTTGTCAAATTAAAAAGTTTTAGCAGAAATATTGTGTCGTTAAAACTAATTAATACTTTTAACCGAACTGGAATATTGTTTTTAATTTGTCATTTTTTTACTTTTTATTTATTTTTAATTATGAATTTATTGATTGGAAAGGTTGTGTTCTTTTAAATGGTTGTTGATGTTATGAACTACTAAACACCATATATTTTAAAACCTTATCATTGAAATCAATCACAGAAATCATCCAATTAATATATTCGAGGTGTAAAAACATTTTTATGGACCCTAATTTTGTAATAAACCTCTATATTATTATTTTTCTCAAACTAAAATTCGATATAAATTCAAATATTACTATTAAACTTTTTGTAATTTATTTATTTTATGTAACTACCTTTTTCGCATTTTCTCATTAAATGCCACCATTTTTCTGCACTCCGTGGACCTAGTATTAAGCCCTCCATGTACTAAATTTAAGAGATTACATAAGTACAAAAGTATTTTTTCAAAAAATTCAAAATTCAAAAATTATTTATTCAATGAAGGCCTCAATGAGGCACTTATGAACGTCACTATAAGACTATTAAACACTATTAAATAAATAAATAAATATAACTCCTAATTTTACATAACAATAAACAGAAAGAAATCACATAATTACATTAAAATCCATAAACAAACAATAACAAAATCTAAAAAGACAATAAAAAACATCTCGATTATTCCAAAAACAAAATATTCGTTTTTATACGCCGGTGACATTTCATCGGTAGCCTAATCGTCTGTTAATTTGTTAGATGTGAAGGTAAAAGTGCCGCTTCATACAATTTATGGCTTCATTTCAACCGATTTCTTTATTTTTTATGTATCTTTTTGTTCAAATGTCGCTATTCAATAGTCTATTTAAAATGGTCGTTTTAATTTGATAAAGATACGGTTTAATTGGCTTAAAAATATATTTTTATTAAATTAAGTGTGTGTTTGTTTACGTGCTAGCGTATTTGGTTACGAGTTAATAAATTACTATTAGCGTGAGATTAAAAAGGTATCAATAATAAATATGTTGTTCAAAACTTATCAATATGTTAGTGTGAGAAAAAAATGTTTTCAAGATTTTTAAACGTAAATATTTGTCTATAATTTTGTTTTATAGCTTCCAGATGGCTTATGCTTATAGTATACTAGCAGCGCCCCGCGGTTTCACCCGCGTAGTCCCGTGGGAATTTCGGGATAAAAAGTATCCTATGTTCTTTCCCGAACCATAAGCTACCCCTGTACCAAATTTCAAGTCAATCGGTTCAGTAGTTTAGCCGTGAAAAGGTAACAGACAGACAGACAGAATTACTTTCGCATTTATAATATTAGTTAGGATAAACTTGGTATGCAATAATAAACGGCATTAAAACTTGAATAAAACTAATAAGTAGTAAAGATAATTATGAATTAAAATAAGTTTCATTAAACACAAATAACAAATGCATTAAAAGTAATTCAGCTTATCACAGTAAGTCTTAAACGAGATCGAAGGAATGCAAATCAGATAGTAGCCCTACACTTGTTATAGTGATGGGACACGAAAGTAAAGCGAGACTAACACAAGTCTTATTTGTCACCTCACTATAAGTTACTAGTTGTACATACTGACTGTGTATGGACAACGGAAGTTTCTTTAACAATTAGATGACCCATATCTGCTCGTTGGCTTTAAAACAATCTCTATTATTGCAAAGTTTATTATTTTTCTGATATAATAAACGTCTACCAACTGTGCTGAACAACGTGTGTACCTTTTAAAGTCAAGTAAACTTAGTTCGAAACAAAGTAGACTTCAGTCATTGACCGTAATATTAAGTCCATAGTCTTGAATATCCAAAGTTCCAAATTCAAGTCCAAGACTAACCACGATTCCCATCACTAAACAAAGTACACACGCAAGTGCAGACGGGACGAGTTCCATAGATTTGCTTATTAATAAGACCGACAAAGAATCTGTATCGGTTAACGGTAAAATCGAGAATGCTAATAACTTGTAACTACCGAGCAATATTAATTTATATCAAATGGACGCATGCCTCGTAACATCTGGTGCGTAATACAATTTTAATAGTTATGTTCTATAGTAATTACTGTTTTGGGAAGTGACTGTGCGGAATGATTTGATTATTATCGTTTTTACATCGATATTATAGATGTTTGTCTGATTGCGAACTCGTGTATGAAAGTAATGACTCTGTTTCGAGTTGTAATAAATGTTAGGGCATGGTTACATTGAGAGAAAATAAGGCTTCGTTTTGAGTGACATAATTTTAAAAAATAAAATGCATAATTTTAACTTAAAAATCCTAACTATGACTGCGAAATTATGAAATACAATAAGATTTTAACAAACTCCAGAAATTAAAAAAACAAATTTACGAAAAAATCTATTCAAATCGTGAGATAATTTTTATTTAAATAAAATGAAAACACAAATGACTTCACTCTCATTGTAAAGTCTATACCTAAAAACTAGTCTAGCGAAATACAAGCTATTCTAGCTCTTAAAACATTAGACATAGTCTCTTTTAGATGTATCAAACCAATTATTGATTACTTATAAAATAAAAGTAATTCACGTCTTATAAGTGGCGATAAAAATAAAACACTCTGTCATTATTTTCAATGGTTTGCATTTAAAATACTTAACAAACTACAAGAACTCCGAGAACTCTACAATAGTTTCAAAGTGACAAAAATAAACTGCCTAAGAAATGGCTCCGTTGAAGCCTGCCAATAAAATGCTTAGTTTTAGTCGCCGTGTTTATTTCGCAAGTGTACAATGTCTTTTATATATTATAACTGACATGGTAAACCACCAATAGTAGAGTTTATTATTTGCGTATAAATATAGGTTGTATTTAAATGGGAATGTTGGAATGTTCTAGTTTAATAAAGATAAAGTTTGATAAAGATCTTTGGGTACAAACAGAGGGTAAAATTTAAATATGACAAGTAAAGGTTTTCTTTTCAGGCTATTTTTTTAAACCGTAAAAATAACATTGAGAATTTTATAATCTTAAATAAGTTAATAGTTTTTTGTTTTGCTATGAATATGCGTACAGTACAAATTCGTTGTTATTTATGTTTTGGCATAATATAATTAGAAATCCCAAAACTTAGAAAAATATTATAAACTTAGCTCTGATTTGGGCTTCCTACATATAAAAAGATAGAAGCATAAGGCAATAACAACTTATTTTTTTATAACTAAAAGATTGTTATCCAGCAATTAAAAAGTAAATCATTATAAAAAATGTGACCACATTAAAAAAAGAACTCCAAATTCCTTTTAAATAATGTTCTAAATATGCCGACTATTATTAAAACAACAAAAAAATACGAGTCATCAATTTTTTTATTGTATCGCTATTTCAAATCATTCTGCCTCATTCGATTATTCGTAATCGATTGAAATAAAAAACATACAATAAAAACTCGTTTCTTCACAGTAGCAGTATTAATCGGAGTTTAAAATAAAATGAGAATGTTAATATTATAACTGTGTCTCGCTGTTTTACCTGCGTCATAATTTAATCTTTGCAAAAAAGTGCGAATTCTGCAAAGAAACTGAAAATCAGATATAAAAAATAGTAAAAAATAAATAAGTCTTAAAATAAGTTTAATTTCAAAATATAATAAGTTCTGTAAGCATTTTAATCATAATTATCAGCTCATATAAAGGCTCAAGCCCATCCCATATTAGGGCGATCAGGCTATAGTCAACCACGTTGGCACAGATTATACTAACTAATATTATAAATGCGAAAGTAACTCTGTCTGTCTGTTACCTTTTCACGGCTAAACTACTAAACCGATTGACTTGAAATTTGGTACAGGGGTAGCTTATGGTCCGGGAAAGAACATAGGATACTTTTTATCTTGAAATTCCCACGAGTACGGGAACTACGCGGGTGAAACCGCGGGGCGCTGCTATAGTAGTTTATTATCAAAACGAAGTGGAGTTGTTTCTTCACATTCAAACACACCAATTTTAACTCCATATAATATTAGATTTGTAGACTCAGAAACTGTAAAGTTATGGCTATTATTTTTTAATTTCTGTTCGTGATATATCGGCTACCGAGGTTGCACTGCCCACCTATTACAAAATAATTATAAGATTACCGGGAGAAAGATTATTCTGGGTTAGGGAGCTAACGTTTACTGGATACGATTTGTAATCTTAATTTTGTTTTTATTTAAGCTGTTTGACAGTACAGCAGACCAACTGTCTTTTATTTATAAGTATGTTATAAGTAGATGTTTAATTCGACATTGTAAGAATCCTGCAATAAACCAAAGGAATATGTTCAGTCTTAGTATTTTTCGCTATAGAATTAATGAAAATATTATATTTTTATTTTGGTTTTTTGATTCCTAAAACAAACTTACATTACCTATAAATGACAGAGTAATATAAAAACGCATTCATTAAACACCTTCGTTAAAATCACATCTAGAAGTTGAACCCAAACGCTAACCAAAATGCAACCGGTTAAAATTTAGATTCAACCCTCCCACTGTTATTTGGCTCAATTATTACGTCTCTCCGGAATCCAAAAGTGAAAAAGGCGATAGAATTTGCGGAACCCTTTATTAAAAACCCGTGACGGGTTGATTGTAACCCAGACTTTTTGAGCGATTTCGTAAAATGTTCTTATTTTAAAACGGGAGCTTTACATGTATTTTAATTGATATAACAACCTTATTATTAAGGAACAGATGTTAGGCTGCAGTTTTAATCTAAATTGGTATGTTTCTTGATGGAAATGTGTGAGATACTATATTTACAAAGGCATTTAAGGGAATTTCAAGATATTTTCTTACCAAATTAGATTGAAACAAATATATTAAAAAGCATACAAGGGGATTTCAAGATATTTTCTTGAGAAATTAGATGGATACAAAATATATTTACTGTAAAAAATGAAGTTAGGATTACATTTTTAGTCTGCCACATACATCTAAAAGAAAATTATAAGCACATTCTTTATTTCTCAGATGAGATAAAAATGTTGAATATATAAATGTACGATTATTGTAACAAAAACTTTATAAATAAATTGATTTGAATGTCTAATTTTCATGTAAATTTTATAAGTGCGATAAGTCATACTAATAAATTGTTCTACCCACTAATAACATAACATATTTTTTTAAATAACCAATAATAAACGTGTTAGTAAAGAGAGAATTACATGGTCTAATGGTCACCCTACACAGTAAACCACGTGGTCTTCCCGAGCGTGACGTATGAGCTTGTCACGCTTTAAAGTATCGCAAATTGATTAATATTTATGTGTTTAATTAAGTAATTAGTGGTAGTTATTAATTTATTGAATGTTAATTAGGACTTTGTTAAGGTATAATTTTGAAACGGCATTTATAAAGTTGATTTGTCATTATGTCCAGTAACGATTGTTTTATATAATTATAGTATTTATCTTCTTTAATATTTACTCGTATGGTAAAAAATCTGACTTTCAACGTCAAACAATTTAAAGTCAAATAAATCTATAAGAAACTCCACACACGATAACTTTATACATTTAAGTACAAAACTAGAAATGCTGCGAATCCAAGAAGAAAGAGATCACATCGAAATCCAATACACAAACATCTGATTAACAATTGTAGTAGATGACACCTCTGCTGGACTTTACAAACATTGAATGTAAAATTACAAATACCTTGCTAAAGCTAATCATAAATCACACATCGTCCAGCACAGGTGCATTACAAAATTAAACAAATTATAATACAACCCTTAATCAAATAAAAGGTGTAATTCAATGTGTTGACACCTCTTTAGTCACGGTCTAACACCCACCCCTTATTCCTACAATACAATAAACCACGTCACGTGGTATATCCGAGCGTGACATACCGAGTCCTGCGTCACGCTCGGCAGTATGTGCAAGTACCGTGTAAACATCGCTTTATTTATACGTGAGTTTATTGGTTAATTATACCTGTTTGAAATGAAGTGATATATTGTTTTAATTATTAAGACACTACATCAATATCTTCATTAAAATATATTTTTTTAGATACTTCAATGACATCTTCACAAAATAGTTTTATTGAACAAACTTGTTTTAGTTAGAATTATGCTATTATACAGATGCTTAATAAGTGTATAACAACTGGCGAAACTGCTTTCAAATATCGTGGTTTATTTCACTTTCATCTGGTACTTAATAATATTGGTGTATTTACAACTAGTCAGCTTAATTTAATTAATTGTGTGCAATAGTAAAATAGCTCTATATGTGGTAGAGCCAATATCGCAGTACCCAAATCAGAGTCATCTAATTGCGGAAAACAGCCCCATTTATGCTTACATTCTTGGGCTTTAAATTGTGCTAAAAACTTAGGATACCCAGCGCATATTAACCACAATACAATTACTTCACTAAGAAAAACATACCATCAATTTTATTAATATAAACAAGAAGTTTGTTGTACCTACAAAGCTGTATAAATACATATGTTTTCAAATAATAATATTCCTGGACATCTGTTTCACTCCACGTGGTAAGTTGATGCGTGACATACCGGTATAATGTCACGCTGTACAGCGCAACTAAGTACCGTGTAAACGGTGCATTATTTGTTTAAAGTTATACGCTTCAAATAGATTAATAATGTTATTCAAATTCATATTTTGAAACGGAATGTTTATCTGATATGTTATGATCTTGTCATAACAAAGTCAGTGGGTTTTATGTAACATTTTTCTTATAAATGGTAATAGTATTTTATGTAATTAATAATTTAAAAAATAACTAGATACTAGCCCCGGTTTTCACGGGTTTTGAAGCATTAAATATTGCAGCTCTTTATACTACATATTAACCAAACAAATTATATCTAGTTTATTTAAGATCCAATGACACCTTCCCCATTATTAATTTATTTTCTGGAAACCGTTATTATCCATGCTTGATACTCTATCGATATTTGTTAGGCAGTTTTTTATAAGTATACTACACATATGCAAACAGACGAACTTTTTGTAAAATGTAGAGATTATTATGATTAACGCAAAAATGTATCCTAATTTAAGATAAGTGAAATGAATATAAATTAAAATTATTGAATTGAAAGTTGTCATTAGCACAAATAATTGCGTAATATTTGCTACTGTAAAATTCCATAGCACATGTAGTTACTTAAATGTAACATACATTATTATGTCATAATTATAATTTGTTAAACGATTATAACCTTTATTACATGTAACATAAGAATGTTAATTGCTTTATAAAATACCACTTGACATCTATATTTTTTGTTTCGGCTTATACTTATGTCTATTCTTAAACTTGTATAAGCCGTATTGATCATTATATAAATTATTGTATGATGAATTAAATGTAAGTTAACTAACAAAAAATGCTCTAGTTATAATAGAGCCTTTTAATTTAAATGAAGCAGTTCTACATTGGATTTTTTTGTAATTTATGTAACTTATATAGGTAATCAAATCGAAATACATAGTTGTGATTAGAAAGATTATTAACTTCGAAGTTTATAAGTTGTCTGTTAATTCGATTCAAATCAAAAATTTTGCGGAGCTTCTCAATGGATATGTACACTTCTTATTTAAATTTATTTTATTTCATGTTTTTCGAAACAGTCACACACAAAAGTGTTTTATCAAAATTATTTATAATTGACTAATGACAGGTTTTAAATAATTTGAGAATTTTGCCATTAATAAAATCTTACGATACTTAAATTTGAAACCAGCAATAGAACAACACAAACAATAATATACCAGAAGAACTTAAACTAAAATTACCACAACTAAGGACTAACAATTTACATGTTCAAATCGTCTCAACATTCAGACCAACCTACATATAAGTTATCATTGGATTGTACAGTCGGCGTCGAAAGTCCGGTACGTGTCAAATTGTACACAATCACAGCAACCGGTAGGATCGTGTAACGAAATGATATGCAATTTTAGTTCATGGCTGTAGCATTTGGGGGCACGCGCCCTGCGGTATTACGCTTCTATGTGAGTTATGAGCGGTAGCGATTCAAGTCTTAATAAAGTTTTAGAATTCAATTGTAGATGTTGCTTGTTTAATATAATATGACTTACTTTAAGATACGTTATTCTAGCTTTGTACTCAAATATAAGTAAGTAAATTGAAAACAAACATGACCTTATTATATGAATATTTTATGTGCATAGGCAAGATTTTTAAGATTTGACATACCTAACAAACAGATTAAAAAGACAAAAATTTAAGCTCCTAAAATTTGTAAGTAATAATATATTTTAGTTTCATTCATATAGGATATATCAAAAACAATATGTCATGATATAATACTCTCTGACATAAAAACTTTTAGATTTCGAACAAAACTTTCAATAGCTTTCGGATTTCAAACAAAAAAACTTGTGTATAAATCCGCTATACGCTTACAATTTGTACCACAATTCCAATTGAGTGTCCGGTTGCAGTAATGCCGAGTTATTGCTGTTTACCCGCGGCCTTCACGATCTTGCGCTATTTCCACAAATCGTTTCCAACACTTGTCTTTGGGCACGTGCTTTATTGACGAGACTTTTACATTTCTATGTAAATGTTCTTGTTTATATAGTTATTTTAGTTTCTATGTGATTTATTTTGTTAATTTAAAGCATATTTTAACTAAATACCCATTTCAATACTTTAAAAATATTAACAAAAAACTTATTGTGCTGTTTAAATAAGGTTGTTACCAAATACCAAACTCTAATTTACATTTGCAAAATAGCCTAAATTACATCGAAAAAAAATTCTAACAAAACATTTTTGTTTGAATTGTACTTTCTTCAAAATATAATGACTTGAGCACACGAATGCGCGCTGCGCGCAATTTGGTGGCCGACACAAATAAGCGCTCGCGGCAATGCGGTTCAGTGTAATCAGTCCTTTAGTTGGCTACTACATAAGTTGAGGTTAGACTGAATACGCGTATGAATTTCAATTATTAGGTACACTGCTTATATGGAGAAAAGTATACAACACATAATAAGCAAAACATTTAAGTTTGTCATGCAAAATGTTATACATAAAAACATTGTTGAGATAAAATTTGTATTAAAAAAAGCAATTTAGTTGTTCACCCTGAGGGTTTGCAGTGACATCGAAATCACACAAAATGACGCACTCTCAAAAGGATAATAAGCGAAAACTCTATAACGTATAGACAGTCTCTTTAAATAAAAAGTAGTAGCTGTCATGAGGACATTGAAGCGCGTAAAATGTACGGTAATCGCTTTGAGAGAACTTCACCTTAAATATTGCGCTGGACACGCAACATGTGGCATGCGGCACAGGACGCCCGAGGGCCGGACGTGAATTTTGGCTTCTGTTTAAAGAACGCAATCCCTAAATTATTGTACTAAATGGATAACAGTATCACCCGAAGGCAATGTTTGGTATTTTACGTTCCACGTTCAAAATTTCATTTAGCTTCTAAAGAATATTCGTAAATATAAACGTTTAGTAATTATTACGTTTTGTTGCCGCGTCTGGACGTGCCATTAAATTTTGTTGGAATTTTAGGTGGTATGCGGTTTTTGGAAACATTTTTTTGAAGTCAGTTATGAGTTTCTAAAGAAATATTTTTTATTATTGATTCTTTGGAAAGTACATAATATAGTATGAAATACAGTAATATATTCAGAAAAAGAAAATATTTCTTTATCCCAAACAGGTTTATGTAACCATTATTATAACTCTAAACCTATTTGTAGACAAATCTCACAAAATATTTTTATTATGAAAACAAGATTTATATTTAGCTACCGTTTAAAAAAGGCGTTTTCAATTAAAAATATAGTTTATTACATTTTCAAACTAGAAACAGACAAAAAGGGTATGCACACACTGAAGCTGCGAACGCAATATTGTGTAAAGATCTAAATCTTTTAATGAATAACGTGTTATTGAGATGAACTCGGTTGGAGAAAACGAGTAGTTAGCAATGTCAGCATCTGACAGTATGCACCGATAAAGTACTAGTGGACGGTGTAAAGGAGCTTACTCACTGGGGAAAGATAGACAAATTATTACATTATATTATTGGGCTGTGATTATAGTTACATTACGTTTAGGCAGTCCAATGTTATGTGAAATTTGATGTCAAATTGCTGGTCTTTATTTACTTCATGAAAATTATTACCATTTGTTCGCTATTATTTTTTTTGCCATGCTTATACAACTGTGTTGATTTATTGATTACGCCTTTTTCATTTATGTTTTTTTACGGAGAACTTGATTTTAACTCGCTCGTCTAGACTTTTCCTTATTTTATTTAATGAAAACACTAAACTTGTTTTTTTAGTATTCGATAATATTGTATCTATCACCAATAAAAACCAAATTTCATCAGCATTTAAAATCATTTTTAAACAAAACACTATCACCGTCGAATGTAAAACCCCTCTTACACGAAACGTGATCGTATGTTGAACGATTTGACGCCTTGAGGCGGGCAGTCGTGATCGTTACTTTATCTCTGTGATCTTATTACTTTTATTGTATGTTTTTAGGAATCGTACGCATGTATGGACGCGGCTTAATAGTATGGATAGATAACAGTACTATTATAATTTGAGATGGACTCATGTTATAGAGTGTGTATTTATTTGGTAGTTTTATGTGACCTTTCATACTGTTGAAAGGTTGATGAGTAACTTATGTAGATGTTTTTGTCTAGATTTTGACAGATTGTTATGATTATGATGTTTGATTGCTTTAAAATATATATAAAATAAACATTTTGTATAAAAAAACTAATACACAAACCTAATTAAGGCTTTAAATACTCATAAAGAAAGAATGTTTCACCTAAGTTAGTATTTTATTATTAGGTTAAGTTTAGCATAAGTTTACTTAAAACTTGAAAAAGGTGAATGTTTAATCTATGTTAGGATAGTAACATTAACCTAATTTAAGTTCTAATTGATTGTATCAATACTCTCAAAACATATTCACAAAAATTTGAACACCAAACTTCACTACACTTAATAGCTCCCCATTGACAGACAGGCAACAGTAACTCATATTACCACTACCATATCACAATGTACATACAGTAACAAAAGCGATATGTAATGACCGTCGTGATAGCTCGAGGAGAACCCGAGCGGCAACCGTAAGGAAAGGAGCTATTTGAACGCCAGTAATTTGATAGCCACTATTACGATATTGTTATTTATGTACGGGAGTGTACTTGTATTTTTTGTGGAGTTTGGACTTGTAGTAAGAGTGAAAAATTGGTTAATTGTCTGTAAGAAACAGTTTGATTATAAAATTTTAGATAAATTTCTAACAATAAGGGACTAAATGCATTTAAGAGACATTTTATTCTATATTATATGTCAAAAATAATAAAAAAATGCAATTATATATGTCCTAACGTAAGCTACCTCCTTTCACAAAAGGTCTCTCAAAATCTAAGGTTTTTCGAATATTAATTATTATTTACTTTAAAACATGGTAAATGTTTAATCATTTAATTGTTCAAACAAAGCTAAACAAAAGTTCATGTAACTGTAATTAATACAATTGTAATTCAACATTCGTTTAACCAAAACAAAATTATAAACAAATCTTAGCTTCTGACATCTCAATATCAAATTATTACAACAACAAAAAAACGTTAACAAGACAAAAAAATGTCCTTATAAGAACATCATATACCAATTATTTGAAAATCGAATGAACGACTAATTATATTCGAATAAAAAAATATATTCGAATATGGAATACTCGATTCATCTCGAATACGGAATCGATACTCGATTGATACTTTTTAAAGTGCCCAAAGATTGACGTCAATTAAATTTGATAGAGACCATTCCGGTGATTGATTAAAAGTCGAATTTGTAGGGCCGGCGCACATATGACGGAGCGCAGCGCAGAGCATTTTCCACTGTCAAACTGTTATCGACATTGTTTACGTCGAAATAAGATCAAAAATCGATTAACACTTGCGCGCTACCTTTCGTCTGTAGTCACATCGATGCTAGTTGTTGTGTTAATTGATTTTCGATCTTATTTCAATGTGTGAAATGTTGATAATAGTATGACAGTGGAAAATGGTCTGCATTGCGCTTCGTCATATGTGCACCGGCTCTTATTTAAATCTCGTTGAAGGTACGAATGCTCGTGGAATTTTAAGTTGCCCTAATAAAATGAGTCAGTTGGCGCACTTTATATCGATATCCATACTAATATTATAAAGTTTAAGAGTTCGTTTGTTTGAACGCCTCAATCTTAATAAGTACTGGTTCAATTTGGTAGATTCTTTCAGTGTTCGATAGCTCATTTATCAAGGAAGGCTATGGTCTATATATGATTACGCTTAAACCAATAGGAGAGGAGCTAACGCAGGTTAAACCGCGGGTCGCCGCTAGTTATAATATAATTGATCATTTCATTTAAACCAATTTACGGTAGGTCGCGTTACTCTACATTTCCTATAATAAAAACGATGTTTTCAAATTGAATGATTGGTTTGAATCATTGTTTATTAATTTTGAAGACTGTTAACGAGAATGTTTTAAATCAATTACTTAGTTATAATTGTTATAATATACGATCTTCGTTGCGTTACAAAGTCAATTAACATGAATATTTTTAAGTGTAAGGTATTTCTTTTTTGATTAAATTAAATTGGGATAAAATGAAGAAAACTTACTTTATTGATAAACACTTGTTATAAAAAGTGTTTCTTATTTTAAAGCTTGATAATAGGGAAAGTAAGAGTAATATTATTTGTCTTTAAAAGGTAATTTTATGAAACACTGTACTAAAAGATTAGATATAAAACTTATCAAATTTTATAAATATGTACCCCTACTGCAATACCTTCCTTGCAACAAAGATAACATAACATAATCATTAACTACATCATCTCATTATAGTAACTGACCCCTAACTTAGTTCGAAACTTGTATCTAGAGTATCAGAAACTACGCACAGACTCATTTACACACACACCCAGACCGAGACAAACATTTGTAGTTCACACAAATATTCACCCCGCACGGGAATCGAACCCTCAACCTTACGGATGGCAGTTCGGCATGGTGACCACTCTGCCATCGAGTTCGTGGATTAAACCCTTTCAGACAGACATATTCGCAAAACATTATCGTAAAGTTCCAAAACTAGTTCCTAATTCAAACGCCCCAAACACAACAATAGCAAAATCATTAACAAAAAAGGTTCTTTTGTTCCCAAACAATTCGCAGGACGCTCACCCTAAAAGGTTCACATAAATATTCAATTCCATCCAAAACGGTTTAGACATAAGTTACTGTTGCAAAAAATTGACTGTCTTTCTCGAATAACGGTGAACAGATTTATGGGTCTCTAAAATAAAAAAAACTGAATCAGTTTCCCCGCGAATAATTGGTCGATTCTCAACCTTGTAAACTATACAAGTAAATTAATTTGGTCGGGTCATAGTAATAAGGCAATAGCTAGTTTATTAATCATATCATTAGTGTGTATTGAAATTTACGATACCGCTACATTTTTTTCTCAAATCTCGCCAAAACCGTGAGAAAAGTTTGGTATTTTAGACTTTTAGGACTTTCTATTTTTATAAATATAATAAGTGATATAATTTCATATAAGACATTTTTGTTAAAGTGTGATAAAAATATAAGTAAATAAAAGTTAATAAAAAAAGTTTTGTTATAAGTAAATAAAACTGAATGTCTTATTTAAAATCTTTGTCCAATATCCAAACATAATTAGTTTTTTAGTTTTAACTTCAGTGTTTTTCGTAGAGCATACTGCCATCTCAAACTCAGAAAGTGATATCAAGTGTATTAATTTACATAATTATATTTATTATATAACTAAATATATATCTTGTATATAATATAGATATGATCTAATCACATAATATAGAGCAAATAAAGTCACGCAAAAATGACTAAAACGTCGCCAAAATTCATATAAAATTTTATTAAACAAATAAATTATAATTTGTGTAAAATTCGATCCCATATAACATATTTAATAGACATAGAATCACAATATTAGTCTTCATTAACATTTTTATTATGTTTTAACATATTTTGTGGATATTGGAGATGAAAGAAAATAATCAAATTGATGCCTCGGACTATGAATATTTATAAAGGTTTATCTTTTTAATAAAACCGACAGAAAATATTTAAACATGAACTTTGATATATAAAATAAATTAATTAACTAATTAATTCTTATTAATTTGTTTGAATACTAATTAATACTCGTATTTTTAGTTATTAATTGATGGAATTTTGATTTTGGAGATATTGTTTATTAACATTTTATATTTTTAAAAGAATTATTGTTGTTTTGTTGTACTAAGACAAAATGAAAATGTTCAATATTGTTCTTAGTTTCACTTCTAAACAAAAGACATCAACGCGTTCATTGTGTATTCTAGTTGCTTATTTTAATTAATGTATATAACATTTCATGTTAGACCAACTTCTGTATTTTTCATATTGACAACATATTGTATTTTGTATTTGATGATTACTATATTAATATCTATAAAGCGTAGGGTTTTTTACCTGTAAAGTTAGAGTTTTATTTATGTTTTAATTGGATATTACTTAAAGATACTTGTACAAGTTATAGTATGAAAATAGTGTACAAAACTCATAAACAAAGAAGCTAACTCTCATAGATGTGTTCAGCTAATTACGTGATACGTTGAATTGAATCTTGCGGCGCAAGCGCATGCGCTAGACTCGTATTTGTAGTAATTTTCACGTCATTATGCGCTTCTGCGCTTGGCGGTAACTTGAAAGGTACATAGATTAAGTGAATAGTTAGTTTACCTTGTTTTTATAAGGTTTACCTATAAACTAATCGGTATTTGTATAATGGTGCCTCACAATTTTAGTTTTGTGTTAAAGTAACTATTTTGCTATTCTCATGTAAGAAAGTTACATATGAAATCTCATTATTTTAGATGTATTTTTATTGTTTAAATCATGAAAAATATTGAAGTCTAATCTGGGTCTTCTGGAAATTTCAAATCATTTGCCATTGAAACAAAAATCATTTTCCTTTAAGTGTTAAAGTAAAATGACTCTTATTTCAAGAGCAAATGAGTAAACTATTGCAAATAATGCATTTATTTATGATCAGTAAATCAACAATCATCTCAATATTAATTAGTTTCTAACAAGATGGTGAGAAAAATTAAACGAATTCATGACTCATATCTAAAATTAGATATTACTCAAATCTAGATATGTCTTCAACAAATATCAATTTTTAAATAATTCATTAATTGTGGTCATCAACAGCTATTTTAGTTGAAATTTATTTCTATAAATCAATTTCAATTTATAATTTATTGATTTAAAATGTTTAATACTAATTAAAATAAAAAATGCATGATGTTGCTAATATTAAAATTATCTTCTTATCATCTTTATTATAAAAACTAATCACTAAGTTTATCCTTACTAATTATTATAAATGCAAAAGTAAAATGCAGTCTGTCAGTCGCGCTTTAACGCCAAAGCTACTGAACCGATTTAAGTAAAATTTGGCACCCAAATAAATTAGATTCTAGCATAGAAATCGAAACTGCTACCATTTATTCGAAATTCAATTATTTCTACAAAGGTAAATTATTTGTAGTTACAATTTGTATTAATAAGGCATTATCCATATTATAATGTAGGTACAAAAATATCATATCATATCTGTACCAAACAATTAACTAATCTATGACGCGTCAGATCAGAGAAATGCGTGCAATTTCATCGTTTTGATAATGTGGTTACGCATCTTGAGCTCAGTATCTTACCGGTAATGTTTTGTGATTAGTAAATCTTTGCTTTAATAAAACCACTTTGAAATAAAAATATTATGATAAATTGTTATCCTCTGAATTAATAAATTTATTTTCTACATCATGGCATATATTATGTATTTCTGATATGCAGATTCCACTGCATATTAAAAACCTTTCTCTGACTGATGATATCAGTATAGTGAGAGAAAATAAGCATAATGTCGAAGCCCCGTCTCAAAGCGTCGTTGGACATACGTTTAGTTATCTGGTTAAAAAAGAGCATTTTTTTGGAAATGCGTCTTTTCTACTCGTATATGATATTGCAACACATTCAAGTATAATAAAAACGATTTTTTATGGACATTATAAACTTATAATTTTCATATCATTAAATTATTGTATTATATTATTTGTCCACAGATCCGCCACAGATTCGGTTTGTTCGACGAAGTGTGCACGTCAGGTGGGGTCCAGGTCAGACATTGTAATTGGGTTCGATTCCTGCGGGTATCAGAAAATTATGGACCACAGGTTAGTAATTAATACAAAGAGTATGTATTATTTGGTTGATACGTGATACAATTTAGGTACGAAGAAGAGTCATATTCTTTAATTATATTGCTTGTTTGAAAAGTACCTTTACAAATTAATTACTAATGTTTTTTTTACTTATAAAATTATTATGTGATATAAATTACAGTCCTATATGACGAGTAAGTAAGGTGCCCACACATTTCAAAGATATGCTTGTTATAATTAACTAAAATCAGAACATTTTTAATGACTTCTTTTTTATCCAGTCCGGAATCAAACTCGAGAGGACCATCTTCACTTGGTTACGATTTTTTTTATTATATCGTTTACCAATGACATAAAATCACTTGATACCAAAATACAATCATTTGCTATCTTCCCAATAAACCTAATACAAACCTCCTCACCCAGGTAAACCTCGTATGTACAAAGATAAAAGGCGAACCCGTCTACGAGGCAGTGAAACCAGTATCAGCCCACACCGAGCTGGTAGTCTACTACCTTCCAGAAAGACCTGAGGAGATGTTCTTTGTGAAGATGAGGAATAACTTGTATAGACAGACTATGGACTCTATATTAGAAGGTAATTTACTTTTAGTACGTTCTATATTTAAAATAGGTTTGGTGGAGTCCTAGATGGGGTTGGCAGTTTTTTACGTAAAATAGTGATTTTCTGCTAAATCTGGGAAAAGGTTTGGAAGATGAATATTTTAAATGATTAAGTTATCTACAAAATGTGAGACGATATTATCATCAGCTTATACGGGTCCTCACCTAAGGAATCCTTACCCTTAGTTAGGGTGATCCTGATCAGGCCTTAGTCAACTACATTTGCCGAGTGGGGGTTGGTCGACTTTACCCATGACCTTATTATTAGTTATTTACAAGTATGTATAGGTTTCCTTACGATGTTTTGTCTTAACCGCCCCCCTAGACAAGAAAACGCTCCCAGTCTATTCCTTTTCTCCACAAACGAGCGTCGTCTCTAGAACAGCGCTAACTTCTTCGACTTCTGGAACTCAAAGCCCTTAACTATTACGCCTTCGACGCATGCGTAACGATACAAAAACAGTAACTTTACGAACTTCACACAACTCACGTAATTTGTTTCATAATGTTTATTTGAAACTTTATAAAATAGACACTTTATAATTAGCGTGGTGAAAGTGAATTTACTCGGAGCACCGAACTCAGTAATTTCACATCAATAAACGACATAGCTTAATTGCTCTTAAAATTTCACACGTTCATTTATTGTACGTACTTTTTATAATATGTATGTTAATAAGTGTGTGTTTTTACGTTTTTTATTTATATCATTATGGTATTTTTTAATATTTATGAAGGTAATTTTTGTTTGGTTTTTTGTTAATTGGTACCTTCTCCCTTTAAATTATTAGCAGTGAGAGTAAGAGGCCTTTGCACTGTATCTGTATCTTTAAAGATGGATACTTTTTACTTTCTGTTTATTTAATTGCATGAATTGATAAAGCAAAGACATTTTGTTATTATTGAGATAGAATCATGCGTTCATCAATTAAAATCTAAATATATATAACTCAAAGATGACTGATGGACTGACTCACTGGCTGACTGACTGACATAGTGATCTATCAACTCACAGCCCAAACCACTGGACGGATCGGGCTGAAATTTGCAGATAGATGTTATGGCGTAGGCAACCGCTAAGAAAGGATTCCCACGGGATTGTGGTATACGCGGGTAAAACAAGATAAAAAAATAAACTAAATAATACTGTTAGCTTTTGTTTGTTATAATTAAATTTTTGTATTTATGTTTGTTTTGTAAGTCAAATCTGAGAAATAAATTTTCATTTCTCGATTTTATACTTCTGTTCAACGACTAAAGAGCCATTGACATAAAGCTTGATTTTCTTTACAAAAAATCTAGTTAAAAAGAAATAAAATTCGCAGAACAGATTCGCAGTTTTAATTAAATACATAGAAACTGTTACAGTAACATAAAAAATGCATTGCTTTTAAAATTTATTGACTTAAAGTCAATTTCTGTTCAAGTTCTGTGTAAAAATAAAACTTGTTTTACTTCTCATTTGAGACAAGACTTGCTATCATCGATCTATTATTAGTCATGTACATTTGTATTGCATTGTTAACTAGCTGTTGGCTGTGGTTTTATCTAAATATTTAAAAAAAAATAAGTAAAATCTGTCTGTATGTCATCTGTCTGTCTGTGTGTTACCTTTTCACGGCTAACTACTGAACCGATTGACTTGAAATTTGGTATAGGCGTTGTTTATGGTCCGGAAAAGAACATAGGCTTTTATTCCGAAATTATGCGAGTAAAACCGCAGGGCGCTGCTAGTAACTTGTAAAGGTTCATAAATTGATACAATTTTAATAGTAATTACATAACATCAAGTGAAGTGAAATATTACTTGTAATTACATTTTATTTGTCCATAAATAATCCAATAATTAATTAATTTTCTCCATCAACATAAAACTCTGAATTAATTACAAAACTAGATGCATATTTCTAATATAAAATCTAACAAAGTGACTATTTGCAAATTATAAGTATTAGCGGCGTCTCGCGGTTTCACCCGCGTTCCCGTTCCCGTTCCGAAATTGTAAAGGTGCGATAACATTATGAACCATGTTTTAAAACTAAAGTTTTCATTTAAATATTATGTTATGTTATAAAACTTATGTTATACGTCTACATTAACAATTAAAAATTAAAAAAAAACTAAATTGAAATCGGTTCATCGGTTCGGGAGCTATGATGCCACAGACAGACACGTGAAACTTATAACACCACTCTTTTTGCGTCGGGGATCAAAAATATAAAATAACAATGTTATATTACATGTTTAGCTACATTAAGTAGATGCATTCTTTAAAAACTTGCTTAGGTATTTTATTTATGAACATTTTCTCATACTTTAAGGTGGCCATTGATGAGTCAGTTTAACTGACTTGTTGAACTGGCGTCCGTCCAAAAATGGTCGTCAATCACCGGAGCGATTGCAATGGGGAAATCTAGTTGGACTAAAACTTTTGGAGTGGCACCACAGTTTTATGCCCGGACTGATCAATTTAACTGACGTCAATGGCCAGCTTTAGGATACATCCGTAAATAATATAATCTTATATCTAGAACATAAAATAACCAAACAATATTATCAATACAAAACACATCCGATTCAAAAATAGAACGAAATGATCACATATTAAATGTTATTCCCATACGCGGCGAAATGCGCGGCGCGATCAAAGGAATGCGCAAACGCACACTGGTCCAGTAGTCAATTGTCCTTATGGGTTCTTTTTTTGAAAAGAAAGCAAACATGTTACCGGCTGTGTCTTAACGAATGTGTTATCGATACATTTAATGTTTTAACACTTGATATGTGCGTTGATTTGTTTTGTTTGATAAAATGTGTTTGGTTTTATGACTGGTTGTTTATTCTTCTAAAAATATTATTTATTTGGGCTTTTGCTATATTTATTTTGTTAGTTTCACATTATTTAATATTAAGCCTTCAGGGTGCCTTCAGGTGATTTAAGTCCTACATAACCAAGTCCTTCCTAGGCACAAGGGATACCCAATTAAATGAACTTTGATACAAACAAACGAACTCTGCCTAATTTATTCTAGTAGATCATACAGTAGAGAGTTCAGTAGTTTCTCAATATGTATAATAGACGGGATTTTTTCAAAACAAAAACTATCAAATCCTCTTCCAACTATCACTTGATAGATTGACATCGATATCGAGACTATTACTAACGAATAACAATTTTCTTTTCATTTAATCGAATCGATTTTTCTTAATCGATAACCTTATCTTCAAGTAGAGTGGGTAAAGAAACAATTAAAATTGATTATCAAAGACTTTTTGGACTGTTTAATGAAAATGTGGGTTTAGATACACTTTTACGTGTAGTAAAGTAGTTTTTGTACATACATAGTTTGGTACATTTAGAAAAAAAACATACTCGTATCTCAGACGCTGGCGACGAACGTGACTTTTGAGGAAAATAGATGGCAGAAGTTACTAGCGAAAATAAGTTAATTGACCAGCATTTTCCTATAATTTTACCAAACTGCGATGTATATTTCGGTTGCTACCTGACTGACTTCCCTATATTACTATAAAATATAATATTTAAAATCCCCTTACAAATTTTCCACAATATTATTACAAAAATAAAGAGTCGGCTTAACAGAGTACCATACGGTTGATAAAGAAGCGGCGTCCTTTGCCGTGATCCGATCTCTTCGACTCCATATCGATATTGCAATGAGCTGTCAACCAGTACTTACCGCCCGCTAAATATCAACCCATTAATTTGCTGATTTTAATTTTAAAATAACATTTAAATACTTAAGTGAGTAAGAAAGTAGTTGTTTTATGGGTTTTTGCTGTGTTTTAATAGAAAGTAGATTTTATTTAACTTTTTCGTCTTTTTACTTTGTAATATAAAATACTACGTTTACATGTGTTCTGATTTGTAGGATTTATATAAGATATTTTTTATCATGTAGAAATTGGAGCTTATTTAAATAAAATTAAAAGTAATAAAAATTAATCTTTTTAAAAAGAAAAAAAAAAGAACAAAGTGCAAGCAACGGAAAAACTATATCTTTTTTGAGAACGGGGTAATATGTTTTTAAAGTTCTATTATTTTCACATTATTCGTGATAAATATTTTAATACTATTATTTAATATCTAAATAAAAAAAAACCTTCTAAACAAATCACATACCCATTGATTAAAACAAAGTTGTTCGTGTTAAAACATGAAACATATCCATTGAATCAACAGCCACAGACAGAGTAGTTGCAAGATAATATCGTCCAGCCATCTGTCTAGTAGACAGACCATATCTAGCATTCCCATATCCCAGCATCTTGAAGCACACTATCCTTGAAACAGATAATAATATCCCCACATATAAAACGAGCCGCAACTAATTAAACTTTACATCTAGCGACGTATTAAAATTAAAAGATTTATTGCAAACTTGATAAAATTGATTATAGCACCGCGGGAACTTATAATAAACAAACTGTGTTAATCTTTTATAGTAAAATAGATATGGAACACCAATTAACACGGCGTCTGAATCAACGGGTCGTAATATAAATAAATCGTCCAAACGACGTATCTATATGATTCTATATCCATAGCGAAATTTACGGTTGTCAATAAAATATAGGTTCATTAAATATTTTCGCCTGATTGGTGTTGGTACATACATTTTTTGATCTTAATTATTAAATTCGCTCGAAGCTGAATTATTATTTTAGTTTCTCACATAAATATAGGAGCGTATTCAATCGATTTAGACATATCGTTCTTTATATTGATTTAAATATAATAAATCACATTACCGACTGTCGAGGAAGCCGAATGAATGGGTTGTTAGCATTTAAGTATTCGAATCGAGTTTGATTATATAATTTAAGTAATATCAACAGAAACGCTAATGAACTAAGTAGCGGACCGTTGAAATGATATATTTTATTCAATACATTTATTTTTATTTGACATTAAATGCATATTTATGTTTTATTCGACGTTTATATTCTTTGTGGATACAACTAACAGAGTGGTCACCATGTCGAACTGACAAAGAGTTGAGGGTTCGATTCCCGTGCAGGTTAATTACTTATGTGATCCATAAACATATTTCGGTATGGGTGTGTGTATGTCTGCGTAGTTTCTGGTACACAAAACATCCATATTCAATATACATAATATAAAAGGGAATATTCAAGCATTTACTAACAATGTAATTTTTTTCCAGATTCGCCATTAGACCTCTCAACATCACTACTCTCAAGAGTCCTGTTACCTATATCACCTCCTTCGGGAAACGAAGACGAACATAAGTCTGTGTCAGGTGATTCTCTGACGTCATCCTCGGCGGGATCCTCAAACGAACTCTTAGATATGACACCTAAAGTGCAAAGAAGACCGGTAAAGTCCGAGAGAGCTTTATTGCCTTGCGAAGTGTGTGGAAAAGCTTTTGATAGGCCATCGTTATTGAAGAGGCATATGAGAACGCATACTGGTAAGTGCATATTGAAGATTGTAAATGAGTGTATGATAAAAAGGTGAATGTTTTTCATACTAGAAATAGGTGCTGAAGTGATATTATCTATACTAATATTATAAAGAGGAAAGATTTGTTTGTTTGTTTGTTTGTTTGTATGTAACGAATAGGCTCCGAAACTACTGAACCGATTTCAATAATTCTTTCACCATTAGAAAGCTACATTCAACCTGAATAACATAGGCTATATTTTATCCCCGTATTCCCACGGGAACGAGAACCACGCGGGTGAAACCGCGGGGCACTGCTATGTTAGATAAAGATGTGAAATATTCATCGCAATTTGAAATTTTCTTTGCGCACCGCTTTTTGACAGTGCCTTGGGTATTATGGGATAAAATATATAAATGTTGCTTAGTACAAAATACATCAATTTGTCGATCCGTTAATTAAGTTAGTTATAACGATCGGTCGCTGTAAATGGGTTAAGTAATCGTAGCTATAATATCTGGGAAAGTAACTACGTATTACCATTAAATTGCCTAATAATACAAAAAGTTGCAGATTCGATTCCTGTACAAAGTTTTTTTTATACCAGCTATCGTAAGGCCAACTCTCTTAATATGACAAAATGTTTTGTTGGAATTTTATTCTCATAATGTGGTGTTTATGTTGTACAATAAAGTAATTATCTATCTATCTATCTATCTATCGTATAAAGAGCAATAAAATTACTAAAATTTAGTTTTAGATATATTATTTACATACATTAAAATATACTAATTCTTCTTCGCAGGAGAGAAACCCCACGTATGTATGGTATGCAACAAAGGGTTCAGCACATCTAGCAGTCTGAACACTCACAGAAGAATACACTCCGGAGAGAAACCTCATCAATGCCAGCATTGCGGGAAGAGGTTCACAGCCAGCTCCAACCTGTATTATCATCGAATGACTCATATAAAGGTAAGATAGGAACTTGTTACGGACAAGTGGTGTAGTTGGTAGAGATCTTGCTGCTGGGCTAAAGGTATAAGTTGGTAGCCGACTGCAGACAGCAGCAGCAGACCACACGTCTCCGCGCCACTACTGGTTTGTATGTATTTCTATGAAATTACATTCGTAGTGGGCGACATGAAGCTAGCTTCGCGTAGCCGAGCAGCAGACGGCGAAGTGTCATGATGACGTTAGGCGGCGACGTGTGGTCTGCTCCTGCTGTCTGCAGTCGGCTACCAACTTATACCTTAAAGGTTACGGTATGGGAACGATTCCCAAAATATTTGGGTACATAAATATGTTTGTATGGGTATGGTACTATATCATACAAAGCTGAGTTGTTTTGGTTCATAGAGAGATCACCATCACCAGGTTTAACTGGCGTTCCCGTGTGAATTTCAGGATAAAACATATCGAAACGATTGAGTGGCTTTTCTCAACTTTTTAGTATTACAAACATTGCAGTTCTTTCTTTATATCCCTTTTTACAATTACACTTTTTTAATAACACGGATGTATATCACGGTAATAACCAAGTGTCAAGACGCACGTAGTTCACAGAGGTAAGGTTCACGCACGCGCACTGGGGCGTGAAAGGTATGTGTCTTGGACCGTGGTGGTCGTGAGAATCACTTCAGTATTACGAGAAACTTAATTTAATATAACTAACTTAATTATAATATAGGAAACACAACAAAAAGTTAACATCTTAGAACATAAACAGCGTTGTTTTTGTGGAATTACATTTTATATAGGAACGTGAGTTCAGATTTAATTAAAAACATGTGATACCTATTTGTTTTGGTCGAAACAAAAGGCTAGATACGTTTTCTTAAAAATACTTCGGCAACGATAAATAACAACGGCCTGTATAATAAACTTCGTAGGTCTTTCGATCAGCGCTGCAGCGTGGAGATGTAAAACGCTTTCCCGTGTAAACAATGGTGTTTATTCTGTTCTTAAATACGGAATTATTTCTTAAATTCGGAAATACTGTGTTAACGAATAGTGAAGTTCGACAATAAATTTTCTATAATATTTTTTTATTAAGCGACACGAAATATAGCTTTTTTATTATACTAAAATGTTGATTATCTGTGCGCATACAATAGTGCGCGTGTATTATTTTTATGCGCATATATTATAATCTTCAATGAACCAAAAATCTTCAGAATAAACTAAACTTGCATAAACTTTCCACAAAAATATCTCTGCTGCAAAGGGTACAATAGATAATTTCCTTGTAAGTGATGACACTACAAACAGTAGCTAGTTACATAAATTATCTATTGCGAGCCATTAAAGGGTGTATGAAGAGTAATTAGTTTGCGAAATCGTTATAAAAACGAGTCCTTGATTCAGAACAATAGGTTATGCCATTACAGTTTTTTTTTGTGGCGTACATTTACTAGATTACACGTGAATGAAATTGTATAAGTATATGGAATATAGAAGAAAATTACTTTGCTTTTATAATCTCATTATGATGAGTTTTGGGTCACAATTTTACTAAAATTATTGAAAGTGGAGGAAAAGAAAAATTTGAAGTTTTTTAAATCAAACAGTTCTCCTGATTTTATACACTTTGGATATGGATTCCATTAGCCAATTTGCCCTTAAGATAAAGAAAATTATGCAGCAGTAGTGCAGTAGTCTGTCTAGCAGGTAGTGAATCCTAGATTTCGCCATCCAGGATTCACTACCTGCTCGACAGAACACATTTAAAAAAATCAATCTTTTTAAAAATATATTGCAAAGATTCAAATTTAAGGAATATTTCATTATCATTAAAAATAAGTATTAACAAACAGCTTGTTATATAATAAATGTAATTCATCTTCTACTCTACTGAACCATTTACATCAGCAACCTTATTCATAATGTTATTAGTAACTTACACGCAGAGCTTCTTATTAACTTTACTCTATAAAGGATTATAATTGTTGTTTTTATGTAATGTTAAGAAAAACTGATTGTCAATCAACACGCGATTGATGTCAACTACTGTTCCGTGATAGATGTCCTCATAGGTACATATTGTACTTGTATTGTTGTAATTATTAGTAGATACCTAATTGTTGAGTAGATCTATTGCTTTATTACTATTGCTTAGTTGTCAACTGTGTGATTTTTTATTTAGTTCTTCGGCTGGTATACTGTCTTTAAGCAATTTTTTTTTCTTTTGTAATCTGCCTTCTTGCCATGTAACAAAGACATAAGTTAACTTTACATTGCCTTTACTTTAACCTACGTATAATATACATTATTAATAACATACAAATCTAGTACAACAAACAAAAAACAAATCTAGTATAATCAAGTAATTACTGAAAGCGTCGATAATGTATAGCCTGCACTATTATCAATAAAACATGCTACAGTTTGATGTTACCGTGTTCGTTTCCCATAACGACCGAGGGTTCTTACTTATTTAACTATGACCTCATGTGTCGGCGACTTAAGAAAATCACACAAGAGTGAACACAGTGAAATGGGATAGGGCTGTCTCGTGGTTTGGGTTACGTTTAAGACAAGGTTTTTATGTGTAGTATTAATGAAAAGGCATGTAGTCTTTTTTCCGTTTTACCTAGAATTATTTTTTATATTGTGATTACGAATCATAAATCCATGTTTGATGACTTTCTCATTTGGAATACTTTAAAGACAGAAAGTTTTAAGGTTTTATTTATAATAGCAATGTAGAAGCTTGTAGTTTTTGTTTTGTAGTTAAAGGATATAAATAAAAATTTAGTCTAGTTTATAACTACTTTCTTAAAAGTTTTATTTTTATGTTGGAGTGGTGTATGTTTATTATTGTCGAAAAATAAATAAAAATTATTTATTTTCCTTCGCCAGAAATAACATTTAAATTATGTAAAAAAAGTGACTGACTTATCTTAAGATTCCACAATGATATACACTTGAACTCCAATAATTAAAAAAAAAACTACACAAAGCACCTTCTTAAACGCAATTGACCCAAAAAACTCTCCTTTGACAAACCCCTAACGTGACAACCCTGACTCCTTAGCGCACCTGCGGTCACAGGTAGTTACAGTAAGGCAAAGGGCCCAATAAATTACCATCCAGGTCAACGTGGGAATCGCCCTGTGGTCAACCATCGTGACGCATTGATGGATGCAATGAAAACTATTTAACCCATTAGTTTTATATAGGAATCCTTTTTAAATGTCGTGATAAGGATTGATTTTGTTTTCTTTTTTTAATAGGTGGGTTTTGCGGTTTTTTTTGAGCTTGGTCCTGTGGGATTGCTTGTTTTTTTAATGTGTGAAAGGGTATTTGTAATAAATAGACTAGTTTCAAATTTATAATGTTAGTGAAGATGGGGGGTAAAATGAATATTGAAACGTTTTCAAAAAGTCAAATGAATTCTGCACAAATTTAATATCGTTAATCTTAATCCATCTAATCAATGTTACTTAATTTAAATTAAAATAATAGTTTAACTAATCAGTATACTTTTACTTCATTACATAAGACACTCTTCATTAAATAACTACTCAAACAATAGATTATTACACTTAGAAAAATCAACAATTTTTCGACAAAATCTTTCACAATGCCAACTTACCTACAAACCATAAACCATTGCAAACAATCAAGAAAGAAACATCAAAAAATTCACATACTAAAAACAAAAGATGAACAACATATTGTTTAAAATATCCAATTGACGTACATAATAACTTTATAGCAACATCTTCAAAAATAGTATGTAAAAAGCCGGCCAAGTACGAGTAGGACTTGTGCACGAAGGGTTCCGTTTATCTATACAATATTCATTCTAGAAAAAACAGCATAACATCATATGGGAGCCCTACATAAATAAATTATTGTATTCTATTTCACGGTTCATGAGATACAGCCTAGTGACAGACAGACTTTAGGTTAGTAAATAGGCTCCCGTTTTTGACCTACAAACGGAATTTGATCCCGATTTTAAATTTGGGTTCGTAATTTTTTATTGTCAACCAATATCTTCCCACTACTGGGCCAAGATCTCCTCCTAACATTTCAAACTATCCCTATTATTTATAATCATTAATCTATAATCATCCCATCAATGCATTTTTAGGAGACTAAACCTTATTGTGGAACTTTTTTTGGCAATTCATATTGAACAATATTGTAGCCAACATTTCCCTCACTCTCTACCCTTCGCAGTCACCAAACTGCAGTCAAAAACGGAACCTTAAAAATATGTTTAATTATACATACTCGTAAGACGGGGGCGGTCATCTTATATGGTTTGGGTATACAAAGACCGTGTGAAGATATGGATGGGTGGTCACTTCGGTAACGTCTTACGATACGGTTCCTTAGACATTCGTGGGAATGTAATATGAATTTTGTTAAACGATTCATTATTAACAAATTATACTCGAGTATTCTTTATATTGTTGTGACCAAAGAGATCACCTTCAAGTTTTATGTAACTTGACGTCATGCGATGGGTTAAACAATGATATTATTATAATATAAACTTTGAACTTGTGTATTGACCAAAGGAATTTTATTATAAAATTTTGCTATGACATTTCTTTCCATTAAGTACGACAAAACGCTAACCCATCGATCCGAAAATAAGTAGATATAAGAATTTCATTTGAACTGAAGGACATTTTTTGTAGTCAAGATATGGAATATAAGATAATTTTCATCCCGAACTATCTAAAAAGAATAAACGAAATGCAGTTAATCCGTGCTACATTTGCATGACAGAGAAAGAAAATATTCTAATTTCAAACAAATAATCTCTAAAACGAAATTTCCTTATGCACGGTATCTGACACTTTTCCACTCGTTAGAGCTTCGTTATTTGTTTGTTGTCAATCTGTCTGTCCGTTCGTCTGTTTATCGGAACACCAGTTTCGTCTTCACAATTGGCGATTACTGGTCACACAATATAAATTTCTTTGTTGAATGGTCCAAGTATAAAGACAAAGGTTTTTAGAAATTGAATCTAGGTAGGCGAATCTAATTAGTCACTTGTGCTTGATTTTGTCACGATGTCATATCTAAAATACTTTACAAATCCTTATTAAATTTTGCACACATATAGCCAGAAGTGTAGAAAATGACATGACACTACCTATTATATCAATATTTCCATTAAAATATGATTTCAAAGAGGCATAGCTAGTCAAATAAAATATTTTGAAAGCAGTTACAACGTGTAATCAAATTGCACTACAACTCAAAAACCTTAACCAAACCTCCAACCTCCTCCAACTTAAACAAATATTGAATAACAACCCAACAGACTCGCTAGTATTGGTTGTTGCACGCAAGTGATTCTAGATTTGCGTCTGTCAGTCGTATGCGCTTGAAGTATCGGAGTCATTCCTTATTGTAATTGTGTGGGTATTGTTTACATTAAGGGTATTAGAGGTCGGTTACCTGGGATATGTCTCAGATTATTCTAGGTTTAGTTATTTAGACGACCAAGTGGTGAATTTTCTTGTGTTTAAACCATATTTGCGTTGCATTTTTAGTCCGGTTTAGCACTAAACCAGGTTTTACAATCAATTTTGAATACTGTCAAAGTGACAGATTTGACTGACAAGGTGTCAAATGCTTACCAGGTTTTGTTAAACCGGACTAAAAATGCAACGCAAATAAGGCAGTATAGGTTCACTTATTTTGATGACCAAGTAGTGTATTTAATAGTGACTATAACTATGATATTGGGATAGTTAGCAGCGCTAACTATTGAGTTGAGTGTTCGATTCAAGTTTAAAAAAACTTTTTTTTTTTCAAAATGCTTATATTAATTTACTCTTAATCTTCTACAAGAAGCATATGTTCAGCAGTGGATCACTGTAAGCTGACGATGATAATAAATAATATAAGACCAACTTGAAAAAACGCATTAAAAATATGAATATTAATGGAAAAGAATAACTTAAATAAAGTTAATATTACCACGCACTTAGCTGGTTCATACTCTAAACGTGCCAAAGACAGGCATTCGCCATTTGAACGTTTGATGTCAATTCCAAAGATTTATAAAGGAGTATTCATAACGTGTAACTTAAACTTAATCAAGTACACCTTTCCTTGAATGTCATATACCTTTCATTATAAGTTTTAAAAGGATACATCGGTTTTACGACCGATACCATATTGCCTTAATATCATTAAACCGACCGGTGTTTTCAATTTAGTGTACATCTGCCTTTATACAGAAATTATGTATAAATACGTACTTCATGAGTGTATTTTTTAAATTATATATTTGAATACACCTATGGGTTTTGTCGTTAAAAAAAATATTTACGTAATAAGGTGGTATGAAGAAGTGACAAGAATATTAAAATAAAAAATATATTTGTTATAGTGTACGTGCAATACACAAGCGACAGACCTCTGATTATCATCTATTGCTTTCTAGGCTATCAAAAATAAAGTACATAATATGTATCAACACAACATATGTTATGGTAAGCACAATATCAGAGAAACTGAACATTTTTACATAGGTAATTCTTATGAAATAATTAAACAAATAACAAAACTTAAAAACGTAGATTCTATAAATTGCTAGATTGAATACATTAACGGACTACCCAGGTAGCAAAAACAGTTTCATTTAAAACTATAAAAAATAAAAATTAATTAAATTCCCGTGTACGCATGTAATACTAATGAGTTTTTAAATAATCACTATATTGTATATGCTAATTATACGTTATTATGTGCAATAATTTTTAACTTATTCACTGCTTAAAACGAGATTCGATAATGCTATTTACGTCTTTTGAGTTGTATATAAAGTGCAATTATGATAATCTGCAATTCATATTAGGTATATAATTTTAAGGTGAAGTTTTATACAAGATAACGTAACATTCGTTTGGTAATTAATCTTTACGAATTCGAAATTCAATATTGTGATTAGGACGATTCGGTAATTTTGTAAACCGATAGCTTTTGATAAAAAAATCTTCTTCAACTTAAGTGATACTAATATTTTTCAGTTATAGATTTACTTAAACACCACGAATATAATGTGAATAAAGTGGCTTTAGAATCGAAAATATAACATATTATCTAATTAGTTTGTGAATTTAAAAGATTCCTGAAACCAGTTTCAGCTAAAATATAAGGCCCTTCATTCAAACTTCTTAAAGTCGTACTTATATAAAAATAAAATAAAAATCCTTAATTAAACAAACACTAACAAAGAGACTTTACTTTAAATCTTGAATCAATCAAAAGCTAACATCATTAAAACGACAATATTAACAGTATTAGATAACAGGAAATCAATCAGAACTTTTTTCGTTGAACTACAACTTTCAAATATTGGCCAAGTGTGAGTCGGACTCGCGCACGAAAGGTTCCGTACAATTTAAAATAATAATATAGTGATTACGTAAATAATAATTTATCTATTAAACATTAAAAAACGGCAAAAAAAACTCGTTTGTGTTATGGAACCTTCACTTAAATATTTTTTCCTTTTTAGTATTTGTTATTATAGCGACCACAGAAAAACATAATCTGTGAAAATTTCAACTGTCTAGCTAAATCAAAATCAAATCAAATAACTTTATTGCAATATCACAAAACATAGAGCTTTTATAGTAAATAATGTGTGGATCATGTGAGAGGGGCTTACATGGGTCATGGTTCATGAGATACAGCCTGATGTGATGACAGACAGACAGACTTTACGGACAGCAGTGTCTTAGTAATAGGGTTCCGTTTTTATCCTTTGCCCACGGTACCCTAAAAAGTAGCTATTAATGGTACAACTACTTTATTATGACTATATCCGATCGGGGTTACTTTGATTTCAGTTATTACTGGTAATATAACTTTAGATACGATGTTTTTAATACGACGGTGATTAACTAGAATGTAGTTGACAATTTTACTGTTATTCAAATTGTAGTTTTGTTTGTTTATTTAGTCTGTTATTTGAAAACATTTTTATCTTTGTATCTAAGTGACTAGTAACTCTAAATTCAGTCTAAATAGTTGTAAAGATTAATTGAATTACATATCTGTTTAATGATTGTGTTTATTTAATATTTATTATATTCGGTTTGGCTGTGTGTGTGAATGGGTGTGTGCGTTTCTGATACCCTAGATACAAGTTTCGAACTTAGTTAGGGGTCAGTTAATATATTGAGATGATGTAGTGAATGATTATGTTATGTTATGTTAAGGAAATTACTAGATGATTTTGGTACGAATAATAGAGCATAAACACACTCTCTTTCAAACATACATGTATATTTTACCTACCAATATATTGTATAATATTTACCTACCAAGGAAATAAGACCTCCAACTGTTCAATAAAGTATTTCAGTATAGACCAATCTGACACGTAAACCATAAATAGTGTTTAAATGATCACAGTCCTCATCACAATGTATCCAAAACCTCCTATTTCATATCATTTCAATACACACTACAGCAAATCATCCGAGACAAAACCCATTTAAATGGACCTTCCCATACATTTTCAATCGAATAAACATATCATACATACCCTTTCATTTCTAAGCAACATTAATTTATAAGAATTATTTCTTATTGTTTTATGAGTGAATGTGTTTGTGTTAATGTATTGAAGTTTGATTGATTTAGCGTTTGTTTTGGTCTGCCTTAGATATGTAAGTAAATCTATACACCCTTATTTTGAAATTGCGATACCTTATCTCACAGCTAATATAAACGACGGGTGACAATATAATAGTGAAGTTAGTTTTTTTCTTTTGCTTTTATTTAAAAAGTTATGATAAGTCAAAGATTTTCAAAATCCCGCCGAATTTTATTGTTATTCTACACCGAACGCTGCGATACACAGCTGAGCGCGGTCATCGACCCGAGCCGTCACAGAATACTTGATAGCTAGTGTGCCGTCTGGTAATACGACATTTATTTGGTATTTTTTAAAGATAAGTAATCGACTATCATTTTTGATATTTTTATTGGATATATGGATTCAGTTACTGCTACAGATATTCTGATTTTAATAAGTCCCATATTTTCAAAATAGGGGTGTATATATAAAAGAAAGTCGTGTTAGTTACGCCACTTATAACTCAAGAACGGCTGGACCGATTTGGCTGAAAATTGGTGGAGAGGTAGATTAGAACCAGGAAAAGGACATAGGATACTTTTTATCCCGAAATTCCCTCGGGAACGGGAACGAAAACTACGCGTGTGAAACCGCGGGGCACAGCTAGTAAAAAATATATTTAGATAGTGTATATCAGTGACCGCGGTTTCACTCGCGTAGTTCCCATTTCCGTGTGAATACAGGGATATAACATAGCCTTCTTTACTCAAGGTGAATGTAACTTTGTAATTTTGAAAGAATTTTTGAATTCGGTTTAGTAGTTTTGGAGCCTATTCGTTATAAACAATTTGTTCCTCTTTATAATATTAGTTAGGTTACGTTACTCAGGGTGAATGTAGCTTACTAATGGTGAAAGAATTTTTGAAATCGGTTCATTAGTTTCGGAGCCTATTCGTTACAAACAAACTAGCTTTTCGCCGTCAGTACTTTTAAGGTACGAAACAGGTTTGAATTATACATTTTTTATCAATTAATATAGTGATTTAAAAATAAAGACTGAAAATATCCAAAAACAAACTCAATATGTGGAAGAAGATTTTCATCAATAAATAGAGAGATTCAAAAGTAGAGTCTAAAAATATCCAAAAAACAAAGTCAATATGAAGAGTAATATAATGTTTGTTGATGGCATTACTTTTCGCAGATTTTAACGCGTTTCCTCTACTTTCTTTAACTATTCATAAAGCTCATTTTCTATTAAAGAAAAGTAGTATCGCTCCTTAGTTTTTACAAATAAATTAACTTTAAAGCAAAATTAATGACTAAATACTGGTTTAGATAAGTAAAAAATTGTGGTCGTAAACTTGCGTTATATAAAAGTTATCTATTTGTACGAAATACTTGGAATAAAAATAATAAAAGGTGCGAAAATATCTCTTTTTAAACATATATTAAAAGTAAATTGAGAACAACTATCATTTAGAAAGTTGACGTTGAATTAAATGTAAAGTATGTGGTACTATTACACATGCAAAGTGTTTAGCCTAATTTACTAATTTTAGGTATATTTTTGTTGCTTTCTTATTAGACAAAATAGCGTGTAAAAAATAGGAGTAGCAATTGAAAGATGTGTGCATGACCTCTATAGAAGTACGTATAGATACGCTATAATTAGGGTATTGAAAGACTTTAGAGAAAATTCAAAAATAAATTTCATTCCGAATTGATAGTCTTTAGTGATTGTGTAACTGCTAGGTATATACGTAAAATTAATTTTTCAAATACACAACAATTTGACAACCTCGATGGCAGAGTGGTCACCATGCCGGACTGCCATCTGTAGGGTTGCGGGGTCGATTCCCGTGCGGGGTGTATATTTGTGTGAACCACAAATGTTTGTCTCGGGCTGGGTGTGTGTGTGAATGAGTATGTGCGTAGTTTCTGATACCCTAGATACAAACTTCGAGCTTAGTTAGGGGTCAGTTACTATAATGAGATGATGTGAATGATTACGTTATGTTATATATTTAAAGTTCTCGACTATCAAAACAGCTTGATATTTCAGCATAATTCCAATACAAACTCTTTAACATTTGAGCATTGCGTCGATTCTACTACTCGTGTTATTACACTCAATAACATAAACTATAGATTAACTTAGGCACACTTTATAGTAACAACAAGTAGTAAAATTACACGTCAAAACGTAGTTAAAGATCGCGTGCCAGTAGTTGTAACAAACAGTGCACTTGATTTACAAATAATGGCATATTACTCACAAACATAATTCATTTTAATCGACCACTGTTATTAGATGCGATGCACATGATTTCTTATTGTCTTACGTTTAATACATTGTTATGTGATAGAGAAAATGTCGTTTTTGTATAATTTTAATTTGTTGTTTTTTTGGGGTCTATATTTATTTTTATAACATAAAAAGGTATTATAAAGAGACTTGAACCTTTTTTTTTAATTAAAGAAATATCTACACATACTTAATTATTGACAGAGAAGTAAATAACAAACTAAGGAACATTATAATATTTATTGTTAGGAAATAGGAAAACTTAGGAAAATGTAGAAAAAATGTAAGAAAATTTAAAAGTAAAACAATGCATTTTAATGAAACTGAAATAAGTGATCCTTTAAGCCTTGAAAACTTTCCAGTAATTCTTATCATAGAAAAAAATATGTCTCCCTACAAAAAACTACACAATTCCATACAATAAAGGCACGCGTGCAGATAATACCATTTTCCGCGACGGTCCACCGTAATCACTAAGCAATAAAAAGTCGAACAGATGTGTCAATTACTGTTGCAGTTCCTTGATAGTGGAGCATTGTTATGGGTCCGTGTCACGGTATATTTACATTATCTGACAATATTCTCTGTACACTGAATTACGTAATTAAATGGCCACACTTAATTGCAATTTAATTGAATGTATTGAAAGATACTACTTTGTTTGGCGGGTTTGTATCCTGGTTCTTAGGAATGATGATTTTTCTGATCTCTGCTCATTATTATTTCTGTAAAGGGACCAACCAACCTTTATTATCAACTAAACATTTCCTGCCTTATTTGCGTTGCATTTTTAGTCCGGTTTAACAAAACCTGGTAAGCATTTGACATTTGTCAGTCAAATCTGTCACTTTGACAGTATTCAAAATTGATTGTAACACCTGGTTTAGTGCTAAACCAGACTAAAAATGCTACGCAAATAAGGCAGTTCAAGTTTTATAGTTATTTTTAACATCGGAGTAATTTAAGAGTGTCTATGACCTCCAAAAAAAATGAAAAATGGACGTAATTGAGTCGTCTAATTGCGGAGAAGAGTCTATCTACAAGTAACAATGACCTTTTCAACTAAAATAGTCGCAAGTATTTTATGCCCTGCGGTTTCACCCGTATACTTACCAATCCCGTGGGAATTTCGGGATTAAATATAGCCCGTTCCCAGACCATAAACTACCCCTGTACCAAATTTCAAGTCAATCGGTTCAGTAGTTTAGCCGTGAAAAGTAACATAGAGACACAGACATAGTTACTTTCGTATTTATATTATTAGTAAGGATTAAGTACATATTTATTTAACTTTCATTTCAAACTGTATCTACTGTTGATCTACTGTGACTATTATACTATAGGAACCTTACATATTTACCATGAATATTAATCCGTAAAATAAATAGTTGCATGTTATTTCCCGCATACAAGAACGACACAAGATGGCATCGTTTGTACCGTCAGCAAAACACGATCAATCATTGTTTATCGTCGTTTTGCCGACGGTAGTGATTAAATTATTCACCATTGGTAACTTAATGAAAGAACCAGCTGGTTCGGGTTTATCGGGACGCAAGTGTAGATGGATGGTAAGCGCAAAATCTTTGTTTTAAGAACAAAGAAACGTCTTTTTTTTATTTTTGAAGCAAATAATTTAATATATCAAAGAAAAAAATTGTAGGTACTTTGATTTATTTTGATTTATTGAATCAACGTTTTATTTAAATGTTAAATAAGTATCTCACAGCACGCACAAAAGATCCAAAAAAGAAGGCCTAAGAAAGCTCTGTGAAAATCTGCCCATTTTTAATTTATTTACTTTTAAAGTTACTTTTAGTGATATTTATTGCAAAAAAGTAACATTTTACTTAAAATTACCAATTAACATACAAAACCCCAATCAAGTAATAACTAAACCGACAAGTAAGACCCTGATACAGCCTGTTGTAAGGCTGTACATCCAGTTCTTGGCCCAATAACTTTATAATCATAACACCACTATCCGATGATATATGAGGACCAATTAAAATGCTTCTTGTTTTTGACATTACTCTGAAACCGACACACCGTATTGATTAAGTGAACGTATAGATAATTGGGAGTCAGATATTAATTAGTTTCCTTTTGAATATTTTATTATTGATAGTGATTGGATGTAAGAATATAATTTTTAATACGTTTATTAGTTAGTTCAATGATGCTACTACTTTCTTTTGGAATGATTAGTGTGATGTTTTAAGACTACTTGTTCTGTGATGTTGAACTAATTAGTTGTCAGTTGGAGAAACTGTTCGTATTAAACTAAAGATGTAGAAAAAAATAATGTTTTGGTTTCACGATAGAAACACACAAACGAGAAAAAAAACAAACTATATATTTCACGCTTTTGTGCAAAAAGAATTGTTTATGTATTTGTAATCAGACTAATATATCGTTCGCATTTCATTATTCTCATACATCCCAAACGAGTCCCCAAAAAGAACCTAAACCAATCAAGACAATACACACCCAAAATGATGAATCAATAATTCCTTATCGATAACAATCGGCCGATCTCCCACGCATATCCTGACTGTCGAGAATAAAACGTTAACGAGCAATACCGATACACACTGCACGCGAGACGCATCGATTTATTTAGTTAAATTAACCGAAGCACATCACATTTGCATACGATTTCCATATCATGGCTCACCCGTATCGGTAGGCCATACGTCACTGACTCGAGATATACGCCGTAACCGATCGGTGATCAACTGTGTAATTCGCGATACGGTAACGATATTGATATATTAAGTAGTTATTTTCATGTTTATCATAATTGGTGTTTTAATTTGGATGCGTTTGTTGGGTGTTTAGATGTCGACAGACAAGACAACATATTTAGATGAAAACCAATAAATTAAATATTATTTTTTGCATTAGTAATTAGTGTAGTACTGTAATAATATGATAAAAACACTGATCGATTTCCTTATTAAAAAAAATAATGTCGTTGCAAATTAATTCACACTTATTTACAAAAATATTTACTTAAATCAAATTTTCACCACAACACCACATTATTTACAAAAATTAAACTGTGACAACACTAATCTAATTATATTTTATCGTTCTAAAAACGTATCGAGTATAAATAATAACTCGTTCCTTATAATAACCACAATTTCGTATAGTTATTTGTTTTTATTTTCATCGTGATTTATCCCAAGACCATTATCATAAAACAAATGAGTTTTTGTATATTAATTCCTTCTAATATTCAGTAGCATAAAGCTTGTGATGGTATATTTTTTATCTTCGTAATTGAGCTACCGTTAGCAAAAAAAACATTTTTGCATTTTGATTGAAACAGGTGTTAGAAAAACTATGTTTAGATTGGGTTGAAGTGTAAAAATTAAAGTTAAAGTGGGTGTAGAGATACAAAAAACAGATGGGAGGATCCTTTACAATATTAATGGCAATGATATAGATTTTTTTAACTGTCAAAAAGGGGATGGGTAACAGGAAATTAATAAAATATCAATCTATTTTATTGTGCTTCTATTCAGTTATTAATTAAGCTTGTAACATTTCATTTTGCAATCATAATTTGTAGCATCAAGTATTGCCATAATGACGTATTTTGTAATATGATTTAGTTTAGATATAAATTGAATTAGTTTTGATTAAAATGGTTTTTTAAATGACCAATAGAGTTAATAAAATGTTCATATTGCACTTAAATTAAGTGATAAGAGGCCCATATTACGCCAAAGACACATTAACAATCAACGAATTTTTGTACCCATCTCAGGATCACTAAACTACCGCTTTTAGTACCATAATTTAGTAAATTCTTTTAACAGTAAAATAAAATCAGTGAGACGGTAATGACACGGGAAGCCACAAAGAAATGACGATATGGTTTAAAGTAGTTTTATTCAATTTGTTCTACATCACCGTTTCGTGGGTCATTAGTGGTATTTTATTTTTCAACATTATAAAACAATTGGAGACCTCACCGAATGTCCCTTTGTTTTATTTGGGAATTATATCAAGTTAATAATGTTTTTGGACCCGTATTGTTCCTTTTCGGGACGATCTCTGTAGGTAGCAGGCTGATAAAGGGTCAATAGGCGAGAATTGGAGAAGATCCTTGACTAGAAGTGATGATATATAAATAAAGCAAATGATAAATGATTAAAAATATGACATGTCTCTCCAACAACCTTTCATTCAGTTATAAAATATCAACTGTTTTAAGGAATATAACATAATGTGGAATTTACTAATGCATTTAGATATTAGGCTACTCAACGCTACCGCAACGGGAAGTCGTGTATGTTATATTAAGAGTATTAATATAACGTTTATAGCAATGAATTTGTATTTGAAGAAAAATATATCTATTTAAATATAATGATACAAATATTCGATATTTTTTAGGTTTTTCAAATACAAAGAGTGTTGAAAACATTTAAATTCAATAACTACTTACGTTCAATGTTCATTTTCTGTTTCCATAAAAAACCTTTGAATGCAATGTCATGACATTAATTAAACACATATTACCTATTTCATTGTTTCATTAAACTGTTTTTGTATAATAACAGTTCATCTCACAGTTATTTTAAATAATAATAGGGATAGTAAACTTTATAGAGGTCGATATTTATATTTATAGAGTAACAATTTACGACTAGCTACTAGATTTTATATCTATTAAAAATTAACAACTAACAAAGTGCCGCAATATTTTTTTCAATAGAAACTTAAATCGGTAGCCGTTTTATGGAATCAACATTTCAAAAGTTATTTTTTTCCTTTCATTTTTATTAGGTGTTAATGATATTACTTTGATATTATTTCGCGAATGGTATTTTTGTGTGCATGGTAAAATAGGTCTTATTATATACCATTTTTAAGGCTATTTTTCTTTAGATTTTAAGTATCTTGGTTGCACTGTGTGAAAATAGTGTAACTAATAGGTTCCCATGATTTTTGTTATTGAAACTAAGAAACAACCTTTTAGAAGAACTAATTTATAACAACTATTAAATCACACATGCTCATTAACACACACATTTTAATATTTATGGTTATATTTTGAAAAAAGAATTAGGTACAGTCAACGTCAGTTAAAAAGTACCCTTGGTTAGCAATACCAAAGTGAGTATTACCAAGGGAGTACTTTTATCTAACGCTGACTGTACCTTTATTATAAACTAGCAGCGCCCCGCGGTTTCACCCACGTAGTTCCCACTCCCGTGGGAATTTCGGGATAAAAAGTATTCTATGTTCTTTCTCGTACCATAAGCTACCCCTGTACCAAATTTCAAGTCAATCGGTTCAGTAGTTTAGCTGTGAAAAGGTCAGACAGGCAGATAAACAGAAAAACAGAGTTATTTTCGCATTTATAATATTAGTTAGGAAGTTAGGATTAGGATATAAACCCTCAACAAAACTAACGCCATCTTTCTTTGTCAACAGGAAAAACCCCACAAATGCAGTCTATGTTCAAAATCGTTCCCTACTCCTGGCGATCTGAAGTCACACATGTATGTCCACAGCGGTTCATGGCCTTACAAATGTCACATTTGTTCAAGAGGTTTCTCAAAACACACCAATTTGAAGAACCATCTGTTCTTGCATACTGGTAAGTTGGTATTTGAAGTAGATAGCAGTATAGTAGAGAATATCGCTCCGCGCGGCAGAGCGACAAAAAATCGCCCCGCGCGGGGTGGAGAATTCGCTCGAAGCAGGGGATTCCTTGCTTTTAGTGAATTTTTGTTTAATCGTGGTTTTTCCCTTTCTTACTTTTGAGTATCACTGAGTTTAATCTTTTGCAGTCTGAAAATCATTTAATCGAATTAACGTCATATTTGCGTAATATAAGTTGACGATGACATTTTAATTATTATCTGTTGATCTAATTTATTGAAACAAAATCGTTTCTTATTCTGTTACAATTGATTTTTGAAAGCGAACATAATTAATTTGTTAAGAAATTACTTTTACCACAAAATTTCTCTAAAAAAATTTACATAACCATCTAAAACATTAGATTATGCTAACAAAAAATAAGGGCATTTTACGTAAAGTTTGTTGGATCTTAACCACAAAATATAATACGAGCATAGGTTGACCACATGAAAAACAACTAAACAGTATTATGGAGAACATTTTAACAGTTTTTTTTCTTTTTGTTGCAGCTAAACACCAAAGGAACAGTGCTCGTGATGCCACCTGAAAGAATAAATAAAATAAAATAAAAATTTCAAAAATAAAAATAAAAAAGTAAATTACTGAATGAAAAAATCCAATTCGGGCATTTATTTGAACAAATTTTTAAACAAATGTAAATATATATTTAAAAGTGTAATATATTTAAAAGTGTGATATTAGTCTAGTTTATTTTAAGTGTTAATTTATTTTTAAATTAATTATTTTACTTGATAGTAAATTATTTGCGGAAAATATCATTTCTGAACTAATTCGGCAGTAAAAATAAATTATTATTTAATTTAAGAATTATTGTATATTTTGATAATTTCAAAGGGATTTGACTAAGCTTATTGTTATTGTAAATATAAATAGGATACATTATGTATTATAATGGTATCAACTGATAAATAGTACAATGAAATCAATATGATTTCTTATAAAATACTTTGTCTAAGTATTTTTAATCAATATTATTTCACACATTGTTAAGAAGTTTGAACCTATCTGCAGACCTAATTATACTATCGGCAGTTTGAGTTGCCACGCTGCACAGTTAATAGTTTTTAAGTTTTCATCTTAGATATTTTGTTTTTTTTTACATAATGTAAAAACTTCCACTGCATTGCTAAGACATCTTTCTCGCTGACGCAGAGAGGAGTAATCAAAATCACCACGCTAGCCTTGCATGTTGGTGATTCCAAACTGATTATTGTATATAATCATTAAATCTACATAGTATTATGTAGTCCTGTACATATAAACGTCTAATATACTTACATTACGTATGTATATTGTGATCTACGATTCCGTCCAAATTGTTGTAAAATATTTACAATTTAGTTGTATTCTTTACATAATTATAATAAATTATAATAATATTTATACGTTTTGGTGAACTTATTACATTAATTAAATGACTTTTTAAACATTTATTTGTGTTTATTTAACCACCCTCTCAATAAGAAAACTGCATAAAATGGAAATTACACGCACCGTTAAAAATATGACGTTACAAACTAAATTAATTGATTGCCAAATCTTTAATATTAAATCAGGTAAAGCAGCGGGTAAAAGCTAGTTAATAATAAGCAAACATAACACACCTCATAAAGTAAAGTTGGCAAGATGGCTCCCATTGATGAGCAAAGGCCTTTTTATTCTGATTATATTTGGTACAATAAGAAGAAAAAAGGCAGAAACCGTACTTTGCTTTAATAGTTATTTGTTATACAAGAGTGCAAAGTTGCTTTTTAACCGGGGCTCCAGTTGAGGACCGAGCCAGCGAAGGATTCTAAAATTGAATCACGAGCGCAGCGAGGGATTCAAAATAAGAATCCTGAGCGTTAGCGAGGGACTCTAAGGAGCACAAGGTTAAAAATTATTTGCACTCGAGTGCAACACATTATTTTTCATCCCCCCTCAGCGAGGAAATTACTAAATGAAAACATAAAACAATCACAATATTAAATGAAAAGCAAAAATATCACGCGCAAAGCAAATAAAAAAATAAGTAAGTACACCAAGGAGGTTCCGAGTTTGAATTTGAAATAAAAAAAAAGTATGACAGTTTGTGAATCCAAAACATCATCACACTTAGTGCACACGATGTTCTAAATTCAAATTTACTTTAACCTCTAGAGCGCAAAAACGACTTTTACTCCCAGTTATCGAAAATGCCTTGGGTCCTGCAGGGCCTGTCACAGCGACCCCGATACTTTCCACTCTTGAGATTAAAATCGAATTTTACCCCCAGATATCGGGGATTAAAAACATACTTTCCGAGCTAGTGGGATGAAAAAGCATTTTGATGATTCAACCATAATGTCAAAACAATAAAAATAACACAAACTCAATACAACTACAAACACCATCTTTATCCATTTAAATTCTCCCTGTCCATACTAACACCAACCAAGCCATACAGTAAATCATCCATCCAACTCACATACAAATTCATATTCCATACAACTCCATACATCAAGTGGTTGCACTTCGTTACGCCTTCAACTAATTCACATACATGTATGCTATAACTATAAAATACACTTAAAGGACTACAGTAGGCGTCTAACACGCGAATACTGAGCTGATTTGCATAAAACAAGACCGGGGGAAGTATTAAGTCTTAATTGTGGCTGCCGTTCAGTGGGCACTGTTCTTTACACAACATGGTGCTCTGATAAAAGTAATTCTAACATTTTATTCCACAGTTTATTTCAGAGTTTCTTTTTAGGACCGTAAAGATTGTAATTTATTTTATTGGGTGATTGCTTTATTTATAGATGCTCTTTGTTTAATTATTGCATTTTCTTTTATGCCTTGTGAGCAATTTTTGTTAGAGGAAAAACTAGGACTTATACTCGTAGGTTCGCTTACAGATGAACTACTAATGGTTCGATTTCGGCTCTAGATAAACATTTGTTCACAGTTTATGCATTTGACGACCTCGATGGCAGAGTGGTCACCATGCCGGATTGCCATCCGTAAGGTTGCGGGTTTGATTCCCGTGCGGGATGCATTTGTGTGAACAACAAATGTTTGTCTCGGTCTGGGTGTGTGTGTGAATGAGTGTGTGCGTAGTTTCTGATACCCTAGATACGAGTTTCGAACTTAGTTAGGGGTCAGTTACTATAATGAGATGATGTAGTGAATGATTATGTTATGTTATTTTGTCCAGTGATGTATGTTATGTGTGACCGAATGATGAAATTAATTTGGATAGAAACGAGTCCAATATTGACTTAGTAATATGAGTCATGTACTTACAAGTACGTATTTTAGTTATCTATATTTTCAAAAACTAGTACCCTTCAAGTATCAAAATGCTGTATACATTAACGTTGTGTCCATTAAATACTTACACAAAACAATTACACCCAACATTATGCAATATGCAAGTAACCCATCATTGGGTGGTCTAATTTGGACCACCAAAACGGTTCCGATCATTTAATAGAATCACGATGTTATACAGATCTCTTACTAGGAAACTGTTAAACAAAATTAATGTGTATAATACGCCTACATAATTACGGGTACTATAACCTGTAAGTAGACAAAGAGACCCAATTTGGTGGAACAATTTTAATGTGTTATAAAAAGGAGTGGTACTTTGTGATTAAGATTTTTGTTTTTTAATTGCGTCTTTTTAAATCAAAATTGATGTCAAGATTTACAAGATATTATCTGTATATAGCAATCGACTACTAATTAGACCTTTATACCTGTGTCTCTGACAGAGTATCCGAAATTACGTTTACATTTTGCCCACACATCCAAATGGATAAATATTTGCCTCGCATAATATTCGAACTCGCGAACCTTTATTTGGCAGTCTGGTACAATTTGGTAACCACTTGGCAATTGTTTGGACGCATTATTTTTTAATGTAAGGCTTGCGCACAGCTTTTTTCTGCCACCCACCCCTAAACACTGCCTACAAAAAAAATGTGACATTTAATTGTGGAAAACTACCCTCTTACAGGCACATACAAGTTACATGAAGTCATCATTGGAATGGTATAACACACATTGCAAATACTTATTTAGCTCAACACAAAAGTATTATGTCGATAAACAGTTTTAATTACACAGATACCATTTCTCCACTTACAATTTCATTAGATGATCATAACAATCTGAACAGATACACATTCACAGTTCAAATGATAGTTATAAAAAGCTATATTAAACCAACAATTGGGCACTGGAAGGCGTACAATGCCATAGATCGCGCCACGGGAGTTAGTGTGTCGGCTACCTAAAACAACCAACATAACTTGACCTTTAGATTCCAATATGGTAGTAGAAATAACAGTCCAATTTAAAATAGTCGTTTACAAAGAGCTATCAAAATCGGAACGTACAAAAAATATAATAAAGCCCAAACAAAATAGAGTGTTTCATAGATGTACCAAAACCCAAGATGTACAATCCCGACTAAATCTAACACTCGAAACTGTCCACACACTTTCCACTACCACTAAATTATCGTTATATGAGTACTAGTACATATTGTATTACAATCACAACCTCACACATTCCCGTAAGGTCCAAGATAGTCATAAGGTTTAAGCTATAAACTATCCATCGTCAAGTTGAAATCATCATATGGCTATAAAGGCTGAAAAGCTGAGCTGCGTAGCCGTGGACATAGCGTAGCGGTGGGTTCGCGGCTTTATTCTGAGACGCTGTGCTGTATAAAAAAAGCTGTATTATATCTTGGGTTTTTATACATCAATGAAGTGTTTGGATCAATATGGAGTTGAGAAGTTGCATTGTCATAGGTAGTAATCGAGGACGGAGGCGCTTTGTGTCGGTGCCGTCAACGACTTTTTGTTATGTTATCTGATGAATATTGCTCCCATTTCATTGACAGTATAGATACTATAGATAGGCCGTGATTCTGAGCACGATTCCATTTACAACGATAAAAGTAATTGGCAAAGTTAATGAAACTATTTCCGACAAGCCAGTAAGAATCACAAAAGTAAAATGATTAAAAAGAATTTCCCTCAGTTTTTAGTTACTAACAGCCAACTACTAACTACTACTAACTCAGAGACGTTTAACGAATACTTAAACTAATGTGACAAAATATTTCCGTGCCAGTGACAGCGTCGCTTTAATCGCGTCTTTTGGTTGTCACTGTATTGAAAATGTATCCAAATGACATTAAAGTCTAAATGACAATAGAAGCTTCTAATTTTGGCCGCCGGCACAGACATATTGTGGCACATTAGTTTAAGTATTCGTTAAACGTCTCTGAGTGCGGCTGTTACTGAGATAGAGGTAGTAGAGCTAACTTCAAGTTTTCTTACCTGAGTAATGTCAAGAAGAAGGCTGTTTACTGAAAACGGTAAAAGTCCCTTCCATTCTGCATAATTACAGGTTACATTTTCTTCATTTTTCGGAATAAATAAAAACGTATGGTCTTGGTGAAAAATTATTGAAATATCTATATTATAATATTTCGTCATCCATACCTAAATAGATCACTACCACAATATTTATGAGTATCACTCACTCGATCAAAATTGACATTAAAAACATAAATTAACTCATTGACACCTAATACACCTAAATAGTTTAATAATAGGTTTAAAGTAAATTATAAACGGAACATTAATGATCAAACTTTAACACAGTTATGATTTAAACACTGTCGATTCTCTCACTCGTTTCGAATGTTTAATAATCTCGATTAAACTTACGGCCGCTGCTTGAATTAATCGATAATTGTTCATAAATCATCGATGTTCGATTTGCACAAAGCTGTATCTGGGTGCGAAGTACAAAATTTATAGTTCCAACATAATACTACGAGATGGCGTGCCAAAGGTACATAACTCGGTATTCGCAATCTGAGTTTATGATTGCCAGACTCTGATCGGTAGGTGTTCTTAATTGTGTTACTTATTACTGGGGAACGCGAAATTGTAGCCTTTGTTCAGAATTGTTGTTCAAACTGTATTGCACTACAGTTTATAAGAGGAAGAACGTTTAATATTAATGAGTATTCAAATTAAGACACGCTATGTTATTGAATATTGTGATCATGTTGAAGTTATCGGTAAAGCTATGCAATAAGGGCTAAGGGCCTATTTCACCATCTTCAAGTAACGTTCCGAGTAGCTACTCACATGTTTTGTCTTGGTCACTTGATATAAAGTAAGAAAGAGACAAAATTAACTTTATTTGGTGAGTAACTTTACTTGAAGGTCGTCTTCTAAATAATATTATTTCTAAATATGTTTGTGTTGCTGAAAACGGTTTCTTGTTCTTATTTCGATTTAGACTAGATTTCTTCTTCATTTTTCTGTTGAAAGGCCTCCAAAGTGAAGAGCTAAACAAAGGTCGATCTTTAGATAATTTGGGGTTTTTTATGTGATCAAGGGACGAGACGTGCGAGGTGGTCACTTGAAGGTGAGTAACACGCCTGCCCATTACAGACACAGTGTACAACACTGTACTGCGCTCATCACCCCGACACATCAGTTGGTGAGTCTCCCATAACAGACACAGTGTACAACACCGTACTGCGCTCATCATCCCAAGACATCAGTTGGTGAGACACGTGTGCCTAGTAATTTCATTTAACTACATTACCCTTCAAATTGTAACAGAGTAATGTTAATGCACTACAGTTTGGCAGCAGAATATCTGACAATGCTGTAGTACCCACTCAGAAGGAATCGTGCAAGATTCCTATTACCTGTTGGTGAATAACTATTCACCAAAGAAAATTCTTACAACCTCCGTACATGAAATAAACCATTGAGTAATTCTATAACAATTTATCTATGACACATATATTATAAAGTTTAACAACAATTAACTCTAGACAAAACCGATTCCAAGATTTGAAATTGGATATCGTTATCAAAATATTTGATACCACAAACTAGGCTAAGACAAACCACGTGTATAGTTCATAGAAAAGCCAATTCCAGTGCAATCTAATACAATCACTATTATTCATTTTCAAACCACCTTATGCCTCTTAATATAAAGAATATTTTTCAATACAAAAAATTAAAATTTACTTTGTTTTAGATAGTAACTTCACGTTCCTATTATTATTGTTATTCGTACTAGGTGATGATTTGCGAAACCATTGTTTGTGCTGAAGATTGATCTATTTAGAATTATTCTCTTTGAATACATTGTGTTCTGTGATTGAAGTTATATATTTGCTGATCAATGTGATCAAAGTTTCAATTGAAAAAAGGTAACAAAAGACTTGGTCATTTTTTGAAACACAAATCTTAATCAATCTTATTCGTCTGGTGGAAAAATTCTCAACAACGTGTGCTTCTACATTTGCTTACCTAGGTTTTTGAACATCACTACATAGTATAAAACAAAGTCACTTTCTCTGCCCCTATGTCCCTATGTCCCTTTGTATGCTTAGATCTTTAAAAGAACGCAACGGATTTTGATGCCGTTTGTTTTAATATATACAGTGATTCAGTGGAAAGGTTTTTAGCATAGTTTTAATCCCGTATATTCCTACGGGAACGGGAACTACGCGGGTGTAACCCCGGGGCACCGCTAGTCAATGATAAAAAAAAATCACGCTTTCTACAGATAGTTTGTTTTACTAAGTTCAACTTGGAAACTACATCAGCTAACTACTATATCAGCTGTATTCTAGATCTAGAATCATTTAGTCGTGAAGATCTTTTGATAACTCTTCTAGAGCAAAGTACCAACATGTAAAATTCCACTGCTTAGCATAAGTCTCAACTTTACTGCTGGTATTAGTATTGTGACGAAGAAATGCCAAAAGCATATTTAAATAATAGCAAATATGCAAAGGTCTCTTGCACATCAACAAATAGTTCAATTTCCAACCCAACCACAGACGAACATTAGCAAAAACATTGCATCTTCCTTTGACGGGCCATTAAAAAATTCCAATTATAATTTCACACACATTTTCTCGAACAACCTGCATAAAGTTCATAAAACCTTAAACAAAGGCATTCCCTTTATTACCACCATACCACGACACCCTGCCTTACGTCACAGGCCCAATCGCTAACGGTCGACCGTTGGTAACAGGTGAAATAGCACCTGCCTTAACCGACGCTTCCTTTACAGTATTACGATGTTAGATTGGACTTATGGCTGTTTTTATATCAATTACATACAAAATACATTGTCCAATACCGGGGTTTACAACAAAAATGAAAAATAATTGTGAGATCCTTAAATTTTTTTTTTCGGTTTCGGTGTGAATGAATGTGACTAGAGTCTGCGGAGACTAGAGTATCGAGAGTGTTTCTTATAGATATTTTTAATATGTATCAATGATCAATATCGCATGTGAATAGGTTCACAAAGTTGTTCCCACTTTGGGGTAAGTGAATGAATGAGTGCGTAGATCAGAAACTCTTTTACTCTATCTTCGTGGCATGTGCGTATAATATTTTAGCTAGATAATTAAATTATTAGATAATGGTTCATTTAAATTTCTATATTTTTGACAACGCGTAACACAATTTCGTGATATGAGAATGGCCAAAATATCAACATCACTTAGAAATTAAAATTTGTAATAGTACAGCAAATCAATTTACTTAGGTTTTTTAAAAAGATATAAATGGAACATCGTTTAACATCAGGCAAATTTTTGCAAACGCAAGCCTTACTAAAAGAATGTGAACTTTTAAAACCACCCCTATACATTCTAATAGAATCCTCTCTAGTATGTTACAATGCTCTGAATGCAGTACAATGGTAACCACACATAGGGTCGCGGGACAGGTGCTCTGCGCACGCGCCGCGCCGACCGTTAGCAGTAGAAAGTGCGCGACCGCACCGGCACGCGAATACTGTGACCATTGTTTGGGAACGTTCTAGAACTAATGAGTGCTATGGAATATTTGGTTATTAGAAGTTGGTAAATTGAGGCTAGAAAAAATATTAAAAGTATGATGATAATTTAAGATAAAAAACCTGAATATTTAAGCAATAACTAATAATAATTTATGAACAAAAATCCAAAGCAATCGGACTCATTTTTTTTTTCAGTTTGTAAAACGTCACTTAGAAAATAATATAACTCTTTATGTAGAACTAAAAAGGGTAGCTCCATATTTATTTATTTATTGTCCCCTTTATTAATTATAAGATTACATTGGATACATAGCTTGACAAAAAAATCGATTCGAGAGCGTATATAGTAGTATGATCCTACTATTTTTAGTTTAAAATCCTTTTTCTTCCTTTCTATTGATGTTTTCCTAAAATAATTATATGCAACACATTATCTTAATTACAGCCACCTAACACAAAGAAAATCGCCAAAATTATTCCTTAAAAATCATGGTTCCACTACAAGCTTACCAAACATATTCATGGTGATTAATGTCTTAAGGAAATTTGACGGCTGCTGTTGTTTTATCTACTTAACTGCACGCCTTCAATGTTTTTTATACTATCTTTAAGTGGAGCAGTTGCTAATGTTAGAAACATTATGATGTTATTCGCTTTGTAAAGTGGTTTTGCTACTTGGCGTACAAAGTGACGATGTTTTGCTTCGTTTTTAATAACACCCAGTTTATCAAGGTGGCCATTGACGAGACAGTTGAACTGATCAGTCCGGACATAAAACTTTGCGTCACTCCAAACGTTTTAGGCCAACTAAATTTCCCAAATAGAATTTGATGGTGATTGACGAACACTTTTGGATGGACGCCAGTTCAACTGATCAGTTAAACTGACTCGTCAATGGCCATGTTTAGATAGATGATGGCGGAGGCTATTGGTATATTTAATTTATAGTAAGCTATATTTAAGTATCGTAAAGAAATTGATAAACGGAATGTTATTAGTTTGGTGTTTGTAAGTGATGGTGATTCATGACAGTGGCATTTTGGTGTTAACGAAGTATTTTTAAATATTAATTTAGGATAAATATTTTGACTATTAATTATTAAACTAATAATGAATATATTACAGTAAACACAAGATACTCAACTCAATTGAAATAAAAGTACTGGATCTTATTCATCATACGATTTTATTATTTTTGACGCTTTGGAAATCGAATCAAAACTTCCTGATTACTGTTTTGAGATGACCATTGAATTGTTTATACTAACTTAGTGTTAGTATTTTTATCTAGATGAAAATATATTTCTATAAAATAACTGTGTAGTGTCATAAATAATTAAGCATTATTAACAATCGATTTATATGAGTACTTTCAAGATAATACCAAAACACCTGCATAATTTCTTTCAATAAACATAACTAGCCCATAAAGTATGTTATTATCAATTTCGTAAAACTGACCGTTAGTAAGGTGTATGTAAAATTATACGGGTATATGGGACATCCGCAATTTAAAGTAAGGGAAGGAAATAGGGAGCGGTTGGTACAACGAACGTTTTTTGCTCAATACAATATTTAATTTATTGAACAAAGAAATCACAATATTAGTAGTTAAAACACGTTTGGAAGTGAAAAATGTTGAAAACTCCGACTCTAGATTCTCTCTCTATTGACCATTCATTTGCGTCTAACTTTTAATAAAGAAATTATTTATCTTTATACTCGTACTTAGCATTATTGTGTCACGATTTTAATTTAAAAGCTTTTACTAACTTTTATTTAAAATCAATGATTTTAATCATACCCTGCCCTGTTAGTTGTAACAAGTATTGAAGATAACTATAGTATGACCATTTTCAAAACATTTCTTAGATTCTCTCTCTATTGACCATTCATTTGCGTCTAACTTTTAATAAAGAAATTATTTATCTTTATACTCGTTCTTAGCATTATTGTGTCACGATTTTAATTTAAAAGCTTTTACTAACTTTTATTTAAAATCAATGATTTTAATCATACCCTGCCCTGTTAGTTGTAACAAGTATTGAAGATAACTATAGTATGACCATTTTCAAAACATTTCAATAGGTAATTTTAACATAACATAACATAATCATTCACTACATCATCTTATTAGTGACCCCTAAGTTCGTAACTTTTATCTAGGGTATTAGAAACTACGCACACACTCATTCACAACTTTGGATAGCAATCTGTTACACCAGGTTGTTTCCTAGAATACAATAAAACACCCAAGTTGTACACGAGCCTGACTTACTGGTTGATACCTTTAAAAATCAAATTACAAAGCAGACACGATCTCTTGGTGATCGAAACGCAGCGTAACTATTTTTTCCTTCGCTCGTGCCAGGACCACGAAATTTCCGTTCGTCACCGTCCATTGGCTTATCTTGTTCCAGGGTTCCTTGGAGATGACAGTTTTGTGAATCAAAGTCATTTACCTGATCAATACTATGTTAAAGTTATAATTATTTAACAAAACGGGATGTTAGTACGTACTTATTTAAGTCGAAATCCTCGACTAGTTTCAGCCACGGGCAGAGCGAGACGCCGACGGCGCGGGCGTATCGCACTCCTCCTGATGAAGGCCACCGGACGTGGCTGAAACTAGTCGAGGATTTCGACTTAAATAAGTACGTACTAACATCCCGTTTTGTTAAATAATTATATATGATGACGTACGTTTCGTTTAATAATAAAATATGTTAAAGTTGTTTATGAAGTATCTCATTAGATGTAATTTGAGACGAATTAGACGATTTTTTAGTTGTAAGTTCGGTCACTACCAATTTCACTATTGACGTGAACCCACTCTATAATAAGGATTTGATTACAAACTTATCTTATTTGAAGGGGTTAACAAGACCATAGTAATACGCAACCCACTTTGCTATTAATCTTAACAAAAGAAACCTTCTAATTTCTAGAGATTCTTATTGCGTAAAAGCTTATAAAAAGTTTGTCCTCATAAAGTAACGTCCACACATATTACCAAATTTAATACAGAACCATTCCCCATTTTTACACCACAAAAAACGTATAAAAAGCAAGGTGCATTCTACCGCGGTGAATCTGTACACGCGACACCGTGACGGGTGTCTGCGCCTGCGCCGACGGGTGCACGCTTCCACTAAACCATTAACAAAAACACGATGCATATTGAACATACCGATCCAAATTGTTCATAATGTGAACTAAATTAGTAAGGATCTTAAAGTTGGATGGTTTTTAAAAGGTAGATGATGTTGTGATTTGGTGGTGTTATTCTTTAGGGTGGACAAATGTAGGCTGATGATGTTTTTGGACAGATTTTTCTATGTATTTTCTTACAGCTAATTCAAAACCAAAAAATAATTTATTTAGTTTGCACTCAATTGCAAGTCAAAGGAACAATAGCAAATTAGTCAAACAGTCACCGATTGATTCTTCTTCTAGCTTTTGCCCGCGACTTCGTCCGCGTGGAATAATGACTTCCGGCAGAATTTGGGTTTTTCCCCCTTTTCTCCGCCTAGTGGGGGAATTTCATTACTCCCCACAACAAACATACGTGCCAAATTTCAGCTCTCTACGACCAGTAGTTTCGACTGTGTATTGTCTGTCAGTCAGTCAGTACATCACTCAGTAACGGAAGAGTTTTATGTATATAGATTTCAGGATGTGTTTTAGCCTACTAGTTTTTAGGAAACTACTCGTTACTAGGGTGATGTATAGGATACACACGACTACACAGCCATCCCTATATCTTAAAAAATATGACATCCCAAAAATTGTTAACCATATTGAACAAACTGCACAATCATCAAACTTATACTAACAAAACCGCCAGTAAAGTACACAACAGCATTGTAAACACCTGTCAACCGAATTAAGTTAAAAAGGCCGAATAAAAATTACTATTATTTTATTAATTGCCACAAAAAAATACTAACAAATTCTTATCGAATAATAAACCAATAGCTATCAATACGCCGCATGCTTCATCGCACATGTGGCGACCATATGTTACTACTCGTATAATGATACTTACGAATAAATCCAGTAATTTTACATATAACACCTTTTGTTCCCTAGTTTTTGTGTTTCACCCTTTCTTGTATTGAAGGACAGGATGCCAATTAACTTCTTTGTTGAGGGATTAGTAGGTTTATTGGTAATAGTATTGATGAAAAATTGGTGCCTAATTTGGGATTAATGTAGGTTTTGGCAGTGGTAGTTTGTGTATTATATACACACATCAAAAGTGTCTAGGGATCAACATATATTTTTGCAATAACTTTTCTCCTGATTGATATTAATTAAAATTTTCTTTAAGGATTCATCAAATAAAGTGTTTTCGTTTGTCACAGTAACGATAAACCAAGTCACCTTTGCATTAATAAAGAAATTTGCCATTTTCCTAATAAAGGGATTTTTGACATTTGAACCACTAACATTAAAGTTCGAAAAAAAGACTGAAATAACAGTTTTCTTTAAAATTTTATTGGGTAACTTAAACAATTAATAATCCGTGTTTCTACCGCGAACACTAACAACACAAGAACATCGGTTTGGCATACTCAAAATGAGTTCATCCAAATCACGCTGTGGAATGGCCGCCCATGTTCGTTGCAACAACAAAAAAAGGTCTTCTTGCGACTGGATACCCTCCATATTCGGCAGAGCTCTTCTCTGTAGCATATCCCATGCATGCTCAATCGGGTTCAAGTCTGGCGACTGAGCAGGCCAGGGCAGGACATTGATGTTAGCTGCGGCGAGAGTCTGTCTTACAACTCTTGCGGTGTGCGGTCGTGCATTATCATGCATTAACTGAAATAAGGGACCGATTTGCACTTGTAGAGGAACGATGACGTCTGATACAATCGTCTCAGCATAAATTTGAGCGTTGAGGTTGCCTCTGATCCAAATCAACTCAGTTCTTCCGCCGATCCAAATACCCGCCCATACCATGATGGTTCCACCACTATAAGGATGGACTTCCTGGCAGGATTTTAATCGCTGTTGGCGTCCAGGGGTTCTCCAGTGTCGTATACGTCTTGTATCCGTCCGGTCTCATACCAAAACGAGACTCATCAGAAAAGCACACGAAACGCCATTGTTCTTCTGCCCAATTTCTGTGTTCAAGAGCCCATTGATATCGAATCCTACGATTGTGCATTGCTATAGGTGGTACCCGTAGCGGTCTTCGGGAATGAAGGTTCACTTCATGCAAGCGGTTTCTGACTGTTTGGTCGCTAATTAAGTTCCCTGAAGAGTGATGAAGCCGCACGGCTAACATCATGGCGGTTATTGTTGGAGCTCTTCGAGTTAAGATTTGAATGTATCGGTCTTGTCTCCGTGTGGTGCAGCGATACCGTCCTCCATGGCGCTCAGCCACGGTACCAGTGCTTCGGTAACGTGTCCAAAGTCGACTGATAACACTCTGACTTGTATTCAGAGCTAAAGCCACAGTACGTTGCCGGGAACCAGCTTCTATCATTCCCACGGCTCTGAGCATTTCTTCCCTGCTTAAATGACGTCGCCGCTCCATAATAACGTTGGTTTTAATCAGTAGTAGGGAAACAGTAGCACTAATAATGTCTTCAATGCGTTGTATGTTTTTATAGAGAAAATATTGACAGCTGATTTTCATCTTTTACTCGAATTTGATTCACAGTTCCTGATTCAAATTATGAAATGCACCAAAAAGGATCCATATAAATTTATAAAATCATAAATTTATTACAAAGCCACATCTCAATCTCAAGAAATCCGCATAAAAATGCTTGATCCCTAGACACTTTTGATGTGTGTATATGATTGATTTGAAAGATATTTTTCAAATTCATAATTCTCTCTCAGTCTTTAAAATTGAGATTAGCGACAATCTCTTCGCTTTCATTACAGAGTTACAAAGTAAGGCTTGGAATTAATTAGCGTCCTTTATAAGCGGTGGCGAAAAAAATTTAACAATAAATAAAAGCTTTAGCAAAGTTTTGATAGGAATACGGAAACCTATCAGGAAAACATTTATGAAGGAAAACATTAGGGTATTTTTGTACAAATGAAAGCGCTTCAAATGAGTTATTTAAGAAAATGTTACAGTATATAAAAGCTCTATCACAGCTTACTTTCATAAGAATACGTAAAACTATCAAGAAAAACATATGGACCTAATTCAATTTAAACTAATTCTATGAAAAATGAAAGCGCTCTAAATGTGCTTTAATGTTTACACAAAACATTTGTTCTTTATGTCCTCTCTTAAAGATATCAAAGAAAAAAATATTTGAAGTCATCGTAACAAATCGATGACATGAATCAATATTGTACCTGAGATAAAAAAGCAACTCTTTCGAACAGGAAATTGTTTCTCAGCAAAAAAAGACAAAACCATATTCATACATTCATATTGCTACCAACCGAATGTACCACGAGCAAAAACCTTACAAAACAATCTGTTTCTTTTAATATTTCAACATCCATTGATGGTTTTGTTCAATCACTACATAGTATAAAACAAAGTCGCTTTCTCTGTCCCTATGTATGCTTAGATCTATAAAACTACGCAACGGATTTTGATGCGATTTTCTTTAATGTATAGAGTGATTCAAGAGGAAAGTTTTTAATATACTCGCATTCTCACTGGAGCTGGAACTATGCGGATAAAACCGCGGGACGCTGCTAGTAAAATATATGAGTAAACTTGAATTGCAAGCAATGTATAGCGTACAAGTAAGGGTATTCGTTAAAATGTTGTCGGAGTACAAATAAAATATTAGTTTTCTGCTGTAAATTTTCGGTTCGTGTGAATCAGTCCCGCCTCTTTGGCACCGCTTCGTTTTTAATAATTATTTAATTAATATACAGACATCTTTTCGCCTATTTTCCAATCATGATTAACTGTTTCATATTAAAGTAAAATAATTACAGCACAACCATTCGGTGGCAATTACTTTTTTAATTTTATCTTATTTTGTTCTGTAATTACTGTGTATTAATTAGATTTTTAATTTTGATGTAATAGTTAAATGTATTTTTAAGTTTTGTATCAGTAAGCTATTAATTGTGCAGTAGCTATGGTCAGTATCAGCTTTTAATGGTTATGCTACTGTAAAGCTATGATAATATTAATTTACTTGTAAACATGTATTTGGTAGAGTAGGAAAAAAGGTTTTATTGTTCATATTATTTCCAAACTTATTTTTTATTTAAGTGAATTACTAGCCATAGTGGTAGCTAATATTAGAAACTTTACTCTTTTTTGTATCACAGCTAGATAAACTTCTATCCCAATTTAGCCATTTGTCTCTGTTTTAACAGTAACCTTATATTCCCAATGAAACCACTAGGTTTCATGGTGACCATGGTGGACTACCACCAGACATGTTTTCGTACCTGATTTCAAATACGCCGTCCTCAACACTTTACCTCTTGAGGTAAGCAGCCGAAACTACTGGTCGGAGAGAGCTGAAATTTGGAACGTGTGTTTGTTGGGGGGAGTAGGCTACCACTAAGAGAAATTCCCCCCCTTTGGGGAGAAAAAGGGGTAAATTGAAACTACGCGGGTGAAACCGTGGGGCGCTGCTAGTTTTTTTTAATAATTATCTATTACTTCGAATTAATTTCTTCAACAGAATTCAAAAGATTTGTCACTCCGTGTTCTAACTTAATTAATGAAATCATCTTCATTAACTAAATTACTTAGTAAACAACCAATAACACTATAAAAGTGGGTGTTAAAATAAGACGGAGGTTGCGTAAATTTCTAAGTCTATGAGTCGAGTTCACCGTGATCGATCACACTGCATAATATAAAACAAAGTCGCTTCTCGCTGTCTGTCCCTATGTATGCTTAAATCTTTAAAACTACGCAACGGATTTTGATGCGATTTTCAGCAATAGATAGAGTAATTAAACAGGAAGATTTTTAACATAATTTTATTCCCGCATTATTACGGGAGCGGTGACTACGCGGGTGAAACCACAGGGCGTTGTTAGTATACAAATAACTTTAATTACTGAGTCGCCTACGCTATATAAAATAACCGGTACTTTAAACGGTCTGGTTATCTGAATTTGAGATAATGATTTATTGGTTTACTCCTAAGAAAATTAAAAATTTTGAATTAGTTCGGCTCAGGTGTGTTAGGAAATTTGGTGATAAGGAAGTTGAACTAGTTTTATTAGTATGGAGATGGAATTTTGTGTTTATACTTAGTGTACTTGTGTAAGCAATACCCCAATGGCTTAGGCCTCGGCCAGGCGATGCATTTCTAGCGGATGTACGGCCCGCTTACCTTTGCGCCGGCACTCAGCGCCCAGGCGATGTCGCCCCCGGGGGTTTTAGTGGGTAGGACCTCCACCGCTCCATCTTGGTGGAGGGCGAGTCCCACATACCCCGCTGCTTTGGCGCGGGGATGCGTCAAAGCATTTCCCCCGGGACATAAAAAAAAAAAACAAAGGCGATGCATGGCGAGGATGAAAGTTTGCTTCCATTCCATTTGCACTATATGGTACTAAGTTTACAAATTAGTTATATTTTGAAATTGGTTGCGACAGCCTTCTGTCCCTCGGTATGTATGAACGCTAGATCGTATAATACGCAACGGATTTTAATGTCATTTATTATTAGTTTATTCAAGAGAAATGGTTTAAGTTTGTATAAAATTCAAAGCGACTAAAACCGTAAAACTGGTCTTTACCCACTCAATACGCGGACATCAATTATAAAATTTAGCGTTTTGTAACAAGGTGTGTACACCAAAGAATGTATATCATCAAGGATTGTCTTTCAAACATTCAAACTAAGTCAACAAATTAATCAATAGTAAATGTAATATAAGTATCAATCTTTTTTAAACTAAGTTAATTACTGTAACGGAATCAAGACCACCCAATCTAATAAATTATGACTAGTTTTTAAAAGAGTCTTCAAGATTGGACGTCTTTGTAATTAATCAAGTGATTCGTATTGTAAAACATGATTTCGTTCTTGTTAGTTCATATATTATTTAATAGTAAGCCTGGATTCTGATGAAAAGGAATTTGGAAGGCATTCATTCATGGATGATTTGGTGATAATTAATTGGAATAGAAAACTTTGTTTAATGTTGCGTTTAGTAATCATGAAGACAACTTCGTACCAGATTCTTGCCTAAATCTTGTGCATGATATGAATACAATTCAAAATGTATATAAACGTAAACAATGCACAGACTGTGTGTGAGTTTCAAATTATTAAAAAAAAGACTACTTAGAACTAATTAGATTAATTATTCTTAGAAAAAATCATCTACTTATATTATAATGTGATGACACATAATATGCCCAAAACATTTGTAAAATCAAACAATTAACAGGGGTTCTGTAGACGTATTTTTGATGAGTTTTCAAGCAGTTTCTTTGCAAATTTCAAAACTTACCAATTAATTCAATACAATAACAATTAAAGAAACAATTTTCATCTCAATAAATAACTTAAATAATCAAACTCAGCAATCATAAAGTTCGCAAACAGTTTCAAATTTGAAACAAACTAAAAAATTCCGTTTCATCAATTCATTAATTGACCATTAAATAAATTTCACGGAATCAATTTGATTGGTCGAATTGATAACTTAAATAACCTTAGTTCATCAAAGATAGGCGATTATATTTAATTAATAAGAAAATCTTTTAAACGATGTTTATTAATAAATTGCCAGTAAATTAAAATACAATTAATGTGGTCTCGTGCTCATCATAAAATTGATAAACCGTTTAATTTTATTATTATTTATTAATTTTTATGTTTATTAAAATTTGTAGGCCGATTCTGATTTACATGTAAAAATTTATCTAGAAGGAAATTGTATATGAAACAATTAATTGACAATGGCTGAAAGTACTAGTAAACAAAATTAAATTACAAATCAATCACACTATTGTCACCTACAACTAGATTTATTACTTAAATTTATCAGAAACTACCCACAGAATGTGAATCATTTGGAATTATTTGATACACCGCACAAACATTTCCTTCGAACAGAATTGAACCCGCAACCTTTCATTTAGCAGTCCAATATGACACTCCATACACTGTTACACTTAAGCAATTTAGGTCCTCAAAAATATAATCTATTGTACTCGTCAAATCATGCTGAACCGAAACCCAAGATTTCTATTACCTTCACTCAAATGACTAAACAAAACTAAATAGCAACAAATAATTTCTTCTACTAATAAACATTCATAGCAAACTCGTTGACAGTTGAATATAAAGCAATGGTAGTAATATATTACAAACGGAATCAAATAGTTGAAGAGGACGGGCGTGGTGGCCACAATATTGTTGGATATCACCTGCCATTCGAACTGGGTGTGCCACAAGGTATGAACTGTTAGCTGATTAGGTAAAACAAACAGTCATATTTAGAAAGACGCTTCATTTTGCAAACATTGAAAAGCTTAAAAAGGCGCAAACGAACATTAAAAACTTAGATCAAACATTATTGCCTCAGGATCTTTCCAGACCATGACCAGAAAGTCTGTGAACGTGGCTCGTACAGCTCGGAGGCTATACGAGGCTAACATTCGTAATGTCTCGTTTCGTAGATCATCATCGTCACTATGTATAACTCTTGGTTGAAAACCATGTCGAAGTTGCCTTTACGACTTCCATTAAACGTAATATATTAGCCATAGGAACTTCCCATAAAACTCAATTACCACTACCGCATTAGTTGCCTTCACCAGGTTTTCTCGCGTTCAGATTGAAGAGAATTGTAGTCTCTATATTAATTGGGTCATCTAATTCCTTGAAGCACTGTAGTCACACCTAGGTTTAGTTTAACCCAATATAATTTTCTTCTTCTTCTATCGTGTCATTGGCCACCAAATAGTATATAGAAAAATAAATACCCAATATAATTGTAGAAAAAGATGTCACTCAACCCGCTAGTCGCGCACACATGCGCTTGCATGACCGGCCAGTTTCCAACGCAAACCGTCCAATCAAAGGTCAAATCTAACACCAAAAGCTTATAACTTAAGCTGTAACAGAAGCCCTAAGGCAAGCAACACCTGAACTGATCTATAGTTACAACGGTATTGTGAGCCAAATTGTTGCTTGCAATAGTTTACTTCAAATAATGTATGCGTAGTGTTCCTTACACTACTTATTAACGGTAACTATTTTAATTTCGTTTCGAATATAGGCGTTTAAACTGTCTTTATATTTGATATAGCAATTTTACGTAGTTTCTGATACCCTAGATACAAGCTACGAGCTTAGTTAGGGGTCAGTTACCATTATGAGATGATGTAGTGAATAGTTAGGTGGGTTAGATATGTGGAGAAGTGTATTCAGAAAATAGTAATTGGGAAGAAAATATATTGGAATATAAGTACATTTTTTAGTTAACATATTTTACAAGGTATTTAAAAAAGGGTTAGGAGTTGAATATTTTGCATATCTATAAAAATTAATACAAAGTTAAACTAAGACTGTTCTTTTGAAACTTAGAACTAAACTGGCCTATAAACTAAACGAAGATATTAACAAGCCTACTTTGCTATAATGAGGGATTTATCAGCCTCTAATGGAAAGTGAACTTTCATAATTTATCATACATTGTAACACCCTATTTTACGAGCTATAATGAGTAACCATTTATAGTGAAAACTGGGGTATACTATGGGTAAACAAATTGTACAGAGAATTTGTTTATTTAGTAGAGTAAATAAACATGTTTAAAATAAAATATAAGAAGTGTCTAGTCATCCAGTAATTCGGACGAATAAAATTATTTCAGTCGTCTAATATAATCTTATTCATCCGACTAGCGAACGAATGACATTATATTAAACGTACATTCTAGCGGACGGCTAGCAACAGCCTAAAATATTTGACTTTTCTGCGGCTTGATTGTAATTAAATTAATTTTTAACATGGTAGAGACCCTATGTTTAGTAAACGGCAGTCATAGAGATCTTTATTCTAGAAGTATCTTGATATTCTTTGTCTGTTAGTAGATTTTAAAACCATTGTTTTTATTAAAAATGGTTTTCGGCGTAAGGAGGTCTCCAGTAATCTCCATCGTCAAGCATTTGTGCAAATATTTTATGATCTTTTATAAATCATAGTTAAACCTATGTTGTATGTGATCGCCTATAATCCAAATTCCTAATCGTTATCTACAGTAACTTTTATAAAACTTTCGCATTTGTATAATTGGTTAAGATTAGTTATTCTAAACTAGAATACAATAATTTTCGCTCAACCCATAGTACATTATACAGTACATTACCCTGATTTAAAAAGCCAGCTGTTAAAATAAATGAATATAAAAAATAGTAATAAATAGTAGTTGAAATAAGCTCCCAGCTATTACGGTAAAACATCCATTTGAACTGACGATACAATTTTTTTATTATTCACAATGAATAGTTATTACATGTAGATGAAAGGCGATAGGTATTTCGCCGGTTGCGCACGCGCCGATATTAACCAACGCAACGTTAGAATTATTTTGGAATGTTTACCAGATGGTATCTCAAAGTAAAAGTTCTATGTTTTTCGATTTATTGATACGGGTATCGATGCTATTGAGAAAATAACTTGAAGGTGATAATTATTTTTGTGTGTGGCATGTTAGACAATATTTTTATCTGTTTCTGTTCTGATTTTCTTATTATTGTAGAGTTCTGTTTTATGTGGAAAATATTAAGATAATTTGAGTACTATTTGAATAGAGATAAATTATGAAATATCTATTGCAGTTAATCAACGTAAATGAAAGAAAGAAAAAAGGAAATCAAGTATTCAAGTCAAGAAGTTCAAAACAGTGACAATTTATTTAAAAACTCTAGAACATTTGATTCCTGAATAAAGATAAAGTTCCTAGAGATAAAGTTTTTAGTTGATTCTCTTTAGGCTCTCAACTCGACTATTTTAACCATCCTGTGTCACCTGCGTAGTGCGTTGGAAATCAACGGATTTTTAGGAAGTAGATTCTCCAGGGATGTAGTTCTATCCATTTTCACAACGATATAAAAGCTCTCTATCTTTAAACTTGTCTCTCGTTTTTTAAGATATAAATTAAATCGAATTAAAAAAAAGCAATAACATTCTTGTTCAAATTAAACCATATCAAATCAAATCAAACATTACTTTAGTATAAAAAATTCTAACAATTTTAATTGAGATCCAATACCGTTTCAACATATTATTTTTAATTGGTAACTGATCTAAATTATTGCTCACGTCGAAGTCGCTGCCAACACAATAAATAAGGAAAAATAAAGTCTTCATTTTATAGTCAAATTTCTATTGGACCTTTGCCTAATTCGGGCAATCATACCGTTGTTTTGTGAGCATTAATAAATTGTTGCCGCAAGCAATACTAAGTGACCGGATATTGTACGATACATAAAACTGTACACAACTTTTACCTTTATTACTATTGAAATATGTTTCAAATTACTGTGCATGCTCACACTGTTATATCCATAGATTCATTGACCAAAATTAAGGTAGTTTCCGATTACTGAGAGCAATAACAATAATGCCTAAAGGCAGTCTTGTTCATTATAAGACGCTTCCTTCTTTTATTACTGGTTTCGGGAGTTTCTTTATAATGAATTACTTTGCTTGTGGCTAAATGCTAAGAGAGAAGAACGGGTGATGACGTCATTAGACTGCATGAGTGATTGCTATTATTTTAGTTTATGTATTGCTATCTACACGCTTAAAAATAGAAGTGTGTTCTTTACTTTTCAGGCTTATAGCACGCGGCAGGTTTTTTTACTTTTATGTTGATAAAGCGAAAATCTGTGAATGAGTATGCGTATTTTTGATATCTTAGTTTATATATTGGAAGTAACTCTATGTAAGGTAATAATATGTAGGTGGGTAAGGCAATAATCCTATTCTATTATGATCCCTAATCTACAAGTATTTAAAACTACTCCTGGACTAAAAACCCATGAAATTGGGATTTACGCGGGTGATACAATAGAGCACTGTCATTGCTAAATAACTGATGCTTTTAAAATGCAAAACAAAAAATAATTTGTAAAAATTCTTATAACAAACATTTTTTTTCATTCCAATTGCAACAGGAGCTGTATTGACCACTAATAACTACTCCCTTACTCGTAATCAATTTAAATTAAATCTTAATACAACTGTTCAGGATTGAAAATCACATGAAAAGATTTGACGAAGGTGTTCGGAAGGCAGGTTGCTCTTATAATTTAATGTTGCCAGTAAATTGCATACGATGATGAAATGAACCTCGGTGGCTGTCACGTAACGTCATAATGAAACCCTCCCAATAATTACAGTCGGGTAATACTTTACCAGGGACCAATTAAGGGTATGGGCAGTTGAGTTGAGGTGGTAGAGAGTGGATGCAAGAATGCAATAAAAATATACCTTCCAAATTTGTATATGGTATGCCTGTAAATATGATTGTGATATTCAATAAAACTTCTGAACATAATATACAAAAAATTTGTAACGGCCAGTTAAGAAAATTAAAGGAAATGAATAATTTTGCTTTGAATACTACAAAGGTTTGCGTATAACTTATTTACTTATAAGTACATATTTTGTGATCGTTCATTTTTATTAATCTTTATACTATTGATTTCATATTATTTGCATTCCTCAGTTTTTTGTTACTCTTCTTCAGTATTAGCCCCTTTTTTACATAGAGAAACTCTTTTTTAAGTCAAAGATAATGGAATAATCACCAATAAAAGCCCACCCACGAAGCCATCTTAGCACCTTAGGCCGGGATCAGTGTTAGCCCATACCCAATTCTCAATCCTCCCCTGTCAATGAAGAACTCGTTCTGTCATCCAACTTCCATTCACGTAAGGCCTGATAACGCGGTCCGATATTGAATAGATGGTATCAATAGATCGATTTGTGATTAGTAATATCGGACGGATGTACCGATTGTCCGTGAGTACCTACCATTATAATGATTGTTAGTTAATACATTTCTTTGATAATGAAATAGGATTTTTTGCATCTGATTTGCTTGTGATAGTAATATTTAGATTTGCTTAGCAGTGGGGGTTTGGATACAGTGTTTTATTTTGTCTTGAGATGATGTTATACTTGGCCAGCGTGGTTGACTAAGGCCTAATCACCCTGATTCAGGGTAGGCTCGAGCCCCTCGGTGGGGACATTATATGAGCTGATGATGATGTTATAGTCGTCAAAACTTTTGCATTCAACGAACTCATTAATACAGTTTTTAGCTTTATAGTCAATTTTGATTATTTTCTACCAAAATTTCTGTGGAGTCAGTCAGTTGTGTAAAGTTGCTTACAATCGGGTTAACGGAAATCATGATGTTTGTTGATATTGAATGATTGTTTGAAACCTTAATTAATTTAAAAATATACTAACACGAGTGGAACCGCGAGACACACCTAAGCTATACTAATATTTTATAGAAGTAAAGTTTGTGTGTTTGTATATTTGTTAAATTGTAAGGGGTAATATCGGGATCTACTGAACCGTTTTCAAAAATTCTTTCACTCATGGAAAGCTAATTTATCAGTGCGTGACATAGGCTATATTTTATCCCTGTATTCACACGGGAACGAGAACTACGCGGGTGAAACCGCGGTGCGCTGCTAGTTCCTTATAATTATGAATACGACAAAGAATATTCACCTCAAAACCCCATAGGACATACAAGCGAGACTGCATCACACAGCTACATAATTAGGGATGAACAAACACTTAAACAGGTTTGCAAACGACTAAAAATTGTCCAAAATGAGACTCATACATACAAATTGGTATATTATTCACAAAAACATACCGCACTTTGAGTCGGGTGCATTATGGTAATGACGTAAAAATGAGATGACTATGCTTCTTCTTGAAAACAAAATTAGTGGCTCGTATTTTATTTATTTCATCTTAATCATGACTCCATTTTGTTGTTTAACGATGTTAGTGTTATTTTTATGTAAAGACTGTTTGGGTATAATGGTTTTGTGTATAGGATTAGGTTAGGATCAATTAATTGAGATAAAACTTGCCAAGGTTTTAATTTTGTTTTAGATATCCATACATATGTATGATGGCAGTCGCTTCACGTAAAATACTGACATTCCGCCAAATCTGGTTAAACCGAAAACCGACCCCAAATAGACATGGGATAAAGGTTCGGAAAAGAAAAGAGGGATATCCAAACATATCAAATGGAATCAAATATATGACGTTCCACCAAATCTGGTTAAACTATTAAACGACTCCATAAATAGAGATTTACTAAAGATGAAAAATAGTTTTAGGCTAAACCAACTCTAAGACACTTGAGGGCGTTACCCGCAACGACTGTCAATGATGTTAGTACGACAACCAAGGACCAACATGTTAATGACACAATTACATCATCAAGTAATATACAATCTAATGAAAGCACTATAATCTATACAAACAAACATTTACAACCACACCGGAACCATCATCAAAGAAACACGCCATACCCAAAAAAATAACAAAATCAACCAACTAATTGCCGATTAAATTAATAATGATTAACTCAAAAATACCTTCTAAGGATCATTTGAATCCCAATTAGACCATAAAGTGGGTCTTATCATGAAGCCATTAACCAACAACGAACACTAAGGGAGGTTTATGAGTTTTACTACACGAAATCGTTGACCGCTATTTTCAACAATCAGACTCCGATTTACAGCCAATTAACTCAATAAATACGGGTGCTTGAAAGTAACATGGTCTGTATATATTGGGGCTAGTGAATTGGCGATTAATAAATTTAGAATTTTTATTTAGGTAAACATTTTTCTCATTTAAAGTTAGAAAGTTCCAAATATATTTTGGTTTAATTTCGTAATTGGAATCATCATCATCTTAGCTGCAAATTGACGTCCAGTCCACTGCTGAGCGTTAGGCCTCCCCCATCGACTTCCACAGCGAACACCTCTCTGATCACACGCACTCTGCATTCAACGTATCTTTTTCCGCGATTTGTTTTTAGGTCATCTGTCCAGGAGTAATTGGAATCAATTATTAAATGGTTTAAGCATGAAGTACTCTACAAAATAGTTTGCATTAAAATCAAGAAGATAAAAGCAGCGTGTCATCCAGTTATTAAATAATCCTCCGTTACCCATGGGAAACAGATCCACATTCAAGAAGATAATTTTATATCACGTTTAAGATCTAAGAGACACACTAAGTTTATATTTTTTAGTATATTAAATAAGCCCAGCCTTAACCACTATAATAACAAACATAAACTCGCTCCTCTCAAACTTGGTAGCCCCAATTTATGAATAGGCAGTAAAACTAATCAAATGTGAGCCGAATTGACGAATACGGTCCGTTTATAGGAATCCCGCCGTACACAAAACTACACTCTAATTGAACATAAAATAATAATTGTTGTTCTTTTGGAACTTCAAACAGTAGCTACGAGCTACGACTGTGATTTTAACTATTAAAACTTCGTGAGGACTTTTATTACGTATCCATCTCTAGTTATGTAATAGGGCTTTGCCTACGGCGTCCCTTGCGTCATAATTATGTCGAGTTTTGTTTTTATTAATATAATATGTATATTAAAAATCCCTGCTTTATTATTCCTTTCATGATTTCAAGTGTAAATCGATATGAATAAGAATAATAATAAAGTTTGTGCTTCGTTTAAAAAAGTCTGCTCTTGGCTAATATTTTACGTTGTCCCCAAAAACTGTGGTGTAGACAAGGTTTTTTTTATAAAAATAATATTTTGGAAAAACCCCCATGAAATAGGACAAACGGCGGCAGTTTGAGGAGGGTCTTAAGTAAATATAAAACAGTGATAAAGTAGCAGTATAATATTCAAGTATCAGTATAAGCATTTTCAGTATAAACTCATAAAATAGTATTAAAATACAAGCAACAAACACAACAATTATGTTAAAACAAATAAACCACAATTTAATGTTCAAATAACGGTAACAAACCAAAGAGAATAAATATTAGATAATAATTTCCCGTCATTGTGTCGCAGAAAATACATAATTACTAAAACATTTTCTTAGTATTTAGCATACGAACGTATTTAGAAATGGGCATTCCATTTCTTATAGTAATTATTTTGATAATAACACTCTTTGTGTTGTGGTCATATTTTTGACCAATTGTTAGGGTGTGATTTTGTTGATAACAGTTCGCGATTTAGTTTATACTGTCAAGAATTTAAATCATCACAAAAATCTGCTGTCAGTTGTGTGGGCTTTATTTATGTGATATAATGTTTGTTACTGTTGTATTTAAATAAATTTTGCCAGCAATCGACAACTTCATCTGTTTATAAAATAAGATTTCGAAGTGTTCATCCTCATATTTTCTATGATCAAAAGAGTTTTATATTATAATGCTACCTTAATTTGATTTTCAGAATGTTTCAATTTTCATTCTTTATACATATCGAAACGTAATTTTCCTCTAGATCATTATAATTGATACCAATTTATTGAAGTTTGTAATAATTAAATTCTTACACTGATCTTTATTTTGTTTAAGTAATTTTCAAGTTTAATTTAATTACATTAAGAATTAACTTTATTTTCTTCACCAGTCGCTCCTCTCATCACCAAACACCCACCCAACCACCAAACTAGTACGTGCTACATATCGTAACTGAAATATAGCGTGATACCGTCCATTCGAATAGACCAGATGTTGATGAATGCAGACGACAATTATTATTATTGTACAAAAAATTGTAACGACAGGTTTTTCTAATATTTAAAGAAGTTGGTTCCGTATTAATAATTACGGAGATTTTATTTGAAGCAATCATTCTAAATATTAAATCATCAAGAAATATGCTTTTTTGTCCATCAAAAAGAGTGTCAGTACTTTGACCCTAATGAAAATTAATTTTAACACAAATCCAGTTTTAGATTTCTAACCAAGTGCCACATCTGCATTATCCTTGTTGTCAAACTCTATGCACATTTTCCATTTCCCAAACCTAGTTTAGTTTGAGATTATCAACACGCTTTAGGCAGAACATCGTACTTACGTCTATTCCTCTACATAGAAGTAATGGCACCAATAAGAGATAGGCAATCTTACAGGCTACTTAGCATACTCGTATAGATTTGAGAAGATAATGTCTCCAACACTCAATAACTATTTTCAGAGACCTTATAATAAAAGCAACTTTTTTAAGGATCTCTAAAAACTGGAGTCTTGCAATGAAACCAACTGTGATTACCATAATTTCATCGCTCCACGTGTCTTGAGTCTCGACCGCATAAAAACTGGTAATAATCACAGTACATCGCGGTACAGGTGGAGTTAAAAGTGTTAATGGTGTTTTGGTACAATAAAATGATATTATAAAGTCAATAAAATCTTTTAAAAAATCAGGTTTAAATGCGTAATTTCAAACTTGCTTGAATGTTACCAAATTCTAATTGATATGGTACATCAATCATAACACCTGACAAAAAACAAATCCAAATTAACTCAAAAGTTATTTGAGAAAATACATCCATAATTCGTTAGGATCAAACAGAATAACAATATTTTTGAATGTCAGTCGATGAAATCTGCAATAGTATGAAAAGGATTTTGTAATATTGAATAAGTTATACATACTCGTATATACGATCAATTCACAGTGCATTGAACAATCAAATCAGAATTATTCCATCTCGTATAAGACACAGTTTATTTATTCTATGCTATCAATTTTATGCAAGTAATAAAACATTCATATATTATTAATTTAAATTGATTTTCTATAAACATTCATATTTTATACGTTTAATTATTTTCTAATCACTTTCGGTCGTAACTGTCCTCGGTTCAGTAGTCAACCCGCGATTCCTTCGGGCTACTTGAGGGCTACCGTATGAAATAATAGCTTTTTTTATTCCTAACGCTGACTTAAATCGGTTGTCATATTTCGTACGTAAACACTGCCTTAGGGATATGGTTTTTTTATTAATAATTATTCGTGTATTTTTTTGTTTTGAGATGACATTTTGAATTTTCGAAGCAGATTTTTAGTGGCTTTATATTTTTTACCTTCGAATTTAAAATTTCACATAATTCATGTTTAATTTAAATATTTAGGTTACTTTACATGTTATCTAGAGAGACCAAACTCTACAAATATGTCATTTTCTAACAAATTTTAATGCTTGATTTTCTTATCCAATACTACTTGTACCAAATGTACATATATGTATTAGAAAAAACATTTTACCAAATTAACTAAAAATCATTTTTTCCACAAAATTTCCAGCCATTTTTTCCACAAAATTTCCAGCCTCAACGTAAAACCACCAAGTAATCAACAAAAACAACATCAAATTGACAATATCGCATCAAAATCATATTTTCTCAAGTTTTTCATATGAAGTGTGCTTTATTATAGTATGTCAATAAAAAACTCTAGGATCTGGCATGTAATGGGATGTGTTCTGGAAGGTTCTTTCGATCGCACTGCCGATAGGGAGCGTGCCTGGAGCGCGCCATTAGTGCGCCCATACCGGCTTCTGATATTACTTGTAGAGTGACCATAATATGAAGTGATGAAGTATACAATTGTGTAGTTATTTTGTAAAATGCTCTGTTTTGTTTGTTATTCAGATCTGTTTACAAATGAAGCCAGAAGGCTGGCTGTATAATAGACAAGACACCATTTTAAAATTATTGGCCATATATGGATCTTTTATAAATTATTTGAACAGTTTTTTATGAAGCAATTTATATGTGTATTCCGTACTGTAATTGTATTTGTTCGTGCTATATTATTTTTCTTTCGCATAAATTATGAGATTGATTTCCAAGGCTTGTATTTTTTTGGAATTTCCAACTACGACATAATATAAAAAACAATAAAATTTCATCGATCTTAAAATATAACTAACCAATAGTCACCCTACTGGTACATTATGATTGCACCAAGAATCGACACAAAAAAACGTTCGCCTCCCTTGATTACCTCACAACTCATGCGCCGGATGATATTGTTAATTTCATTCGACATCTCCATGATTTGTGCTTTTTCTTATAGCCATTATTCGTATTAATTTTGGTATCTGAATCGTTTATTTTGAGTGAGAGTGATATTAAATGGAATGTGTTTTGATGCCTTATATTTATGCGGTTTTATATTCAAAATAAATAAACATAAATTGCTAAAAAAATCTACATATTTGCATAATCTTCGCAAGTCACTTCAAAACAGCTATACCTATTTGCCTTCTTCATATTTCTGTCTAGACTAAGATCATGTGTAAGATTTGTAACATTTACAGGAAAAACTCAAAAGAATGTCGTATCGCCCTCTGGGTTTCAGTCACTGCATGTAAAATAAATCCACAAAATCTAGTTAAATGAAAACCGACCCCAAACGGACATTGGACAAAGGTTCTGAATAACATTAAATTAAAAATTTAAAAAACCCCCAACACAATTACTTTCAAACCCCCATAACTTTTAAACGGGTAACCGATTTTCATCAAATATGTCTAAGAACACTCGCACATAAGTCCCCTTTAATAAAATAAACCAAATTGAAATCGGTTCATCCGTTCGGGAGCTATGATGCCACAGACAGACAGATACACACACACACACACACACACACACACACACACACAGATACGTCAAATTTATAACACCCCGTTTTTTGCGTCGAGGGTTAAAAAGAAAAAATATAACAATAATACCTACCTATCACTGTTGTTCATTAAAACCGAACTTCACACCACCACATCTAACATCAAACAAAAGGCAGTTTCACCATAAACCCTATCTGGTTTCAGACGTATTACCTTCCATACGAGTACTCTGCTGGGCAGTAATCACACGTCACTCGGTAACCGACCGAGCGCGTATCATACGCATAACTTCAATTATCGTGCCTTACTTAAACATACGGTGAGCTGAGACTGGCCATAGATTAGATAGACGCATGTGACAGTATGACTTAAGTTTCTAACATTGTTGCTTTTAATAGACGCTTTTAAATGGGCTGGATTTTTGCGGTTGTTTTCTTACAAAGTGTTTACAGTACAAATGTTGCTTAGAATAAGTAGGTAGGTACTTAAAATTATATCGTGTACTAGCTTTTGCCTTCGTTCGCGTGGAATAATAATTTCCAGCAGAATTAGGGTTTTTCCCCCTTTTCTCCCTCTAGGAGAGGAATTTCCAAAAATCCTCTCTAAGTGGTAGCCTACTCCTCCCAACAAACACACGTGCCAAATTTCAGGTCTTTACGACCAGTAGTTTCGGCTGAGCGTTGTCAGTATATAGATAGAAACTAGTTAGATAGATAAAGCCCGTTTATAGAGTAGGTATTGGTTGTTTGCTATTTATATCATAACACATTTTTGTTAAAACTACTGTAAACCTTCCGAATAAAATAATAAAAAGTAACTTCGTTTTTGAAAAGATAAATCTTTAGCGTGATAATCACTAGTTGATTATTGGATTGCGTTATCGGATGACCTAGTCTGGCTAGAATAGCAATTGTTATCTAAGCGAGTTGCTTAAAGCCTTTTATCTTTACAGCTGCAAAACGGATTTGTATACAATTTTCAGAAATAAATAGAAGATACTTCTCCTCTATGTATGTATTTATTCCTGAGAACTAAAAAGTGTGAAGATAATAAAATCTTATTAATATTATAACTGTGGGGAAAGTACTTTTTATTTATGATATACTAGCAGCGCCCCGCGGTATCACCCGCATAGTTCCCGTTCCCGTAGAAATTTCAGGATAAAAAGTATCTTATATTCTTTCCTGGACCATAAGCTACCCCTGTACCAAATTTCAAGTCAATCGGTTCAGTAGTTTAGCTGTGAAAAGGTAACAGACAGATAGACAGAGTTACTTTTGCATTTATAATATTTGTTAGGATATTTCTTTTATATCCATCTCATCTATCCCAAATAATATTCTATGACACTTTACTTAACTTTACAAAAGTGATCTAACGCTGAACGATCGGTACAAGTGATAGTCGATCAACGATCACCGCTAATCACCTACACACTGACGGGTTAAGAAGCCATTTCCGGTCTTACCATATAATTTACAGATCACTTTAAAGTATGCTATAATATAATTTGACTCTCGGTATGTGAATGGTTTTCTTTTTAAAACATAATTTGTAAATGAGTACTGCAAATATAACAGTGGTATTAATTTTAGTGTAGTTGTTTTTCGAAAGTTGTGTCAAAAATCTTACATACCTATTTAAAAGGCAACTGTTACTGACTGACTGACTGATCAATTAACACATATAGAGTCACCAAGTTTTCTGTGACGGCGGCCAAAACTGGAAGCTCCTATTGTCATTTTGACATGTCATTTGGATACATTTTCAATAAACTGACAACCAAAATTCGATTACAGCGACGCTGTCACCGGCACAAAAAACTTGGTGACACTATAGCTCAAAATACTGAATAACTTGGCAAGGAAATAGTTATTATGACATAGACATGGAGCTAAGAAGGAAAAACAAAATATTACGGGTAAAACATTCACAGCTAGTTTTATAATAAAGTGATACATAAAAGACCATTTATCCTATAGTATGATACTAATACGTTTTGAATAAATAAGTTTTAACCCAGACTTTGCATACAAAGTGCTTGCTATGAGCAAACGAAAAAGGTTGGGTTAGCAGTTTATGCAAAACCTTATTATTTTACCATATTGATTTTACTCGTCCATGGGAATGTTTCATGTTATTAAAATACTTTTTTAAATAAACAAATTTAACATTATACTTATTCAAAAAAGTTGTGGCACCTACAGAAAGTGCATTTAATTTAGATATTTAAGTACCTATTTCTAAGATTTAATGTAATTTTCACTGGTCGTCCTAAATAAATGAATTAAGTTATAAAAGAATACTTAAAATATTTTTAAGCTAATGCATAGCTTCTATCGAGGGCCTTGAGCGCGGGTACCGAATCCAGAAATTCCGTAACGAAAAAAAAACCTCACTTTTTTTTTTATCGAAATCTGTTTTTTGTAAATTTTCCAAAAAGTTTTTATAGTAATGTAGACAATTTTTTTATTGTATGAAGTCCCAAGTATGACATCAAAATTTCTTAGGTTAATTGCAATACAAAAATAAAAAAACAATTAGTTGATAAAATTGCTATGCAATAGCTTTGACGCGGCAGTCCCCGAGTGCCACACGTTTTTTTCTATATTCTATATACTTAGTAACTTTTTATAATAACTATTAGTCATGACTGTTTCAGATATTATCAGCCAAGAAATTGTCGTCTTAGAAATAACTTCTAAACCTTCCGACGATTTAAAATCGAATAATTATTGCTAAAGTTTCCCGGTTGAATGTGTAAAGCAATCAAGTTGTTTTCGCAACAATGTTTGCAACACATAATTAGATTCTTGTTATTAAAACTGTAATAGTGGCCATGGACGAGTCAGTTAAACTGGCGTTCATCCAAAAATGGTCGTCTTTCACCGGAGCGATTCCAGATTAATCATTCACTACACTACATCATCTCATTATACTCGTAGTAACCGACCCCTAACTAATTTAACCCCTAATAATAACTTGTATCTATCTAGGGTATCAGAAACTACGCACACACCCATACCGAGACAAACATTTGTGGTTTACACAAATATTCACCCCGCGCGGGAATCGAACCCGCAACCTTACGGATGGCAGTCCGGCATGGTGACCACTCTGCCATCGAGGTCGATCATTCCGGTGGGGAAATCTAGTTGTCCTTAAACTTTAGGAGTGACGCCACAGTTTTATGTCTGGACTGATCAGTTCAACTGACTCGTCAATAGCCACCTTAATGGACGCTGCATTTTCTAGTATCACTCTACAATGTTATGAAGTAAATAAATAAAATATTTTATCGTGTTTTAATGTGCTTTACGCCCTTTGATGTAGTATTGAATATTATTAATAAAGTTTTTATTAGGGAGATGGAGTTGGGAGTAAATTATAAAATTCTAGTATGTAGGCAGATTATATGACCGTTTGAAGTTATAAGAATTTTTAGTATTATTTAATCTTCTGTATTTAAATGAAACCGTTACTAATTAACTGATCATTCGCACATCTCAAACGGATTGCGCTGAAATTTGGTGTGCATAAATAAGACGTAGCCATTCTAACTAGCCTAACTTAATATTATAAATGCGAAAGTAACTCTGTCTGTCTGTCTGTTACCTTTTCATGGCTAAACTACTGAACCGATTGATTTGAAATTTAGTACAGGGGTAGCTTATGATCCGGGAAAGAACATAGGCTATGTTTTATCCCGAAATTCCTACGGGAACGGGAACTACGAGGGGGAAACCGCGGGGCGCTGCTAGTCTGTAAATAAAAAAGAGTTGTAGTTAAAACTGCAGGGTTTAGCTAGTTCCAAAGAAAGTAATATCGATTAAACTTTGAACTTTAACAATACAAGTTAAAAATTAAACTTACAAGTAAGTTATTGCAGTAAAAACATACCCCACATCAAAAAGCTCGCACACACAATTTCTTGGTACATTATTATTATGCAACCCAAATATTTATAGGAAATTAAAATATAATTTCCATACAATCTAATCTGTTATGGTGTAAGAAAGAAATATTTCTCGAGACTTTATTAATTAAAAACAGTAATAGACTTCTACAATATATCGTAAATTGTAACAACACAACATCATAATCCTTATCTCTTATAATAAACCTGCAAAACTATATTCCATTATAAAGATAAGGAGGAATCTTTGTGGACTGCAAAAGATTAAGGATATCTTTTACAGAAGGTATATTAGTAAAAACTTTAAAATGATTACAGACACTGAGGTATAGGATTGAAAACAATAAAATAGAACATAATAATGTCAACAAATCACCTATTTTTCAAATGTGAATGTATGAGTTCGTAGTTCCTGATCTCTTGATGCAGGAAGCCGACATTTGTAGTTTTCACATGCTACGAGAACATTTTTAATATTATATTATAGAGAGATTAATTGTATTATAATTAGAAATTCATAAAACTACTGCAAATACCTCTCTCAGAATACTTGTACTGTACAGCAAGAAAGAATAGGCGTAAGCCTCCCTTAAATATTAGTATTTAAGGGAGGCTTACGCCTATTCTTTCTTTCTTTCTCATTTACAATATTTCATTCATAAACCCTAAGGTTTATGAATGAAGTAGGCAAACAAAGTGTCCTATCTAAAGAGTAAACTAACTTAATCAGAGTGGTCTGGCGCAGCGCACGGTAGCGACTCGCTTCCAACTCGATTACAGTAATCTACTCGGACCAAACTAGGTTATTTTCTTCACGTTACATCAGTATCGATTTCATTAAATCGCTACGGATTTATTAATACACCGGATGAGTTTTTGTTCAATACAATTTTTATTATAGCTCAAAACTAGACGAGTAATTACTAGTTTCAAGTGTAGGTGGTGCGCTCACTGCGTTCAATATATTTAAAGTACGAACCAATTTTTAATACAATTTGATTGATAGAGCGTTTCTTTACCGCTTGTCTGCTACGAGCTGTCTTTATTAGTTTTACGTTTTTTGAAACGAGAACATTAATTAATATGTCTTGTTATGAAGAATGGTTTCAAAGATACGATATGATACAAAATTGTATGTTCATTAATTTCTTTATGATATTACTTTTATTTTGTTGTGATATATTATTGTATATATAGTTTTTTACTTTTATTGGTAGTTTCTCCTTTAATACACAAAACAAGTATTTGTATTTTGTGTAAGTTGGTAGTGAAAAGTAACTTTTGTGGTTTTGATGTTTGCGATACGTGTATCGAACGCCTAGAAAAACGATTGTAGTTAATACCATTGTACTATTATATTAGTATTTGGAGATGGATAATAAGATACAGATTAAAACAATCCTATTCCTGAGAACAATATCTTTCAGACCACCCTCAATTCTGCCAAATAAAACGAAATCGAACACTTAATGAAACACAAATGTTTATCTCGGTCTGGGTGTGTGTGTGAATGAGTGTGTGCGTAGTTTCTGATACCCTAGATACAAGTTTCGAACTTAGTTAAGGGTCAGTTACTATAATGAGATGATGTAGTGAATGATTGTATTTTTTTTTGTCAACCTATAGTGTCCCATTGTTGGGCAAAGGTCTCCCCCAAACATTTCCAACCATCCCTATCCTTCGCAGTGTCCCACCAGCCACTGTCGAAGGTGGTAAGATCATCCCGCCAACGCTTTCTCGGCCGACCCCGACGACGCCCTCCTTCGGCAATTAATGAATGTACGAGTATTATGTTATGTTAATTTTCAATGAAAGCTAAACGCACACAAACCTCACAAATAACTAATACAGTTATTATAATATTAGACCAATCATTACGAGACTAAAGGCCGATATAAACAACCAGACCCACTATAATCCTGTATTACAATACAGATTCCAAATTCTTTTGTAGATTGCCGCCTCACCCGCGCTCTCGGGTCGCACAGTAGCAACAAACATTGAATACAATACCTCACTTATTTATAGTCAAAACTGTCTTCGCCATAGCGCCCAGTCTGCTAACTTAAGGAGTTTGCACATTGGTGCAGGTTTAATGGAATTGAATAGAGGTGAAATTTTAATAAAGGGTAAATTGGATATTAAGTCTATACTATTTTAAAGCAATAATAGGTTTAATGGGATTGAAATGAGGTGAAATTGGATAGTAGGCTATAATATTTTTATAGCAATAAGCCAGGTCAAAAAAGCTAGCCAAAGTTTGGATGCCCTAAGTTAGTGATTTTCACATGTCTCTATTTTTTTGTAACAACTGAAACTGAACTAACGGAAAATATGGATTTTTAGAATAAATTCAAAATCTACATGAAACACTGTAAACCTACATGAAAGAATAATAATCATAACTATTGATACCAAAAAAAAATTGAAAAAATTATATTATTTTACAATAACAAAATCCAAACAAATCATAATCAACATAAAAACCTATGACTTTATTAAATAAAAACAACATCGAACTTTCGAAAACCATGAACATCAAAAAAATTGCACACAAAAACTCAACTGTATAGTAAGAAAGGTCCACTACAACCTTATATCACTCGCGTTTCACCGCGGCCTAATATCAAAGGAATAGCTGCGCCCTTATTTTGAAAACAAAATAAAAAACATCTCTCTAACGGTACTTCAAACCGCAAGGTCAGATAGAACTATAATGATTTTGTTATTCTCTTTTTGTCTCGTTCATTGTTTGAGGTTGTGTGAATTTTCCCTTTCGCTCGTTCTAATGTGTTCTGGTGAAGGGATGTCACGTATGTAAGTTTATATGTCTGTATGTTGATGTCGCATTAAGTTGTTTGTATTGTATAATTATGTATAATAGTGTCTGTTTTTGGTTAACCAGCAAAATTGAGTTTTAATTACATATTGGAGTAAGTTTTTTAAAAGTTTGCTTTGTTTTCACATATTCATCAAGCTTTTGCGCCCACTGATCATGATCAGACATGTCTCTACACTAATTTTAGGATATATCTTAACTAAAAACTACTCAAAATTAAACCCTGGGCGGGCTTAACTTTGCCAAATTAAAATCGAAGATTTGAAGTTAAAAGATTCAGGACATTTCCGTTTGAAACAAGGAACTAACTGTCTTGTTTGCAATCGACAGTTAGAGCTCACAAGCTCATTTTATTGCAATCAAGTACAGATAGGTTTTCTGAAGTATTTGTACAAGAAAAACTAAGTATATTACCACTCTTCGTCCAGTGACAAAATGATTGGAAATAGTAGTGGTGCTTGAAACTTTTAAAAGAACTTTCCTGTCTATCCAAGACAACTCAAGATACCACAAAGAGCAGAATTTTCTAGAAAAATTAGATGGTTGGCAACTCGAAGCAAAACACTTTCATGTAATCGCTGCGTTGGAAGCTCTCAAATCGTTCCTAATATAGTATAATTGATTTTAATATTTAAATATACGTATAATGATATTACAGATGCGCTCCTTACGCAATATTAATGATAACGCGTTACTAAAGAAATAAAAACACTTGAAATAAAACACTTTAACGGATTTTTGTCGTGGTTGTATTTTGTTTTACATTTTCTGACGTTTCGGATTTTTTACAGAACCCGTGATCACAGAAGACTAAGATGGAAGACGTCTGTACAAAGTAATGTAAAAAGTTTACTACCTTCAATATTTTTAATATAATTTTAAATACATTGTGAATATACCAATGAAATTTCAAAAATCCGTTTAAGTGTGTACCAATATAAAAACATTTATTTGCAGTTAATCCTAATAACAATAAGCATAAAGTACGAACGCATTCTCCGACAAAATAATAATTCCATGAATTTTAATGGCTATTTTCCAATATGCATTATCATAGTCTCAAGTTAATAGTCAATATAAAATGCAATTAGGTAACTTCAAGAAAATAGTCAATTTTATTTGAACACGTAAAACTCAAGTTACAATCGACCGTCATAATTAAATTAAATTAAAACAATTATAAACTCTTCATTCGAGGCTGTATATGTTTGTCATTTTTATGGTAGAAAATATAGTTCTTTGAAAATTGTACAGTTTGTTTTTTTTTAATCTTTGACGTTATATAGCTTCCAATCAAGCAAGCCACAGTCCCAGGTTTAATCTAAAACAAAACCATGCATGTCTTAGGTTTTAGATCACCAACACGCGTGTTGTCGCTAATAGTAAGCCTACTTTTTAATATTCCATTAAAGACGTATCATTGGTATTACCAATCTGTACTATACTAATAATTTATACCTGACAAGTATGTTCCAGTATAAGAAAGAACTGCTAATTCAAATTGAAATATATTTGATAACATATTTATCAAGGACGGTTAACTATGACATCTCGTTACAAGTAACAACTAATAAGAGCGGAACTAATACACAAAAGTATTCACCAAATCTAAAATCCCTTCAACATCTCTCATAGAACAAGTTATAATTAAAAATAAAATTAACATACGACAGATAGAACTGATAGTGTTTGATTGACGTTTAATGTAATTTCGAAATTGGTTTATCGACGCGTAGAGTCCCTTAGTGATTCGTGATCAAGCCGTGACTGGGTTCCGTCATAGTGTAAGGGAAAAGGTGTAGAAGTTTAACTGTGTGTTAACTTTGATATAGTTCATTGGATATGGTTAACTTTCCAGGTAGTAGAACTCCTGCAGGGTTCCGTTCAGATGGGTACTACCGCATTGCCAGATACTCTACTGCCAACAGTGTCAAAATATTACTGTGTTCCAGTTTGAAGGGCAGAGTAGTCAGTGAAATTACCAGTAATCACGGACTACACCAGGTTGTTTAATTAAATGAAAGTAACGAGATGTTCGTACATACTTATTTAAGTCGATTCCCTCGACTAGTTTCAGCCACATTCGGTGGCCTTCATCAAGAGGATGAGTGCGATGCGCCCGCGCCGGCGCGCCGGCGTCTCGCTCTGCACCAGGTTGGTATAATATGTTTGGGATGATGCAATACAATGTTGTAGTGATGAGGTGACCACCTCACAGCGAGGTCTTGCCTCGTTACTTAATCACATCAAAAATAAAACACCAAAGTCTAAGTAATAAATTCATTAATTCAGATATATTATCAGGTTTATATATCAAACCGCGACTAAAATATTTTTTTGCCTGCATTACTAAAAAACTTTTCATAAACCACAAGGCATACATAATGCATTCGTAAAAAAAGATAAAACTATATGGTTCCAGAAACGAGTCCTAATAACCTTCATTACCTAATAACGCCATAATCGCTGATGTATTTAGACTAATCACCTAAACATTAGTTGGTCCTGGCGACAGAATGACGGATCAAACCAACCCTGGACATTATACAGCTTAGCAAACAAGTTGATCCTTCAACACAAGATCAATAGGAGCGCTTTTGTTAAAGAATTTTGATGTAATAAAACCCTTATGGAATATCAATGTGATACAAAGTTTTTAGATGGTATTATACTCTAATGATGAGGGCATTAAGGACTACAGTTTTATACACTCGTTTATTATATGTAATAAAGCTCTAACGAGTTTTTTATTCGACTGTATTAACTGTTTTTGGGTTCGAAAAACTGCGACCGTATTGTCAAATTATTAGGTCTAGGATTTTTTTGGGTTTAGCCCGAGGTTGTTATAAATATGAGATTAAAAATATATGTTCGGTCTAGTACCGCAGGCTTTGAGATCGAATTAAATTGAGTGAATAAAATTACAATTAGGATTTAATTTTGAATTACTTATAAGTAGTTTGAGAATTTGTTTCTATATTTTTAAGACTATTTTAGTCTTATATTATCACAGTTCGAAGATATGCTGGCTCAAACGGACAGCAGTTAACGCACGGTGACTGAAGACAGAAAGAAACCTACCGAACCTCACATTTTCTAAAGTTTTATTTGCAGGTGTTTATAATCAAATCTGTATAGGTATACAGATTTTGAATTGTATCACTAAACAATAAAACTAATAAAGATACACCGTGAAGTTATAAATAAACGTCTAATAGATAAATTCCAACATTTCTTATTAAACATTTTTTTGAACACGTGCCTCTTTGTAAACCCCTTTGAGATGGAACTTTACGGTTGATTTAAAATCGATAAGGTACATAGTGGAGGTATTGAACACAGTGGTAGCTCGATCAAGTCGATCATCGATCTATTGTGTTTGAATCGATTCGGCTCGATTGCGAATTAAACGTTCTGGGTGACGAATTGGAATGAAATTTGAAATTTTTGAATATCGTGTTTTTATGTGTTTTGTTTATCAATGTTTTTGTACTCAATATTTCACTGTTTAATGTTCGTCTAACAATATAAAAAAAGTTTTATTGTAGATTATCGTCATTATCTTTATACTTTGTTTTTGGGATATATGCTAAAAAAATTAATCATCTCTGATGACACAGGATCAGTTTGTATAAATCTGGAGCTAGCTTACACGCAATGTTTTATTTAATTGTACAAGCAAAATGTATCTATAAATAGGTAAATGACTAACTACCAGACTACCACAGTATCTCGGGGTAGCAAATTGGTATTTTGTCTAGTTCTTCCAATTATTTATATCAATTTTTCCTGTATTCTTCTACAACAATGAAAACATATTTTGTAGATGTAACCGAGAGGTAATAAAGTGAGAAATCATTTCGAACCATGAGTTATCTAAGTACGGTGGTAGATTCATTAACCTAACCGATAAGTGCTTCATTGAGGCCTTAATAGAATAAACGATTTTTTATTTAATTTGTACAATTTATCCAACCTGTTACTAGCATAGTATTAACTAGGTACTAGTAGCTAATTCAAACAATATTATTGTTTCTAAAATACCACCCGTAAATAGATCGTCAATGAAACATAACATGACAAAGTAGAGACTAATGTGCCTGTCCCTAACTTGGTTATCAAGATGTGTATGAATGACAGGTACAAAGTGCACAACTGTACAAGTATGTTGATGGTGAGATACTGTTTCTTGAGGTATTTGTGTTCGTACAATGTTGTGTATTTGTTAAAAGAAATTAGTTAATTTATTAACCAGAAGAAAGAAATAAAAAAAATGTTATTTGAATAAGGGCCTATTTAAGCATCTTCAAGTAACGTACCGAGTGTCACTTGACGTAAAGTAAGAAAGAGACAAAACTAACTTTACTTGGTGAGTAACGTTACTTGAAGGTCGTGATATAGGCTCTTAGTTAAAAAACAAAATATTCTGACAAAACTTCCTAGTTGACCGATGCATTATTGCAATTTTCCAAATATGGTTCGAGTTTGAAATCACCGACATGCATTGTGCACGCGCGGTGGTTATACCTCTCTATTTGTCTGTAAATCCAATGTTGAAAGAACCAACTGTAACTGTTTGAAACGAAAAACGTTATCCTTAAAAAAACCTAGTAAACATTTTATTTTTGCTACTGCTAGCGCCATCTACAATTTTCTGGCTAAACTAAAGAACAGCTAATAGAGTTTCCATTTGATACGTGGAACGTTTGAAAGCTTCTACCTTGAAACTTTGGCTCGTTGGAAATAGTTCACTATAATTTTTGTAGATGGCGCTGTCCAACAATGGATAAAAATAAATTAATAATTTTCGTAGAATTAATAAAACACAGGAATAAATTCAGTTTGTTCTTTGTATTTTCTAAAAAATATTTCATTAATAAGTATATTTCATTAAAAATAAATACATACTTAAGTAGGTATTAGTACTATTTTTTATATATTCTTAATAATAACATTAATGTGCTTTATGAAAAGCTTTTTTGAGGTCAATTACTTCAAAAAACGTAACCGTTATCTAAATAAAGAAAACCTCAAAGAAAAATTCATAGTCAAGTTCATTGCTTTAATAACCCAGCAACATAATAAAATGATTGAATGATCAGTTATAAATCTTTGCATATTCACACCAAAGTAACACTTATAACATCGAAATACAGCCTTCATTTGCACGTAGAATGACGAATGTCTCATCTCAAAGGCTGTAAGTGTTGTACAGAAAATAACCGTTATTCCGACCCACTTCTGAACTGTTGTTGAACACTTGATACAGCACAGTGCTCGTCACATTAGCGCACGGAGCGAACGTAAAAATGTTCTTCGAAAGTTTCCTTTTAAATTTTTCTGTTATATTAATATTAGTAATCGCGTTAATATTCGATTATGTGACTAAATTCTTCAGTTACTGGTACGTGAGGCACATTCCGTACAAAACGTCGATTCCGTTCTTCGGCAGCGATTACCACCGAGTGCTCGCCCTCAGGAGCAACACTGAAGATGTCAACAAACTGTATTCCAAGTACCCGAGGGACAAATTCGTCGGTCGCATCAAAAGCAGAATACCAGATCTTATTGTTCGCGACCCAGACGTCATAAAGAGGATGCTGTCTACGGATTTCGCAAATTTCCATAGTAGAGGTCTCAGTCTCGACAAATCTCAGGATGTTTGTTTACGAAACAATTTGTTTTACGCTGACGGCGAAAAGTGGACTCTATTACGAGAAGGATTGGAATCGACTTTAAACAGATTGAACAGTGAATTCGAAAATGGTTTACAAGAATGTTTGTCGGGAACAAATGGAGATGCAAACGTACAACGGTTATTGTCTAAAGTATTGGACTACGTTTTCCAAGATTTACTTCTTGGTAATAATGTGGACGGATCTGTAATATCGGAGATAAGGGCGGTGGTGCAAACGAGGCCTTTGATGGAAAGGCTAAAGAGCTATTTGAGAAACATTTTCCCGTCAATGTACATTTTGTTCGGTTTAGCCACTCTCCCTGAACAACCATCGAAGAAAACTAAAAACATTTTGAAAGATTCTAAACTAATGAACTCTTTGAACGTTGGTCAACTGTACCAAATGTGTTTGAAGGATAAGAACCGAAGAATGGTAAATGACGAGACTGATTATGCTTTTTCTACTCTATCACTGTTCATCACTGAGGGATACATTCCATGTTTGAATATCCTAACAGCATTACTCTTTGAACTTGCTAAAAACCCTTCTACACAAGACAGAGCAAGAACATCTGTTTCTCAGAATAACAGAGAAGATTATTTAGATGTATCTATTAAAGAAGCATTAAGGTTATACCCTCAATATTCAATACTAACAAGACAATGCGCTAACACATATCAATTGAATGAATCAAATCTAGTTATTGATAAAAGGATTACGATTAATGTACCAGTTGACGCTATACATAAGGATGAAGAATATTATAAAGATGCCAACATTTTCAACCCTGATAGATTTTTCAATGATGAAGAAGCGTCAAAACATTGTTATGCTTATTTGCCTTTCGGAGCCGGACCGAGGAAATGTATTGGTAAGTTTCAAGTACTAATTAATATGTTACAAAATGCATTTACTTTGAGACACATAGTAATACAAACAGGATTGTAATTGAAATTGATGTATCTAGTGATGAAACTTTATCAAATAATGTACACAATTTAAAACTAATTAGTTCTAATTCAATTGGTAAGAATAATTGTTGCAATTGTTACTAAGTATTAAGAGTTTTTATATTTACACATTATCAAGCAATGTATAAAGAGATTACGAGTATTTGAAATTATAAATTCGAGCTCAATACTATTTTAGAAACAAAACTTTTATCCGGATTCTATTTCTTTTCTTTTGTAACATTATCAATCGCACTATGATCATATTACAGTAACTGACCTCTCTAGAAAAATAATCCGACTATCTTGAACATAGAACAAGATTTATTTATTTTAGGAACATCAACAACATGTATATTGAGCATTGATAGTTACAGAGGATATAGTAGAGAAAGTTCTGATACACATGTAGATTATAGATGTCCACAACATTTGATAACAAGATAAACATGAATGAAATATTTACCTAAAGGGAATTAAGCCCTCAACCCTTTATAATGCTAATTTTGTAGGCAGCATTTGTGAATGGTACTCATAAGTGAAGGCGAAGTGCTTGCTACAAATAAACAACATAAATATCATTATATCAAAAGTATTAAAGACGCACAAATAATCAAATGTAACTATCCTCACATAATGTACTCAACTACATAATTGCTAATAACACCTGCTAACAAGGTTTCTACACTTATTTTTTTTCTAAGAATTTAACGCTACTTTTGCGTTGCATTACGCACTCACACCAGTAACTAAATGTAACTATGGTCACCGTATTCTTCACCTCAATTCCTCAGTCGTTATGACCGCGTACATTATTTACTGAGACCCAGTTATTGTAAGGAGAAAGTAACATACAAATAAGTATATAAATAGTTTACGAACCGCGAAGTTAACTTGACCCTTTCATGGAGTTGAATAACCGAAAATTACTGTACATTTTAAGCTGATGTGTGCAACTGTTTATTATTATCTTGAAGAGTACTTAAGCACATACGGTATTTATTTTTGATACAAAACGTTAAGTGGATAAGTTAAGTTATTATTTAATGTGGGTTATGTTAAATGCAAATTTCGGAATTAAATATCTGATGATTTTTATACTTATAGATTTAAAAAATGCATTATTGTTTTTAAATTTTTAGATGTTTCCATATTCAATAAATGTACGTACGTAAACATTACACATCGTCATCTAGAACCAAACATAGAATATTTGTACTTGGATGCTAGACAGCGGAATAACATAATGCAAATAATTATGCATATTTTTTGTCTTAAGTTCTTCTCAATGTCATTTTATTCCTAAATGCATACGTACGTATAGAGTCAACAAGTTTTCTGCGGCGGCGGCCAAAAGTGGAAGCTACTATTGTCATTTTCATTATAATGTCATTTGGATAAATTTTCAATAAACTGACAACCAAAAGATGCGATTACAGCGACGCTGCCACCGGCATAGAAAACTTGGTGACTCTATATATAAATATATTAGAAGACACAGATAAAAACAAACACACACGTTGAGGCAAATATTATACTCGTACATATTTGCTTTGAACGGAAATCCTCTGGCATAGTAAGCAGGGTCGATCCTAATTATGCCACCAATGTAATGATTTCACCGTTAGACTAAGTGAAAAATGCACAGTTATAAAAATGCTGTTCGGTCTACTGCCGAATTTAAAATCCCCCCTCCCCCCTTTTACTAACTTCATTTGCCGGTTCCATTGCCCGATTAACCATCAGCAGATAACGAATACAGTTTTATTTCTTTCCAAAAATAAGAAACAGACCTTCAGTAAAAAACAATTTTCTTTTTCCTATCATCCATATTAAGAGTAACTAGTCGAGATATTTAGGGCAGTCTCTAAAAAACACGAATCAATTATTTATATTATGAGAGAGAGAGGACACTTTTAATCACTACATAGTATAAAACAAAGTCGCTTTCTCTGTCCCTATGTCCCTGTGTATGCTTAGATCTTTAAAACTACGCAACGGATTTTGATGCGTTTTGATTTAATAGATAGAATGATTCAGTAGGAAGGTTTTTAGCATTATTTTATCCCCATATTCTTACGGAACCTGGAACTACGCGGGTGAAACGCCGCTATTAGTAGACAAGTATTTTTTTAAATACTTACACATGAATTAAAACCATATTTTAATCAATTTCAGGAGAAAAGCTGGCCCTGCGGATCGTCAAGAGCGTTGCTCAAACTATTCTAAAGACGTATGACATCACAACCACAGAGAAAACACCTTCTTCCATATCCATGGTGGACCACAACTTTGGCAGGGTTATTGATAGAGATATTTGGCTCAGATTCAATAATAGACCTTAAGTACTAAGTAGTACGGTTGAATTTGGCGTCAAAGTTTTTTTTATGAATAAAATGGTATATGTACTTATTTTATTTTTGAAATGAGTGATTATACTGAAAGGGTATTTTTGAATTTATGTTATTGATTATTAAATAATTAAATGTATTTAATATGTTTGCTCAATCATTATGTGTTTAAGTTAGGAGCTTGACTTGGAAAATAGAGGTTAAATAAATACTTAATACATTTATTGTAAAGAGATAAATTAAAGATAATTGCTTGTAATGCATTAATACGATTTGACAGAAGGCACTGAATTGATAATTATCCATACTTGTTTATTTCATTTATCTATATATCAATGAACAAAGCAATTACATCCATATTACAGTGAAACTTGGTTAAGTGGGACCTGGATAAGTGACCTCCATAACTGGAACTCATGCTAAAGTCCCAACACTTTGGCACTAAATTACCTCTGTTAGTGGGATGAGGTAACCTCTATATCTGGGATTTATTCTTTCGATTTATCATTATAGTTACCTCTATAATTCATTTCATTTCATTTCATATACCTGGATATCTGAAACACTGGGTAAGTGGAATACCTCTATAAGTGCAACAACATTGCAGGTCCCTTGGAGTCTCACTTAAACAGGTTTTACTGTACTATGTGCAAAAATATTTGATGTAATGTAACTAGGCATTTTTTCGTTTTCTTTCCCGAAATAAGCGATGAATCTTTATTATGTTATAGATATATCTCTTTCTATGATATTAGTACTTATCTTTATTTATTATATTTTTAAGATAGAAAAATAAGTCACAAAAATATTGTCACTAAAATAATTTAAGTACAAATTGTTTGGGAACTTTAAAAAATATTTTTTTACGAATTAAACTTATATAATAAATTAATATTGTTTTTCTTAAGTAATCTTTACTAAGATCGACAACATAAAATCTTGTATACTGTATTGTATAAGTATTTAAATTCGTCCTAATCCTATAATATAAAATTCACGTGTCACAATGTTCGTTCCCGTACTCCTCCGAAACGGCTCGACCGATTCTCATGAAAAGAGATTGCCCGTCCATGGTACTCCTCCAAAATGTGTTGTGCCTCAAAAAATTAAACATCATAAAATATCTAAATTAAAAATATATTTTTTAAATAAGACATAATCATTTTTTACAATGGGGATTTATTTTTGAAAAATAATTAGTAATTTCATGTTTCCGGCGATATAGTACGCCATTTGTTCTATGCTTGTCAGTACTAGGGATGTCTATTTTCTTACTCCTGTGTAAAATATTGATTGTATTATTTATTCGATATATTAATAAAATACGTTTCAAGTTAAATAAGTTTATTTAATAAAATAGGTGGACCTATATGATATTTTTAAAATATAGTTTCTTTTTAATTCCACAGAACTTGATTTTATTTAAGAGGTAACGATATATTTATTATTTTCATTGATATTTGATAGTTATTTTACTTTATTTAGTATATTTATTTTCGGCTGTCATATTTTTCAAATTAACGGCGTTTTATTATCCTGTGGCCATAGAACCCGCACACAGTTACAGTAATAATCATTGTTTCATTTATTTTAATTTGTAATTGTTTCCCATCCTCCCTACTTGCCTGCATTACATGACCATATTTCATACATCTATATCACGATATGTACCACAATTTATACTGTGTACGGTATTCGGTAAGATTAGATATACTTACATTTAGCACTTGACTATCTAACAATTGCTCGCATGCTTTGCATTTTGAAACGGAGATTTTGAAGTACCGTACGGAGATGTTCAAAATCTAAATAATTGTTTATTGATGCGGTTTAAATTCAATGACTGATTTGCGGAAATCGATTATTATAAATCGAATGAATTGGATAATTTTTTGATTACGGGTTCAACCCTATTTCACATTTATTGCCCGCCTGTCATAACACAATATCAAATGACGGCCAGTATGTTTTTTCCAAAGAGGTTGTAGGTTTTGAGTATGTATGCATTAACATGCATAGAGTTTAGATTCTGAAGTACCGTAAGAAGATGCTCAAAATCTCAGTAATTTCTTGGTTTTATGGACCACCAGACAGATTAAATGCTACATTAATGTACGTCAAATGCAGTGAGCCCGTCCAGTCCCTTTCTAGCTTATTTGTATTGATTTTGTGTTCAAACATAACCTCGAGATAATAATTACATTTTTGTAAATATCTCGGAAACCCCATTGTAGATTGTTATGATTTTTTAAATTTAGTATTTAGACATGTTTCCGATTATTTTAAAGTTGATTCCATGACGGCACAACAATGTTGAATTCAGTACATTTGTCCATAGCCGCGTGGGCATTGTCTTTTGTGAGCATATTCAGTAGGTCTGAGAATCGGCCAACATGTATTTTTCATCCCGAAATACCCATGGGACGGGAACGGGAACTACGCGTCTGAAACCGCAGGGCACAGCTAGTAATAGATATAATGTTGCAAATACCAAAGTAATTCTGTCCATTACTTACTCTCTGTAGCAACTAAAACAAATGAACGGATCTTAATAAAATTAGGTAAGAGGATTGAATGAGATTGCATACCTCTAACCTTTAAAGGTTACCGTTCATTGCAAAAGATTAAAGAGTTCCTTAAGGTTCATACCTAAGAGGTCAGTCTAGAGGTAGTTCTCCATACAAACGTATTCTCGTGTGTCCTTCCTGGATAATTCCTCTAGACTAGAGCAATTTCTGAAAAAAGTTATGTCACATTTTCTTTTTGCATGGAGAGGTACAAATAACATAACATAACATAATCATTCACTACATCATCTCATTATAGTAACTGACCCCTAACTAAGCTCGAAGCTTGTATCTAGGCTATCAGAAACTACGCACACATTCATTCACACACACACCCAGACCAAGACAAACATTTGTGGTTCACACAAATATTCGCCCCGCGCGGGAATCGAACCCGCACCCTTACGGATGGCAGTCCGGCATGGTGACCACTCTGCCATCGAGTTCATCAATGGCAATATGTCATGTTATTCATTATCATGATATATTGAATGAAAAAGAGAGACTATAACAGCTTAACAGCCTACACTATTTGAAAAAAAAAAACTCTAGAGGCAGATGATGAAGTGAATGATTATGTAATATTATACACACGTGAATACAATGTATGGAGAACTGTTTCTAGATTCCCCTCTTAACCGACCAACTTTCGGGAAAGTCCTGGCAATAAATAAATAATGCTTACGAAACTAATAATGCCCCGTTCCTACGAAGGGTCAAAACACTGGAAGTGATATATTTTTGGCTGCCTATACTATGATAATGGATCATGTAGGGTGGCTATGATTTACGTGTCTACACGGGAATAGCCGGGATTATCAATGGACCGTATATAACGGCGTACAATTGATATTTAATGATGAATGGACGCAACATCGAGTTTTGAGAATAATTGGGTTTTGGAACGAAGTTCCTTATCGCATGTTGTGAAAGGGGGCTAGACGGAAAAAAATCTTACGAAAAGTTGTCACGACACTTTTTTCAAAATTCGAACAGCGCGGCGCGCGTTTATTTTTTAATTATTAAAAGGTAGGTAACCTATGGCTAACTTTTTTGAGTAGAAACTTTTTTGAAAATCATAATGATTTATTTTCTTCTTATTTTGACCATTTAAAATAATACTTTTTTAAGTAACTTCGTTCTTCCCGGTGTCCCACGACACCACACTCGGTCTTTTTTTACCGGGGGCACGACTCATGTAATTATTATGTCCTTTACTGTGTTATACATTTGTGACGAATTTGTTATGATGCCTTTGTCAATCAAATTGGAATAATTTGTATTATTTACTAATGAAGAACACTTTACACTCACACTTCACTTATTTGCACTAGAAAATAAAACTTGATATTACAGTCCGTGACAAAAGTAGTATAACAAAATAACATGAAATAAATATCAAAATTATATCTTTTGGTTATGGTTCTTCTAAAGATAACCCTCTGATTTTGATATAGTTAGAAAATAAAATGTTATTTCAATTTGTTGATCTACTTTTGAAATGTACGTGGTATATTTATTTAGTCAGACACTTCAACAATATCTTCACTTATAATACTAATAATAAAACCTATTCTATGTAACATTCCATTATATGGACACAACAAAGAACTTTTTCAAAATTGAAACCGATTTTTACCGTATATTTCATTAATCTATTGTATTCTAACTGAATACCATTTAAAAAACAAAAGAGTGTAAAATATAGCTGGATTAGAGCATTAAAAATCGCAATTTTTAATCTTTCCTTTTTAATCTAAGCCTTAGCATCAAAGTAAGACAATATAATCGCTGTTATCCGCACTGATCCTTTAATTTATGGCCACCCTAGTCTAAACACGTCCTGATTTATAACGTGTATTGTAGTGTCACTACATGTGAGTGACGTCATTATATCACATTTAATCAATTTTCTTTGGAAATGAGGAGTATTTGCAATGTCTTTTCACGCGTTAATTTAAAAAAATAATTATTTTCATAGCTAGGTGGGCTTACGCTTACATTGAAATAAAACTACTTTGGTTGCAAATTACCTTCTTGAGATGCCATCAACTCCAAAGCACGTCCAAGAACTATAAAACCTTAAAACATTGTCAATTCCATTTCCGTAAAAAAAGCAATTTAAATTTGAACCGAGCAACACCTAAACTACCCTAAACTTTATGTTACTTGAGCATTCCACCAAGAATCCAAAACATCAGATACAGACAGAACAAAAAGCTAATAAATTAAAAATTAAAACCCCCAACACAATTACATTCAAACCCTCATAACTTTTAAACGGGTTAACCGATTTTCATCAAACATATCTAAGAACACTCGCACGTAAGTCCCCTTTAATACAAAAAAAATTAAATTAAAATCGGTTCATCCGTTCGGGAGCTATGATGCCACAGACAGACAGATACACACACACTCATACACACATACACAGGACGTCAAACTTATAACAGCCCTCTCTTTGCGTCGGGGGTTAAAAATGAAACCGCAACGTAAATGCATTTACCGTAATATAATACAACAGTATTTAACTAAGCTACAATCAGCTCATAATGTAAAGCTTAAACAACTGTCCAACCTATACAAAAGCATTAAATAAAATACAACCAGTTTTTAATGTAGTTTAAAAAACTATCCAGCCCACAATTAAAACAAAGTACACAATGAAAAATCTCTATAAACTGCACTTCATAAAAACGTGATACTCCATGAAACTGAAGGATACATCGCGTTTATCTGTGTGTACCAACCTTTATTTAAACTCTACGTTTGTCCGCCACTGTGATCACACCTTTCGTTTTTCACATGCATTGTTTGTTCCAATGCTGTGATGAAAAAACCTGGTGTTGGATTTTACTGGTAAATTAAATTTCGTTCATACGTATTATGTGTGCTGGGTGGCTACTGGATTTTAGTCAGTATGTCTGGTTTTAATGTTGGTTTGAGGACAAAATATTGATTACATTATGAGTTGTTAAGTTAGGGTTTTTTAAATTCAAGTAGATACAAAAAGTAGGAATGTAATCAAGTATAGTTATATCTATACTAATATTATAAAGAAGTAAAGTTTGTGTGTTTGTATATTTGTTAAATTGTAAGGGGTAACCTCGGGATCTACTGAACCAATATCAAAAATTCTTCCACTCATGGAAAGCTAATTTATCAGTGCGTGACATAGGCTGCATATTTTATCCCTGTATTTACACGGGAACGGGAACTACGCGAGTGAAACCGCGGGGCGCTGCTAGTTGGCTTATAAGATCCAGGCAGAACTGCGGCAAAGGCTCTCTAAACTTCTAGAACTAATTTCAAATCGGATTTGAAGATTCTGACACTATCAACGGAACACTCAACTCTGACTCTTTTAAAATGCATAATATTTTTTTGTGACTCTTAGCAAATTGGTAAAAGAACATACGAATATTTTTCTCTCTCATTCTGTTTAGATTGTAAAGTATTCGATTTATTTTGTAGCCGTATTCGAATTTTCAATAGGTATCATTTATCAACCCTGTAAGTTGTAGAAAATCCCAAACATATTGATGTTTAAAACTAAATAAAATACCTTCACATTAATGTATAATAACGTATCAACGAAAGAGTTTCCAGGCAACCAGTTGCAAAGTACGTAACAATTTTCCATTTTGTCTAATAAATGTTTCAACATGGCGAATTGGCACTGTGTAGAGAGACGAGCCTAATCAAATATTTTTATGATCGACGCCTTTTTACGAGCTAGCTGTTTGCTTAAAGGTAATTGTGTTGTGGTACAAGAGTTAACTGGAAGCGGTTTCACAGATTAAATAATCAAATGTCAAGGGGAAATCCCTTAGGAAGTAGTTTTGGTATATTGCCTTTATACGAGTATATGGATACTTGCAGCTCAGAAGTGTCACAAGTGCATTATCGGTATTTTGAGGCACTGGAGTAGACATAAGAGGAGGGAGAGAATTGGCCATAGTGTTAAGTATAGGAACTTAAATCTATTCTAATAATAAAATTGCGACATTTAAATTAAAACAATAAAGACATGATAAAAATATGGAGACAATTGTTTTTTCTGAAGCCAAAACTATATTTTTTTATATTGGCTGTATTTTATGCCAAAACTACGAATGAATCAAACTTGTTTTTCAAATAAAATTTTGCACGTGGCGACATAAAATCGCTGGTTCTCCTAACATGGACCGCCGATTGTTTATCCAAGCGTTCTTTCACTCCGATTGCTCATTCTGTGTACATTATTTTGTAGGAATGTATATGTAAATAATTTATAGGGGTGGTTATTAATTGGGTCTTTTGATAACCAAGAAATCGAAATGCGGAAATCAATTTGTTTTCAAATAAACGCATAATTTCAAGTAAATATTTATTTTTGTGACATTTTCGTAGGGTGAACATCATTATTTTTATTAACATTATCCAAAATGAAATGACATATTTGCAATTTTACAATGGCTTCTAGCGTCTTTAAAAAAAAACAAAATACGACATTATTTTAATAAAAACAGATTAAAAATATAGAGAGTAAATCAATGAAAAGAAAGACCTTATTAAAAGATTAATGCCTTTCACTCACTGACGATATTAGTACACTGAAGAGGAATAGGCGTTTATCACCACGCTTGACCAATATGCAGGCAAATATAAAATACAAATAAACAAAAGTAAAACCTTATAAATTCTTCATAACTCCAAAGTTCATCTAGTACCTAATTACACAACTCCCCGTTTGCCAGGTCTAAAGCTTTGTCCTGCATCACTACAAGTGCGATCATTATCCTTTACAATACCTACGAGGTCTAACTTTGTGGGTTACTTAGATGGCGTCTCATTTCTGTTCAGTTTAAACATTAAATCTGTTTTAGTTTGTTTTGTGTTCAGATTTGTATTTTGTTTGTTATTATTATTTGTATACCTAGATAAGTGATGAAATTATAACTATAAATAATCACTGGTTCCAGCAGACTGGAAGTAGTGGTTTACAAGAGTATTTTATGCTATCATGAAACATAGACCAAATAAAATGCTGGCAAGGTTACTTCAAAAATGAATTGAGATTGGGCCTCAAAGAGGTCAAAACCCACAAGAAGACTTAAGGCCGATTAGTTACTAAATAACACACAAATATTTATATCAAAATAACAACTTGATACCTTGTAATGCGCCTTCTTTCCAAAATATATATACATACATAAGTAGATGCACAGTTTCAAATACTTTTTACAAATAAACAAACTTTATTTCCACACTTATTTAATACTGTTACATTGTTCTACAAAATCAATTATTAAATTATAAATTCAGTTAATAAAATTCAATACAGTAGATCACACAGCGACACCGGTCACCGGTAACCACATCGGTTCCAACCGGTAACCACTGCCACCGAGTACAGTCACGGCATTATTTGTCTAACCACAAAATTATTCGTTCAATGAATGGTAGAGGTCGTTGTGTAGTTTGTAGCAAATTATGTGCAGTGTGATAGGGGTAATGACTGTGTTGTGAATGAATGTTGGTCTCTTTTCGATGTTGGGGCTTACCTTGACTCACGGGCTTTAGTTTTGAAGATATTGCTTGTGGACTTGTAGTACGTTAAGACACTTCTTGTAAGTTTTACATTAATTTTCATCATTATTAACAGCTAAAAGACGTTGATACTTTGAATGTAGGTAGTAGTTTTTGAATTGTTAATGAACTATATTTATCAATGAAAAACTGAATGAATAATGCCTAAACTGAAGTGTTTCCATATTGAAAAACTTATATACACATTATAAATACTACAAAATTACAAACAGTAGGCCAAGTTTTGGTTAACAATATAACTTATTAATATCACAATTTCAAGTACATATAAAAACCTTTTAACCAACATACCATCTAAACAAACCCTACCCACTCGACATGATACTCCATGAAAATCTGGAACATTCTCATAACAATATCAAAATACCAAGACACTTTACATCAAGATAACCTATTCAGAAACCAATAGAACGTAAACTGCACGTAACTGTACTCTTGGGACAAGAAAATGTGGATAACGTTCACTGTTTTATAACTAAACCAATTTGTATTCGAAATCCCCTTGATACCTCTGTAAATACTGTTTAAACTTTAAACTAGATTTTAAGATATTTAAAGTTAATAAAGGTTGTTTAAAATGTGTTTAAAGTCTTCTTTAATTTAGGTTTTATTGTAAGTGGTTGTGACGTGATGGATTTGAATCTAGTGGCTCTTCGACGTAAACATTATGATTTAAAGAATAAAAACCACAAGAATCATATTTGTTTAAACTTGAAGTAAGCTTTTACGTATTCATTGTCATAAAAATCTGTTATACTTTAAAAAATAGTCATCCTATTATAAATAGAACTATTTATTTGCAGTGAATATTGTTTTATTGTATTTTATTATATTCCACAAGCCATTTTCAGTGTATTTTTTGTATGACATCCTTGTTTGCACTTTGGATTTTATCGGTATTTATAGATTCACAATGAGGGTAGTCCAAATTCAGCAGAATATGATAGACGAATTTATGAACATGAAATCATGCAAAGACTGATGATACTATTATAACAAATAAGAACATTAAAATATGGACTTCATGTAAATACTGATAATAGCATTTTAATAGGAACATTTTCATCACAAACGTTACAAATATAACTGAAATGCATACATAGACTTGCTAAGTAACAACAAAACCTATAAGATTGTTATCCAAAACATTGGAAGCCGGCTCATTACCATTAACAATTATGCTAACTACACACGTAGCGTTTACGTGTATATTTATTGAAAAACGTTAGGAAAACACTCCTTTTGAAGATACACAAATAATTTAATATTTCTACTTAGAAAAAATAAAAAGTAAGAAAAAATAATAAAAAATAAAAAGTAAGATCCGAAAGGCAAAAGTTTATTTATTCTGAAGAAGAAATTATGTATGAAAATATAAAGTTTATTCTATTAAAAATGTTATAATAAAACGTCCAAAATGATTGAATTGAACAAAGTACTTAAATTAAAATTTTACGTAAATTTACAAAAAAATATATTAAAGACTACGTAACCAAAATAAGTCTTAAAGTAAAAATTTACACACCTACCAACGCCACATAAAAAGACGCACAGTGTGAAAACACCTTTAAATTGAGAATAAAATACAAACGTATAAGTAAGTAAACAGTATCGGATAGCCAAGAAACAGCAATACGAACAAATATACGGAAAGTAGTTACTATAGTTATCCGTAATGCAGTTTCTGGCCACTTAACTCTATTGGCGGAAACTTTGCAAGTAACATTGAACGTGGTTTCTATTCTGCAAATAATAAGAAAATAGTTTTAGTAACCAACCTTGGGGATATTTGATTTATCTACACCAATCTATACTTACTAATAATCTAAAAATATTATAAATGATTGTTTGTTTGTTTGTAACGAATTAGGCTCTGAAACTGCTAATCCGATTTCAAAAATTCTTTCACCATTCGAAAGCTGCATTCACCCTGAGTAACATAGCTATATTTAATCCCCGTATCCCCACGGGAACGGGAACCACTTCACCATTTCTTTACAAATACTTTTGAAACATTAAGCCCTTAAACACCGTTTGTCTTAAACCTTAATGTGAAAAATGACAAGGTGTTCAGTGACAATGAATTCATAATTCATACACTGGACATTGCTTTCACAAATTGCAGTGTTCGCTATTCTCTGTTTTTTGTAAGATGCGGTGGAATTCTTGTATCAAGGGCACAGATTACTAAATAGTTACTACGACAAAGGCAACACTTTTGTTAACCCATGTGTGGGTACTCGAAAAAAAAGTAAAATTGATGTACCCTCGAAAGTTAGTACTGGAGGGTATTCTTTTCTTTGATTAGTACGTTATACGCATTCGACTTGTAACCATCACATCAATAATATAAATATTGTGCTAAATAACAGTTTTTGAACATATAAAAGTGTCGTGAACTATAAGTGCAAGTGTTTTTCTCCGGCCGGTGTGTTAGTTGAGGAGAAGGTGAACTTCAGCGGCTTATCCAGGTAAGTACAGATTACTTAATAGTTACTACGTACCATGCATTGTTTGTTACGAGAGGGAATTATTTATTTATATGCTAAATGCTTATGCGTTTACCAAACAAGCTAAATAACAATTTTAATTTGAAATCGACACGCACTCATACCTATTGACTCGTAGATTCAAAGCTGAAGAGATATTCAAATTCTCTCTAATCACAAAATGAACCCAGATCAAATGATAAAGTAGTATCGACATGAAAGCTGTGAATTGTTGCTATAATCGGTGTGCCTTATTGGCTTGTGATAGAGTCTAATGTTGCATCACTTGTTGATGCCGGCGTCTGTAGTCCCGGAGCAAAGTAAGTATTCTCGAATGGATACGGTTGAATGGGCTCGGCGTTACTACGCGACCATTTCACGTCGAATGAGACCTTGGATTAACGTGGTGTAAGAGAGAGACTTTCACAATTTGCACGTATTATAATGAAATAAATAATCAACTTTGTGTACCAAGTAGGTATTTCAATGAAAAATTTAGCGTCAGATACGACACGATATAATAGACTGATGTATAATATAACTATGAAAAACCATTAAGAAATGATTTCTGAAGTAAGATTGTCTAAATTTTTAGCTCGGCCTCCGTCCCCGTTAACAAAATAATATCTTGAAAAATCAACGTTAAAATTAAACTCGTACGAAGCCGTAGCGAACAGTTAGTTGAACAAATAGAGTATGAAAATAAAATTATGCGTTTTTTGTATTCAAGTAAACTATAACTTTCAATATAAGTTTATAAATTACGCCGGATGACATACAAGCGCACTCTTGAACCGTGAGTAACGTGACAGACAGTGGAATTTCACGAGAATTTCAGATTCATATTTCAATTTTAACACGTGTACTTTGATCGGTAGGCGTTGTCATATTGAACTGCAACATTATTAAATACTCTCTATTATATTCTGCTTTTAATAATTTGAATTGGTATATTTGTGCTTATTATATTTTTTATTTTTGGCATGGCACGAAACGTTCATGGCCCAATGCTACCCGCGAATCACTTGTGATCTGTGCGGTTAAGCAACGTCTGGCACCGTCATGATTGTGATGGGTCATTACTAAAAATGTCTTTTAATTTCATGAGCGTTTCCGTGCTTCGGAGGGCACGTGAAGCCGTTGGTCCCGGTTGTCGTACTAACATCTTCGACAGTCGTTACGGGTAGTTAGAGCCCTCAAAAGTCTAACATTTGGTTTAACCAAAAAGAATGTATAGCCCTCTGGGTTGTGAAGGTCTGATGGCAGTCGCTTCACTGACATTCCGCCAAATCTGGTTAAACTGAAAACCGACCCCAAATAGTCATGGGATAAAGGTTCAGAAAAAGAAGATTTTTGGCATGATAGTTTTTAATTTTACTCAAAGTTGTAAATGATAACTTAGTTTACTCGTAGTTTAACAAGGCTCTAATGGCTATTATTTTAATACAGCTAGTATACACTTTTACGGTCTTACTCTTCTTACTCAATAAATTAGTAGAATACTTTATTGAAGACTATAAATGGTGATCTCAAACCTGAGTACTGTTTGCAAAATGCATCGCTTAACCTAGAAATTGAACTTGGGACCTCGGGTTTGGCAGACACATACCACTAACCACCATTTTTATGTATATGAATGTACGGTTACTTAATTTCAATATTACCTATCACATAAACCTTCCATATTACTGCATAATATTGATTGAGTAGACAAAGTATCAAAGGATAACTATCAGACATTAGTAGTTAAAGACCAAATGGTCGAACTTCGAAACTAGCTCGGATTATGACTCTGGACTTAAATTGGAGAGGGACAAGTTTATTAATCCGTAAAATTTAATGAGCCATGAAAGGAATGATTGACTACAATTATTAGATTATGATGAAATACGAGTAGAATGATCTTTATCGTGAGCTATTTTAAGGGTATTGAAATGTTATGTATCAAATAGATACGGGTAGTAGTTTGTTGATCAAGTGAATACAATAATAAGGATACAGGAATTCGATGCGAAATCCTAGCTGTGCCCTCGTATTTCTTTTTTTAATTTAAAAATATATTAAATAAAATACAAATAAGTATAAGATTACAGGATTTCTATACCAAAACCTCGTTATGCTCTCATATTTTTTTTGTAACTCAAAATTAATTAAGTACACACTTTTAAACAACATAGTAACTAAAGAGTGACATTTACGTCAGCGAAGTTTACTTAAAAGAAAAACTTGAATAGAATTTTAACCATTTCAAAAAGATTTAAACGCAAAACCCTATTACATTTTCACATTAGTTCGGATTCACATTTTTACAACCACAAGTCACCTTTACGTATCTCATGCACCTAAATCCAATCACATTTACTGAATTAGCAAGGTCATCCATTCTTGATAAGAATTCGTAGAAACCGTATAAGTACAGTCATGGTTGAAACAGCTTCTCGTCACTTTTCAAACTCGTTCCTTTGTAAGTCGTAATCTCTTAATACCTTTAAAACTAAAGCACTAAGTAGACAACTCTGCATACAAAATTTCACTAACAAAACATGACAACTACGTTCAAAATAATGTGACATCTTTGTGCTACATCTAGCGACAGAATATGCCATTTAGTAAAACAGATTATTGGTCATACTACCTGCTTAGTATGACTGTGCGTGATAAAATATATAGACACCACGAAATAATATCGATTTCGCGAGCATGACCAAATGAATTATGGCGTGGTACGATATGATAAAATTAAATATGGCGGCTATATTTATTATATTTTGACAGTGGGATGTTGATAAATTGCTTTATCTATCGCATTTTCGAAGTCATTCTAGCCCGGCTGGACAAACGACAATAGCTGGTCCTAAGGTGACGAACCTTTTCTTACCATGACTGTACATGTAACATAAAAAGTGTCATCTATCAAATTGGATTTGAAATTAGCCAAACGTATTTTCTTTGTAACTGGACAGGTGACCCTTGTCTGGAGAATGATTAGGGTAGATGCGATTTAGTGGTAACTGGGTCACTTTTAAATTCGTTACATTGTTGTTACGTTCAGGTGAATCAATTATTGTTCTTATTTCTTTTTGTAGTTTATCTAAATACCATTTATCGACAGTAAATTAAAATATTATTTTATTGCTACACTTAGAAAATAAAAATGATATAAGCTAAAGGTTTCCCATACAAAACCTTCAAAAAATAAATATTTTTTATAGGAAGATTTGACCTTTTCATGATTGTTAACTTATTGTAGAAAGTAATAGAGACACAATATTGATATAAAATATTTTATTAATTCAATTATAACAATATCAACATTTAATAACAGCGCTTATGTAATAATTTATAAAAAACTAACAAAAACCCGTATAAAATATAAACAATTATATCACAGCTCAATTTTGGCTTAGTGTTTTTTGCCGTGGTGGAAACCCCAGTCTTTGTGGTCATGATGACCGCCTTTCTTACCATGGTCGTGGTGATGATGATGATGTTCTTCGTGGCCGTGGTGACCTTTGTGACCCTTATGATCCTCGTCATAATGATGCTTGTCATGGTGGCCGTGTTTGCCGTGATGATGTTCGTGATGGCCGGAGTCGTGGTGACCTCCCTTCTTGTGGTGACCTCCCTTCTTCTCATGATGTCCATGATGGTCCCCATGCTTGTGGTGCTTGCCTTCCTTATGGTGGTCATCGTAGAAGTGATGGTCCTTATGGTAGCTGTCCTTATGGAACTTCTTGTGGTATCCATCGGTTTTCTCACCCTTGTCATGATGTTTGTGGTGACCATGCTTGCCTCCTTTATGGTGATGACCGTGTTCGTGATGTTTGCCGTGGTGATCATGTTCATCCCAATGCTTCTTGTGACCACCTCCATGTTCTGCGTGATGACCCTCATGATGATGCTTGTGATGATCACCGTGTTCACCTTTATGGTGATGATGATGCCCTTTGTGTCCTTTGTGGCCTTTTTCTCCGTGCTCATGGTGATGATGGGCATGATGTTCCTTACCGCCTCCCTCTTCATGATGATGGCTTTTACCACTAGCGGCTGCGACTAGATCTTTTTCCTCTGCGCCTATTTCCCTGGCGTATACTGCCACAAGGCAGAGAAGGCCGACTGCTACCACTACCCTCATGTTTGTGGTTGTTCTGTGCTGTTACTGTGTTGCCATCCCTATTTATAGTTGATTTGGTTGATGAAGAAAGTGTTGAGAAATGAATCGCAACACTTCAGGGACAAGTTCGCGACGAACGGTCTGTGACCGGTGGACCGTTAACTTGTCAATTCACACCGAATCAAACTTTATTGTTATGTTAATTGACTTTGCGATGATGATATCAGCAAAAAGTTTTTTTTTATTCACTAGAGACCCAGTTTGCGCATTAACAGTATATTTTGTATAAAAATATCTTCACGTCATGCCTACTAAAATTCGATGAGAAAATAATGTTTTACAATATGTAATACTAGCAGCGCCCCGCGGTTTTACCCGCGTAGTTTCCGTTCCCGTGGGAATACTGGGATAAAATGTAGCCTATGTTACTCAGGGTGAATGTAGCTTTCTAATGGTGAAAGAATTATTGAAATCGGTTCAGTAGTTTCGGAGCCTATTCGTTACATACAAACAAATAAACAAACAAACAAATCTTTCCTCTTTATAATATTAGTATAGATAAGTATGTTTTTTTATAATGTTATATCTATGTTGTCACAAACTAGTGAATATATTTCTATAAAATGGAATATTATAAAAAGCACGTACGAAACATTGCTCGAAAGAGTTTTCCTTCAAACAAACGTGGCTTGAAGTTAGTGCAAGCTTTTAAATTTATTTCAAAACTCTACATCGTGTTCGGCAAAATACCTTTCTACTGGAATTTAATAAAACAGAATATGTACAAAAATTCTGAAATGTTGCAAAATTGTATTTTTTAAATAATTCTTTGGATCTTCTCAAATATCAGAATGGAATTCGGAACGTGTACATATTTATTGATACTTGAAGCAAGTAGGTACGTACCGTACTTTCACAAACAAAACTAAATACTACATTATTAGCAAATGTTAGAGACAACGTGAGTTATCTTTACCGTTGTAACTCTTCAATTGTTATTAAGAAGAACTAAGTTTGAACCAAAATTAAAGTCTCTTACACATCTAAATCATTCACTTAAACGACCCCAGCTAAATATTACTTTTTTAAGTACGCAAACTTAATCAACAACCCATCCCATAAAACCCATACATCCCAACCTTAACTAGTTTCCAAACTTATCAATCGAAGTCCCCACAAAAATTCTCTGAAGCAATCCAACATTTTATGTCATCATCCCATTGTCGGCCCTCAAATTGATCTCTAAGGGTCAGTCAGAGCCCTTTTTTCCTCACAAATATCACCACCGTAATATATCAAGCTATTTATATTCCAAATGTGGTGACCAATGTTACCTAAATGTCCCTATTCACTACTTACAGGGAATCAATCCCGTTGTCGTTGGGCCACGATAAAAATTGGGAAAATGTACTTGTACCGAAAGGGATTGTGTCGGAAATGAGTATAGATATTTGTCATGGCGACCGCTTATGAGGAGGATTTGTACAAATGGATTTTAAAACTGAATGTTTTGGATTTTGTTTGAAAATGTTTGTATGAAAGTAGGTTTGGATATGGGCACTAATCTAATGAGTAGGTATCAAATTTTACATTCTCTTTTTTGTATATTATTGTTCTTACTATAAGCTATTTACTGATGGATATAGTTAGTTTAATTTATAACCTTCCGTACCCACGCTTGCCCTGCAAATTCTTATCCATGTACCAACTAAAATCACATTTTAAAAATTGCATTATTTCTGAAGAAGACATAATAAGTATAACAACATTTGTGTTTAGAAGCTTTTGCATTTTTAACAGATGAAAAATGCTTTAAATATTGAACTCTGCATTCCTCTAAAGCGCTTCAATTCTAAAGGGGGAGAATGCGCGACTGCTAAGCGCCCCCTCCTCAATAATAAGAGGCGTCACACGTAACTTATACTCCTGTCCTCCGAACACTAGAATACGGGTCGTGATATATTCGGATTCTTTCACGAATCGTACGAATGATTTATCAGAAATAAGAGGGAAAGTGCACAGGGATGGAGTAAGGGAAATTAGTTGGGGTTCTTAAGTGTCTGTGTGATATCATAGGGTAATTAATAAGTGTATGTTTCTAAAGCTATATAGATAGTAAAGCTAGAGTGTTACTAGATTTTGTATTTTGGAGTAAATTCTTCACCTAAAAGTTTAAATTATCTTCTAGCTGTAAGTACAAATACGACGTTTGCAGTTATTATTTTTGATATAGAAACAAATTGGTATTCAACAAGACAACAACTATAGTAACATACTTAAAACGTATGGTAAGACCTGTATATTTGACCATTTATTTTGATCTGTCTCATAAAAATATTTCGTTGATCCACAAAACATCAATAAGTTAAATTAATAAAGCAGTATTTCTGGTCCTCATTACATCCCTGACACGTTGTGCTTCAAGATAAGTTGTGACAAATCAAGGCCTCAACCTCCGACGTATCTCTATTTACAATTCCGTTGAGTTGACGACTTTTTCCTCATTCTTATTGAACTCTGAGGATAATCGAATAGAAAATTCTTTGGTAAAACGGATTTGGGATAAACTCAGTTGTTGATTTGTTTGCGTTGTTTGAATACAAACTATCTTGTGTTTGAGTGGGCTTTGATTGAAATACACGATTAGTGTGTGTAGGAAAAGATTATTTGCTCTTTCTGTAGATTAAATATTGTTCTAGGAACTCGTATAACACATATTGAATATCCTAATTTAAAAAAAAATATGCTCAATATGTATAGTTTGGATAAATAAGACCTTTTATTTCACTTTCATTTACTTAAATTATTTATATTTTTAGTTAGAGTTAATTCGAGTAAAACAGCGGCATCTTACTTGTAGTGTTATTGCCAAATATCATCACATCAGTTCTTCCCCTCATATTAAACTGTTGAATAATACAAAAGAGTTCATAAACAAATAAAGCGTTCACTTCAAAATATTGAAGTCCATTTTTAATATTTTACGAGTCACTTAATCGTTTACGAGAATAAATAACTCGAGGCTAGAAAAATATTTGCTCCGTCCACTGTACACTGTTGCAGGAAGGGTCCACGGAAGCAACTTTGTGGAATCCTTATTCTGGACTCTTAAATAAATTCTTGCTCTTTTTGTTTAAGTTTACTTACGAGTTCATACATTTCATTTATGCATCCACATTTGTCATTAAACTGAAATTGTCTGCAAAGGAAATATATCTAGGCATATTAGATGATAACCCCTTTCTACATTAAATATTTTGTAATAATAACTCTTCTTTATACAATAATGTTGTATTGTAGTCAGTAGATAAATGTTCATGAATTAGAGTTTATAAACTTCTGACGCGGTCTTGTAAAAGCATATCATCCAGAATTCATCAAAACATAGTCCTTCGGCCTTCAGTGCTGCTTTATGGCAAATCAAAAAACCAACATACTAAAACATTGGCAAATATGAAACTAAAAAAACGCCCAGAATAAGTCCTTCGCTAGGGACCAACTGCGGACAATCCCTATTGTTGTTTTGATTAAATTTCGACAGCGCGATGCAGATTGTTCTTTTCATGCAACTCGGACTAGAATTGGACTGGGCAACGGCACAATATTTTTATGGCCTCAGTAAGCCTCGTGCTATGAATATGTATTCATATTTGTACTGGTTTCAGAGCATATTGGAATAGGAGATGAATGTTTTAGTTTTATTTTTGATTTAGAAGGCGAAACTTAGTGAAAGGTTCAGTTGTAAATGTTTACTTTGGTAGGGTTTGGTACCTGAATATGATCGGTAATCTAATCATACACCTTTAAAATGGGAAAATCTTAGTAAAATTGAACGTTTTATACGTCCAATATATAAAACCTGATTAAGATCATTATAAGGGAACAATTAATTAGATATTTTAATAATTTCTTGATGAACCTATCTTGTTTATTGTTTTATATTATTCCACTGTTTAATATGAGGGGATGAACTGAAGTTATTTGATAAAAAAGGAAAATGTTTTAAGTTTAATAAAACATCTGAAAAAGCAAATATATTAAAACCATCAGATTAAACCTGCCACTCAACGTGACCGAATTTCGTTGCATTAAAAATTACGAACAAATTTTAACAAGTCAAAAAGCCTTCCAGCCCCATAAAAATAAGTACTTTAATCCACTTCTGTCATTCTGGAAGTTGGTAACTTTTTATCATTCCCAAACGGTACCAAAACTATGCAATGGGGACGTCACTCCCTATACAAGTTTTATGGCGTGGAAGAAAGGGTTTCGCTATCAAGAATATACAGACAAACTTTTTCTACAGACTTTATTATTCTGTTTTGTTTTCGACCCTCTTCGGCGAGATCGGAAAAAACAATCAAAACTTTTTTCAAGTTCCGTTACCACAAAGTTATATATTTTACGCTCATTTTAGTTCACCACGTCAACGGATATTTGCATTTTGAATAAATTATGAAAAGGGTTTTCCGTGTGTAAAGAATTGCGATTAAATTATTTATAAGGTGTTTAGGTATGCGCGTCAGATTTCTGTGTGTCGTGATTAATGTTTACTGTTGTTGTTTTTCTATTTATCTATTTTTGCAAGAATCATAACCTTTTTATTTTTTGTTTAATCGTTAATAGTTGAATGCTTGCTTGTTATAAGTAGGGTTAAGGAGCGTCTCGCACCACAATGCTAATTAAAAATCATTTTAGTGTTTTAATTTGAGGCTATTAGGCAATCACGCTACAACCAATAAGAACGGAGCGGATGCGAATTTAACCGCAGAGCGCATCTAAACAAACAATTGATTGCAAAAACAATAGAATTACTACAAACAAATCACAAAACACATAAAAATAATATTACAAAAACATAAAATTTAATTTGAACATGGCAACGTGAAATAAGACAAAGGTCTCTCGGCAATATAATATGATTTTTTAATGAAACGACAAAACTCTTTGTGTTGGATGAGACCACTTTATTAGGTTACGTTGAGGTTACGTCGGCTAATGAAAATAAAAGCAACAGGCTGTATAGTAAAGTGGTGTACTCGGGTCGAGATACAACCGCGGACGAACTCTTTTATTTGTTAAAATTTATTTTTAGATGGTTTTCTGGTAATGGATACGGAATTTGATTATTTTTCCGATATTGAATTTTATAATAAGCTTGAAGTTTAAATATAAAATTTCGATAAATATATACACAGGAACAAAATGTAATGCTTGATTTTGTCTGGAAAAGAACTAAGCGCATATAAATGTAGATTGTGTGTTCTTGTTAATTTGCTTCTAAGCTAGACTTCGATATTTGTATCAAGCGATGCATGATTGCTCTTTTCGAAATGTGACTTAGGTTTGACGTAATTATAGCTTCATGCATTATTCATGCGCAGCGTTTTCTTATGCCTTTTCCTTTTAACAGTGTTATATTTTATCAATGAGGCAATAGGGTCATGAAAATGTGTCTCTATGTGTATGAAAGAGTGTAGTTTCTGATACGCCAGATCTAGGTAATAAACCTAATAAGTGATCAGTTCTTGTCATGATATCTTATGTTAATTATATCAATGAGACAAAAATACCTAACTTAAAAATATTTAAGTTCTAATCTAGTTAAGAATGAGTTCTTGTCACCTTTACTTTAGGTTTTTTATGTCATTTAGGCAATAGAATCGTGAAAATGTGTATCTCTGTCTGTATTTCAATGTACGATGGACTGTGTACATGGGACGAGGAAATGTACATAGCGGAGTTATCGGCTATGTATAATATCTTGTGAACATAAATAGCTTTAAAGACATAAAACATAATCCATATTCACATGTAAAATAACAATGAAAATACATAAACAAATTGTAATATAATTCGAGTGTCCGCATAATATTTCAAGAGCACAGGTGTCCACATCTAAGTATGTACCCTCGTCAAGAGGTGATTATCCTGGCCCCACCTATGACCGTTTTACCGGCCACCTGGTTGGAGATATTATTTATATTGTATTTAATTTGATTTGTATGTGATGTTATTATTTTATTGAGGGCTTTTGTGCTGAGTGGTTGATGTGGTGTCTTGTGTGTAAGTTTCGGGTTCGTTTCTCAAGTTGCTTAAATATTTGAGCAAATGGCACCTGGCACCATCAATATTCGATTCCTCGGGTGGTTTTCTTTATCTACATTATGAACAAAGCTCTCAAAAGTCAAACTAGTTAAACTAAATTAAATGTCATCACAACACGTACAAACCCAGATTGGAGAAGTATAAATCCGGAAAACTGATTTACGTTCATAATTTACGTTCATTTTAGACCAAAAAAAAACAGAGTTATATCTCTTCCTATACGAGTAGATAAGGGGTACAAAAAAACTTACATCTATGTATCCGTCATGTAAGGAAACCAATGATCCCGTAAAACAACTTAATACAGTAAAATGTCAGTACGAAATGAAGCTTAATTAAGTTTTAAATTATGCATAAATCTAAATGTTTTCAAACAATACTCAAAGACGTAAACTAAGCTTTAAGTCCATTAAAAACTTTATAGAGTAAACTGTCGACACTTGTATGCGAAGTACAAAACCTTAAGTGCATAGCTGAATCTAATATAATATGTATCGTATGAAGTACTGCTTTACCAGAGATACTTAATCCTATAGAACGGTTAATTAACGCAAATATTTAAGAGTAAATAAATATTTAAGAGTACAAAACATTTTTGGAACTATGTGCCTTTTTGAGAGTCAGACGGATCTAGATTGGAGAAGGATTTTGTTACATTTCATACACCGTATCTACGACCATGCAAGTATTATTGCCATCAATTGCCAGAACAGATGACTATCTATTAGCAGAATCAAAATCTAAAATTAGTTTATTTATAATGCAGGTTTTTATGTCTTACAAAACATTCGAAATTCATTTCGATAATTATTTAAATTTTAAATGTTCACATTCAAAACCTATGAATACAGTTCACTAAAGTGTAAAGTACAAAACGTATCTATCATTATTTATTCGGTGGTAACACTTCGCAAGCTTTCGAGATTCAGAGTAAGTAATGTCAAAGTAAATTGCTTTGAATTTTTTATTAGCTATTCTGAATTAACACAATAAATGCATTAACCTATGTTCGTGTTTCACTTTAGTTGGTGGAAATAGGGGGCGAAAGTGTATTGTTTACCTTTTACACCAAGGTGAGGTTCTTTTGAAATGTTCCCAATTTTTTTATTGATAATATTCTTAGAATTTTTATTCGGACTTATTTACTAAATATAAGAATTAAATTTGGAATTTTTGATAGAAGATTTCGCTCGTGATTTGATATGCTAGTGGGATTTATATATTTGTATCAATATAAAGTACTCAATCATATGAATTTCTAGTTCAAACATTAAATTAAAAATTTAAAAAACCCCCAACACAATTAATGTACACTTCTGTAAAGATATCTCACACGGGAATGTTACATAAAATAAGTTTTATTATTAGTATTATAAGTGAAGATATTGTTGAAGTGTACTAAATAAATTAAATTAAATAAAAAAAAATAACCACACAAAAAACTAACCCTATTAAATTATCCCGTATCACCGCCTTTCTTAACAAAAACATCCATCAGAACGTGAACAACAAACATTGAGCACAACTTTTGTACCGGTTGCTTTACACCGTTTATCCGGTTTCTAGTACCCGGTTTTGTTCCACAATGTACCACCGGGCCGGTTCTAATTAACTAGCAGTCAATAGCAGGGCGCCTCAGACGCAGTACCCGGGGCCAATTATCCGCCAATTAATTTTGCAATAACAAACCCGGGTAGCACGCCGTCGAGTGTGCAACCTACTATAGTTTAGCTTGTAATCGTAGTTACGCTACATTACATTTGTATTGTTTTGTATTATAATTTTGATTTTGTTTGAAAGCTGATTAAGATTTGAAATTGTAAAAAAAACAGATCTGTATCTGGATCTGTATATCTTATCAGGTATTTGTTAGTTTTTATTACTAGTACATACAGTACTTTATTTTTAACCCCCGACGCAAAAAGAGGGGTGTTATAAGTTTGACGTGTCTGTGTGTGTGTGTGTGTGTGTGTGTGTATCAGTCTGTCTGTGGCATCATAGCTCCCGAACGCATGAACCGATTTCAATTTAGTGTTTTGTGTGTTAAAGGGGACTTACGTGCGAGTGTTCTTAGACATGTTTGATGAAAATTGGTTAACCCGTTTAAAAGTTATGGGGATTCGAAAGAAATTGTGTTAAAGGGTTTTTTTAATTTTTAATTTAATGTTATATCTTTATAAAGTCACTTTCCGCTATTTGTCCCTATCATCATAGGCAATAATCCAGCGTGGATCAGATTTCAATGTACGAGTAATAGAAGTAAACATTAAAAGGAGATTGAGAAACTCAAATATTCAAACCTTTACGACTTGAAACTTTACGAGATAGTCAAAGGTTAACTGCGTAATCTTATTTTGGTGCTTACTATCACTTAACCTGTGATGCTACACACTATGCATCAGATATTAGTTTCTATAATAAAAAAAAAACATATAACAAATATCAATTCCAATCTTAAGAGATGTTTCTAATGTATGTGTACACGAAATAGTATAATAATGTATATAAATAAATAGTACCATGTATCACACACAAAGTATTAACACTCCAGCGAATACAACATTTAACACATTAATTGGAGATGGTATTCTGTTGCTCAATAGATTCCGGTGTAAGTGTCGTATGTATCTGCACCACATACGATTCAGCAGTACGTATTTGATTTAATTGAACTGTTATTGGAGAACGACATCAATTATGACTAACTAAGCTCAACAATGTGATGTGACACTTGTTATGCTCAATATCTATTACTCAATAAATTGGTAAAATAGATAAAGGTCAAAAGCCTGACTCTCACATACGTATATGATATTATCATTAACATAATCATTCACTACATCATCTCATTATAGTAACTGACCCCTAAATTCGAAACTTGTATATAGGGTATCAGAAACTACGCACTCACTCATCCATACACACACCCAGACCAAACATTTGTGGTTCACACAAATATTCACCCCGCACGGGATTCGAACCCTTACGGATGGCAGTCCGCCATGGTGACCACTCTGCCATCGAGGTCGTCGAAAGGAATAGTCACAATCACAAATCACCTTTGCCCAAAGAATATTACTCAATCTCAAACCAGAACCATCTTAGATAAAGCAAACATTAGCAAAAAGATAACATGACATAATCATTCACTACATCATCTCATTATAGTAACTGACCCCTAACTAAATATCAATGAAAGAAATTCCTTTAACCATATTTATAAAATCTTTAATTCGAGTGTACAGAGATGAGATAGACACTGATCGGATCAGGTAAACGAACGGAATTAATCACACCTACACGCTAACAGTTCGAACAATAGTCAGCTTTTATTTGTACGTAGCTATTAGATTGGCGATTTATAAATCTTCGCTTTAGAATTGGATGGTGGAATCTTTCACACTTGATGGTATTGAACTCTGTGTTAACTTAAACACGTTTTATTATAACAATTTATAACTTACTGTAAGTTTTATAAAATTACTAGCTGCGCCCCGCGGTTTCACACGCGTAGTTCCCGTTCCCGTTCCCGTGGGAATTTCGGGATGAAAAATAGATGTTGGCCGATTCTCAGACCTACTGAATATGCTCACAAAATTTCAAGAGAATCGGTCAAGCCGTTTCGGAGGAGTATGGCAACGAAAACTGTGACACGAGAATTTTATCTGGGGGCACGGCAGTGCCCCCCGCCAAGTCGAGCGCGAAGCAAACACTGCCGTACCATCCTTTACAGGAACCATTTCGCCGCATTTTCAGGCCCCTATTTGAGAACATCTGGATAAGCCCAGAAAGCTGAAATTTTCGTCATCCAGTAAGCTATACAATCATATACTTAAAATAAAATTTCAAGTCTGTAGGTCATTTAGTTCCGAAGTTAAGCGAAAGCAAAGTTTCGTAATTATGACAGACACTCACTCACTCACTCACTCACTCACTCATGATCATCAAAATAGAACTAGTACTTCCCATAAACCTAGAGAGCTGAAATTTGGTACAGAGTTAGGGTTTAATGGCCACATAAAGGGAAAACTATAAAAACTAGGATAATCGAACGGGAACGGGAATTATACGGGAACGGGAACGGGAATTGTAACTTAAGAACGGCTGAAATGATTTGGCTGAAAATTGGTGGGCAGGTAGCTTAGAACCAGGAAAAGGACATAGGATACCATTAATCCCGAAATTCCCACGGGATTGGGAACGCGAATTTAAAAATCAAGAATGGCTGAATTGATTTGGCTGAAAATTGGTGGGGAGGTGGCTTAGAACCAGGAAAAGAATATAGAATACTTTTAAACCCGAAATTCCCACGGGAATGGGAACAGGAATTTATAACTCAAGAACGGCTGAATTGATTTGGCTGAAAATTGGTGGGGAGGTACCTTAGAACCAGGAGAAGCACATAGAATACTTTTAATCCCGAAAATCCCACGGGAATGGGAACGGGAATGATAATTCTAAAACTGCTGAACTGATTTGACTGACAATTTGTGGGGAAGTAGCTTAGAACCAGGAGAAGCACATAAGATACTTTTTATCCCGAAATTCTCACGGAAACGCGAACGGGAACTACGCGGGTGAAACCGCAGGGCGCTTAATAATAAAATACTACTCCTAAAAAGAAAAAAATGTGTCAAATCAGAAAATCTAATAAAATAAATCAATATAAACGTATCAACAAAAATAAATGAAATCCCACCAAAAACATTCTGTAAAAAACTAGCCAAGTCTCGATGGAGCTGCTTGTTTATCTCTAAAAAGTAATGAAATCTAGACAAAGTCGTGCCAAGTCTAAGGTTCCTTACTGCGATTTCTTTATTATTATAGTTAATGTTGTGTGACTTGGCCGTTGATCATTGTTTAAAACGTTAGTAATGGGTACAAGTCAATTTTGTTTACACGTAATGTTATAACATTATTAAAAAACCGGAGCTTTATCGAGCCTACAATTGACTGGATATTGAATCAACGTTTTTCAAGTGGCAATTTTCTATCGTCAACTGGTAGCGGTTCTGGCGACAGATTGGTGCAATAGTCATGGAGCACCTAGTTTTGTACCCTTGTGTACATGTGTACCCTTCAACGGCCAAATCACACGACATTAACTATAATAATAAAGAAATCGCAGTAAGGAACCTTAGACTTGGCACGACTTTGTCTAGATTTCATTACTTTTTAGAGATAAACAAGCAGCTCCATCGAGACTTGGCTAGTTTTTTACAGAATGTTTTTGGTGGGATATATTAGAGATTACTCCTATAAATCTTCTTATTTAATTTAAATATCGAATACTACTTACCGGTAAATTTTAGATGATTATCAGACTTACAAATTCAATAAAATACATTTTTAATCACATCTTTATTCTACGGATAAATTGACTTGAGTTACTAAGGTATTAGTTAAGTAACAGTTCAAAATATCGAATACTACTTACCGGTAAATTTTAGATGATTATCAGACTTACAAATTCAATAAAATACATTTTTAATCACATCTTTATTCTACGGATAAATTGACTTGAGTTACTAAGGTATTAGTTAAGGACATGCATAAAATAAAATTTAAAATCGCGATTCTAATAGCCACGTCACTCACACTGAACTGAACCTTTTCACAGTCAGAATAGATCCTCATTCAATTATCTAAATGAAATCCGGATAAAGCTTGTGATCTCACGACGTTAACACAATTTACGCCAATCCGAAGATAAGTCGAACTGAAGTTTTGCTTCCATGTAATTTGATCAAGTGGACTTACACTGTTTATGGTTTATTATGGAAACATCTTTATAAATATCAAATTTATTTGAATTACTCCGTATTTGGATAGGGTTAAGTGTTTGATTTAATTAGTTGGAACTCTGAACTCTGTCGTATCAAAGAAATATTTCAGCGAATACTGTCCTTTGTAAACTTACTACGCTTTTCCGTTACAGATAAATAGTGTTTGTAATGTTGTTTTATTTTGTTAGGGAAGTTTATACCTTTTGTCAATAAAATTAGTTAAATTATCTATTTATTGAACACTCTATTTTGACGCCAAACTTCATTAAAATCCGTTTTGTAGTTTTCAAAATCTAAGAGATAACATTTCTTTTCATTAAATACTAGCAGCGCCCTGCGGTTTCACCCGCGTAGTTCCCGTTCCAGTGTGAATACAGGGATAATATATAGCCTATGTCACACACTGATAAATTAGCTTTCCATGAGTGACAGAATTTTTGAAATCAGTTCAGTAGATCCCGAGATTACCCCTTACAATTTAACAAATATACAAACACACAAACTTTACTTCTTTATAATATTGGTACAGAAGTATAGATATCTATAGAAAACAAGCAGTTTTAGACAAACAGATGTATCATTATTCTCTAACCGAGAAACGAAACCGTAACCTCTTAACAGAAAGGGTCAATACTTCGTCATTTACCCTTAAATATTTCACCTAATTCTCAAATAAACCACACATGAAAATGCTATAATATGTATGTATAAAATTTAGTATAATAGCCAAGTTTCCCGAGTTATCCCTATATTATTTCGACAACATTTTTTCCTCATTACATAAAAAGTGTTCACAAAACTTTGGTGATTCTAAGTAAAGTCGGGGTAGGAAAACCTTCTTTCTTTATATTATGTCTTAATCTCTTAATATCTTACGAAACTAACCACTAAGCAGACAACTAAATATCCTAATCCTAACTAATATTACAAATTCGAAAGTAACTCTGTCTGTCTGTTACCTTTTCACGGCTAAACTACTGAACCGATTGACTTGAAATTTGGAATAATATGATTCGGGAAAGAACATAGGCTATGTTTTATTCTGAAATTCCCACGGGAATGGCAACTACGCGGGTGAAACTGCGGGGCGCTGCTAGTAACATTCTATGACAATTAAGTTCAAATTAGTGTAACACGTTTGAACTACGTCTAGCGACACAGTATGTCATTTTCAAAGAGTAAAACGTAATTATCGCTCGTTTTGAGCAAACGAAAATAGATCTTAAGGTGACGAACCTTTTTCAACTGTGACTATACCTACGTATGGTATGGAAGCTATTGAATTCATAAACTTGTACTCAAGGGCTGAGTAACTTAGAGTGCTTATTACTTAGCGAACTTTGGTATTTCAAGACGTACTTATATTTCGATGTATATTTACAAACTCGTATTTCTTTTGATTATTTTTGGGAGTACTTTTACAAGAGTTCTGTATTATTTTTGGCTTTTAGTAAAATGTTTTTGGTTTTATTAGAATTTTATATTCAACGAGTTTTAGTTTATCTTATTAGTGGTTTTACAGAATAAAACTTGGTACTTTAGGACTAATTGATTTAAAAGTACAATAATCCGTAAATATATACTATTTTATTTAGTAAGCCTACCTTGATTGAAAGAATCCTGCTTAAGTAAAATAAGAGAAATCATTTTTTTCTAGAAATAAGACCTACGCTAGTTCTATCGATTTTTCGTCCTCGTTAATCTCCATTTTACAACTTTATTCGGAATCTGTAGAGCCATTTTCGAGAGCATAATTTACAAAGCACTTATGTGTGTAATGTTAATATAGTTATTATATAAATGTTGTGCACTGAATAATATCATCATCCTTAGTTTTAAATTTGCTTTTATTTTATAAAGTAACTAGCGGCGCCCCGCGTTCACCCGCGTAGTTCCCGTTCCCGTAAGAATATGGGGATAAACTTATGCTAAAAACCTTCTCACTAAATCACTCTATCTATTAAAACAAACCGCATCAAAATCCGTTGCGTATTTTTAAAGGTCTAAGCATACATAGGGCCATAGGGACAGAGGAAGCGACTTTGTTTTATACTAAGTAGTGATATATTCTCTTTAGACTGTATTTACTCACTCAGTACTTCGGTATAAAGGCTACCTAATAAAGTTTTTCTAACTTCGCTCTTCGAAAGAAAAATAGAGATAAAAATATTTATAAACAGGTAATATTTAATTTGTTTCGCGCGGCGCGGAGCTGTAGGTGCCGGAAGTCGAGGCACGCTTCGCCGGAAGTCACCGGTGTACACCGGATATGACGTACAAATTCCTGATATCCTGCACTCTGGAACCAAGCAACAGTTATTTGTGCGATGTTACAGTTTATCTTGGAATTTGTGTACGTAAAATGTGTTAAGATAACTTAGGGCTTTTAAGATTTTATATTTCATATTGATAATAATAATTTATTGTTTCGTTTATATCCTGTACACAGTAACTGCTGTACATATAGGCCTTACAATTTGATCTAGATAAACATTGGTGCACGTGACTAATCACGTGCCCTTACAACTTAAAATGTATAAAAACATAACATAATGTAATAATTCAGTACATCTCATCTCATTATAGTAACTGACCCAAACTAAGTTCGAAACTTGTATCAAGGGTATCAGAAATTATGCACACATTATTCACACACTAAAATCATGTTGTTCAATTTGGAACAGTGTCAGTGACCGTGTGTTTGACTGATACCCAAAGTAGTACGTCCTTAAATAGACTACGGACTCAAGTAGGCCGAAGCAAGGAGAACATGCACAGGTGGGGCTACAGCTCTAATAGTGCATGTCTATGTAGCATTTCTCCCCAAACAATGGCCCATCTTCTAACTTGCCGTGCGTGTCCCTACACCTGCACACGCGAGGACCTTTACAAGGCCACTGATAGTGCCATATCGGTGGCCGAGATCTGGTCCTCTAAAATGTCCTCTAAAATATGAGTCGACACGTAAAGAAGAAGAAGTACATTGCATTAATTACCACTCCCGGCTAAAGACTCACTAAATTTGCCGAAGACATCGATTCTTTAGGACCCGAATTTAGCAGACATACAACATAATCCATATAGGGTAGTGAGCTAACAGTCAATTTAGTTTTAGTTTTGAAGAAATTATGTAATGGTATAAATAAATACACATAAATCTTTGACTTTAACTTTAATACCGCCGAGACCACTTTAAATAAAATTTAAAATGTAATATAAAACATTTCTGCAAAGTTAATTAATAGTTTAACATTACTAATGACGATAAAAACTATCTAAAATTACCTTTATCCTCCACTCAGGGTTCCATCGTTCTAATCCAGACGTAGAAAGTCCCGATAATTAACGGACTCAGACAGCTTAACGACGTACAGTTTTACATTTTTACTTTTTACCATTCACCCTCTTAGAAAAGAGATTAATTAATACAAGCCCGTTGAATTGATCTGAATTGCATTGCGTTGCATTCCAGTTTCAGTAAAAATAAACAGTTTTAAGGTTTGCGATCGCATTTTCAGTTCTTTGTTCCTTTAGTTACGAATTTTGATGTTTCTCATAGATTCTGACAATTCAAAATGATTTAGGGCAAAAAAGATTTTCGGCAATTTTCGCACTGATTTGACCGACTTTGGCCGAATTTCATTTTTTCACGCTGTGTAAGCGGATTTTAATCTCTATTGATGTTTCAAATGTAAGATGTCAGATGTCAATGTCAAGTGTCAGATAACAAATATAAAAATAGATTATACTCATTAAAAAATGTAAAAAGCCCAACAAAGCTTGAAATCCGCCTAAAAAAATGTTTGTTCCAAATCCGGTTTTAAGTGTGCGGAATCGATTAGGCACATCAAAACTATATCAAATCCGTTAAAACGGCGCGAAAATACGAAATTATAATTTTCGCCCAAATTCGGTCAAATGGGTGCCTACTAGGCCCAACTCGGCTCGAAATTGGCCCAAAAACTTTTTGTTCCCAATCCGGTTTTAAGTGTGCGGAATTATTAGATTATTAGATAATAAAAGAAATAATGAAAATTTAACTTATGGTATTAATATTAAGTAATATATGGCAACACTGTAGGTGGCAGCACCATCAATGCCAATAGGTTGTGTGAGAGGTTGTAACTGAGTGGTCTTGTTAATTAGATTGATAAATTCAAATGAAAGTAAATTCACGTCTTTTATATTTTACACCCATAACACAATAGGTTATGGGCCCAGGAAACTCTAATAATAAAAAAATTCAGAAGAAATCAATAAACAAAGAAAAAGTTACAATCGTGACATCGTGCTACAAAAAAAACAACCTCAAAATGGACTCCACGCGGTCTATGAATTTAGAAAAAATTGATGGGAACAATTTTCGCCAGTGGAAATTCCAAATTAAATGTGCATTAAAAGCCAAAGGTTTAGATTTCTACCTACCGAAACCACAAGGAGACTGTACAAACTGGTCGAAAAATGACGGCATAGCTATGTATACTATTACATCTTCGATGGATTTCCAACAAAACACTCATTGAAAATTGCGAAACTGCTTTAGAAATCATGTCGAAATTAGAATCAATATACGAACATAAGAGTGAACTATGCACAATGTTGATCCATGAAAAGTTTTATCAGTATAAGATATAAGATGTCTCCGGCTGACAGTGTAGCTCAACACATTTCATTTGAAAATCGGAAAATTCGCTTAAATTTGAAAATTCACTAAAATTTGAATATCGGAAAATTCACTAAAATTTGAAAATCGAAACATTCACTAAAATTTGAAAATTGGAATATTAACTTATATTAAAAATCTCTAAAATTTGGAAATCGGAAAATTCACTTAAATTTGAAATTTGGAAAATTCACTAAAATTTGAAAATCGGAAAATTCACTAAAATTTGAAAATCGGAAAATTCTCTATAATTTGAAAATCGGAAAAATCACTTTAATTTGAAAATCGGAATATTCACTTTAATTTGAAATCGGAAAATTCACTTAAATTTGAAAATCGGAAAATTCTCCTAAATTTGAAAATAGGAAAATTCACTTAAATTTGAAAACCGGAAAATTCTCTTAAATTTGAAAATCGGAAAATTCTCTAAAATTTGAAAATCGGAAAATTCACTTAAATTTAAAAATCGGAAAATTCACTTTAATTTGAAAATTCTCTAAAATTTTAAAATTTGAAAATTCTCTTAAATTTGAAAATCGGAAAATTCACTAAAATTTGAAAATCGAATACACTTAAATTTAAAAATTCTCTAAAATTTGAACATCGAAAAATTCTCTATTATTTGAAAATCGGAAAATTCACTTTCATTTGAAAATCGGAAAATTCACTTAAATTTAATAATTCTCTAAAATTTGAAAATCGACAAATTCTCTAAAATTTGAAAATCGGAAAATTCACTTTCATTTGAAAATCGGAAAATTGTCTAAAATTTGAAAATTCGGAAAATTCACTTTCATTTGAAAATCGGAAAATTCACTTAAATTTAATAATTCTCTAAAATTTGAAAATCGACAAATCTCTAAAATTTGAAAATCGGAAAATTCACTTTCATTTGAAAATCGGAAAATTCTCTAAAATTTGAAAATCGGAAAATTCACTTTAATTTGAAAATCGGAAAATTCACTTAAATTTGAAAATCGGAAAATTCTCATATATTTGAAAATCGGAAAATTCTCTTAAATTTGAAAATCGGAAAATTCACTTAGATTTGAAAATCGGAAAATTCACTTTAATTTGAAAATTCTCTAAAATTTGAAAATCGGAAAATTCACTAAAATTTGAAAATCAAAATATTCACTTAAATTTGAAAATAAATTTGAAAATCGGAAAATTCACTTTAATTTGAAAATCGAAAAATTCACTTAAAATTGAAAATTCACTTAAATTTGAAAATCGGAAAATTCTCATAAATTTAAAAATCGGAAAATTCACTTAAATTTGAGAATTCTCTAAAACTTGAAAATCGGAAAATTCACTTAAATTTAAAAATCGGAAAATTCTCTTAAAATTGAAAATCGGAAAATTCTCCAAAACTTTGAAAATCGGAAAATTCACTAAAATTTGAAAATCGAAAAATTCACTTAAATATGAAAATCGGAAAATTCTCTTAAATTTGAAAATTGGAAAATTCACTTAAATTTGAAAATTCTCTAAAATTTGAAAATCGGAATATTAACTTATATTTAAAAATTCTCTAATCTAAGAAAATTCAGTTTCATTTGAAAATCAGAGAATTTACTTAAATTTGACAATCGGAAAATTTACTAAAATTTGAAAATCGGAAAATTCACTTAAATTTGAAAATCGGAAAATTCTCATATATTTGAAAATCGGAATATTCTCTTAAATTTGAAAATCGGAAAATTCACTTTAATTTGAAATTTCTCTAAAATTTAAAAATCGGCAAATTCTCTAAAATTTGAAAATTGGAAAATTCTCTTAAATTTGAAAATCGGAAAATTCACTTTAATTTGAAAATCGGAAAATTCACTTAAAATTGAAAATTCACTTTAATATGAAAATTCTCTAAAATTCAAAAATCGAAAAATTCACTTAAATTTGAAAATCGGAAAATTCTCTTTAATTTGAAAATTGGAAATTTGGGAAATTTGGCAAAAATTAAGAAAGTTGGCCAAAATTAGGAAATTTGGCCAAAATTGGGAAATTTGGCCAAAATTGGGAAATTTGGCCAAAATTGGGAAATTTGGGAAATATGGCCAAAATTGGGAAATTTGGTTAAATTTGGCCGAAATTAAGTAATTTGGCCAAATTTCCCAATTTTGGCCATATTTCCCAATTTTGGCCAAATTTCCCAATTTTGCCCAAATTTCTCAAATTTTACCAAAATTATTTAATTAGGAAATATGGCGAAAATTGGGAAATATGGCCAAAATTGGGAAATTTGGTTAAATTTGGGAAATTTGGTTAAATTTGGGAAATTTGGCAAAAATTGTGACATTTGGTAAAATTTGAGAAATTTGGGCAAAAATGGGAAAATTGGGAAATTTGGCCAAAATTGTGACATTTGGTTAAATTTGGCCAAAATTGGGAAATTTGGTAAAATTTGGGCAAAATTGGGAAATTTGGCCAAAATTGGGAAATTTGGTTTGAAATTTTGGGCCAAGTTGGAGCCGAGTTGGGCCTTGTAGGTGGCCATTTGACCGAATTTAGGCGAAAATTATATTCGCGCCTTTTTAACGGATTTGATATAGTTTTGATGTGCCTAATCGATTCCGCACACTTAAAATCGCATTTCGAACAAAAAGTTTTTGGGCGAATTTCGAGCCGAGTTGGGCCTAGTAGGCGGCCATTTGACCGGATTTGGGCGAAAATTATAATTTCATATTTTCGCGCCGTTTTAACGGATTTGATATAGTTATGATGTGCCTAATCGATTCCGCACACTTAAACCGGATTTGGAACAAAAAGTTACAATAATTTCACAATTTTGGCCAAAATTGAGAAATTTGGTTAAATTTGTAATAATTTGGGAAATTTGGCCAAAATTGAGAGATTTGGCCAAAATTGGGAAATTTGGGAAATTTAGCCAAAATTGGGAAATTTGGCCAAAATTGAGAAATTTGGTTAAATTTGTAAAAATTTGGGAAATTTGGCCAAAATTGAGAGATTTGGCCAAAATTGGGAAATTTGGCCAAAATTGGGAAATTTGGCCAAAATTGGGAAATTTGGGAAATTTGGCCAATTGGCCAGAATTGAAATTTGGTCAAAATTAAGAAATTTGGTCAGAATTGAAATTTGGTCAAAATTAAGAAATTTGTTCAAAATTAAGAAATTTTGACGAAATTTCGTCAGAATTGGAAAATTTGGTCAAAATTGGGAAATTTGCCCAAAATTGAAATTTGGTCAAAATTAAGAAATTTGGTCAAAATTAAGAATTAAGTAATTTGGGCAAATTGGGAAATTTGGTTATATTTGGGAAATTTGGGCAAAAATGGGAAATTTGGTAAAATTTGAGAAATTTGAGCAAAAATGGGATATTTGACCAAATATCCCAATTTTGGCCAAATTTCCCATTTTTGCCCAAATTTAACCAAATTTCTCAATTATGGCCAAATTTCCCAATTTTGGCCAAATTTCCCAATTTAAACCAAATTTGGTCAAAATTGAAATTGGGTCAGAATTGAAATTTGGTCAAAATTAAGAATTAAGTAATTTGGCCAAATTGGGAAATTTGGCCAAATTGGGAAATTTGGTTATATTTGGGAAATTTGGGCAAAAATGGGAAATTTGGTAAAATTTGAGAAATTTGAGAAATTTGGGCAAATTTGGGAAATTTGGCCAGAATTGGGAAATTTGGTAAAATTTGAGAAATTTGAGCAAAATTGGGAAATTTGGGCAAAAATGGGAAATTTGTCCAAATATCCCAATTTTGGCCAAATTTCCCATTTTTGCCCAAATTTAAACAAATTTCCCAATTTTGACCAAATATTCCCAATTTTGGCCAAATTTCCCAATTTAGGCCAAATTTTTGCCAAATTTGGTCAAAATTGAAATTTGGTCAAAATTAAGAAATTGGGTCAGAATTGAAATTTGGTCAAAATTAAGAAATTTTGTCGAAATTTCGTCAGAATTGGAAAATTTGGCCAAAATTGGGAAATTTGCCCAAAATTGAAACTTGGTCAAAATTAAGAAATTTGGTCAAAATTAAGAAATTTGGTCAAAATTAAGAATTAAGTAATTTGGCCAAATTGGGAAATTTGGTTATATTTGGGAAATTTACCCAAAATTGAAATTTGGTCAAAATTAAGAAATTTGGTCAAAATTAAGAATTAAGAAATTTGGCCAAATTGGGAAATTTGGTTATATTTGGGAAATTTGGGCAAAAATGGGAAATTTGGTAAAATTTGAGAAATTCGAGAAATTTGGGCAAAATTGGGAAATTTGGGAAATTTGGCCAGAATTGGGAAATTTGGTAAAATTTGAGAAATTTGAGCAAAATTGGGAAATTTGGGCAAAAATGGGATATTTGGTCAAATTTCCCATTTTTGCCCGAATTTCCCAAATATAACCAAATTTCCCAATTTTGGCCAAATTTCCCAATTCTGACGAAATTTCGACAAAATTTCTTAATTTTGACCAAATTTCAATTTCAGGCAAATTTTCCAAATCTGACCAAATTTCTTTATTTTAACCAAATTTCAATTTTGGGCAAATTTCCCAATTATGGGCAAATTTTCCAATTCTAACCAAATTTCTTAATTTTGGCCAAATTTTCCAATTGTGACCAAATTTCTTAATTTTGACCAAAAAGAAATTTGGTCAAAATTAAGAAATTTGGTCAATTTTGACCAAAGTTCAATTCTGACCAAACTTCTAAATTTTGACCAAATTTCTTAATTTTGACCAAATTTCCCAATTTTGGCCAAATTTTCCAATTCTGACGAAATTTCGACAAAATTTCTTAATTTTGAACAAATTTCTTAATTTTGACCAAATTTCAATTCTGGCCTAATTTCTTAATTCTGGCCAAATTTCAATTCTGACCAAATTTCTTAATTTTGACCAAATTTCTTAATTTTGACCAAATTTCTTAATATTCACCAAATTTCTTAATTTTGACCAAATTTAAATTTTGGCCAGAATTTCTTAATTTTGACCAAATTTCTTAATTCTGACCAAATTTCTTAATTTTGGCCAGAATTTCCCAATTTTGGCCAAATTTTCCAATTCTGACCAAATTTCTTAATTTTGACCAAATTTCAATTTTGGCCAGAATATCTTAATTTTGAGCAAATTTCTTAATTCTGACCAAATTCTTAATTTTCTACTTCTTAATTTTGACCAAATTTCTTAATTTTGACCAAATTTAATATTCACCAAATTTCTTAATTTTGACCAAATTTCAATTTTGGCCAGAATTTCTTAATTTTGACCAAATTTCTTAATTCTGACCAAATTTCCCAATTTTGGCCAAATTTTCCAATTCTGACCAAATTTCTTAATTTTGACCAAATTTCAATTTTGACCAAATTTTTTAATTTTGGCCAATTTCAATTTTGACCAAATTTTTTAATTTTGACCAAATTTCAATTTTGACCAAATTTTTCAATTTTGACCAAATTTCTTAATTTTGACCAAATTTCAATTTTGGCCAAATTTCCCAATTTTGGCCAAATTTCTTAATTTTGACCAAATTTCTTAATTTTGACCAAATTTCAATTTCAGGCAAATTTTCCAAATCTGACCAAATTTCTTTATTTTAACCAAATTTCTTAATTTTGTCCAAATTTCTTAATTTTGTCCAAATTTCTTAATTTTGACCAAATTTCTTAATATTCACCAAATTTCTTAATTTTGACCAAATTTCAATTTTGACCAAATTTCAATTTTGGGCAAATTTCCCAATTTTGGCCAAATTTTCCAATTCTGACCAAATTTCTTAAATTTGATCAAATTTCAATTTTTACCAAATTTTTCAATTTTGACCAAATTTCTTAATTTTGACCAAATTTCAATTTTGACCAAATTTCTTAATTTTGTCCAAATTTCTTAATTTTGACCAAATTTCTTAATATTCACCAAATTTCTTAATTTTGACCAAATTTCAATTTTGGCCAAATTTCCCAATTTTGGCCAAATTTCTTAATTTTGACCAAATTTCTTAATTTTGATCAAATTTCAATTTCAGGCAAATTTTCCAAATCTGACCAAATTTCTTTATTTTAACCAAATTTCTTAATTTTGTCCAAATTTCTTAATTTTGACCAAATTTCTTAATATTCACCAAATTTCTTAATTTTGACCAAATTTCAATTTTGGCCAGAATATCTTAATTTTGACCAAATTTCTTAATTCTGACCAAATTTTTTAATTTTGTCCAAATTTCTTAATTTTGACCAAATTTCTTAATTTTGACCAAATTTCTTAATATTCACCAAATTTCTTAATTTTGACCAAATTTCAATTTTGGCCAGAATTTCTTAATTTTGACCAAATTTCTTAATTCTGACCAAATTTCTTAATTTTGGCCAGAATTTCCCAATTTTGGCCAAATTTTCCAATTCTGACCAAATTTCTTAATTTTGACCAAATTTCAATTTTGGCCAGAATATCTTAATTTTGACCAAATTTCTTAATTCTGACCAAATTCTTAATTTTCTACTTCTTAATTTTGACCAAATTTCTTAATTTTGACCAAATTTAATATTCACCAAATTTCTTAATTTTGACCAAATTTCAATTTTGGCCAGAATTTCTTAATTTTGACCAAATTTCTTAATTCTGACCAAATTTCCCAATTTTGGCCAAATTTTCCAATTCTGACCAAATTTCTTAATTTTGACCAAATTTCAATTTTGACCAAATTTTTTAATTTTGGCCAAATTTCAATTTTGACCAAATTTTTTAATTTTGACCAAATTTCAATTTTGACCAAATTTTTCAATTTTGTCCAAATTTTTTAATTTTGACCAACTTTCAATTTAAGGCAAATTTCCCAATTTTGGCCAAATTTCCCAATTCTGACCAAATTTCAATTTTGACCAAATTTCTTAATTTTGTCCAAATTTCTTAATTTTGACCAAATTTCTTAATATTCACCAAATTTCTTAATTTTGACCAAATTTTAATTTTGACCAAATTTCTTAATTTTGTCCAAATTTCTTAATTTTGACCAAATTTCTTAATATTCACCAAATTTCTTAATTTTGACCAAATTTCAATTTTGGCCAGAATATCTTAATTTTGACCAAATTTCTTAATTCTGACCAAATTTCCCAATTTTGGCCAAATTTTCCAATTCTGACCAAATTTCTTAATTTTGACCAAATTTCAATTTTGACCAAATTTTTTAATTTTGGCCAAATTTCAATTTTGACCAAATTTTTTAATTTTGACCAAATTTCAATTTTGACCAAATTTTTCAATTTTGTCCAAATTTTTTAATTTTGACCAACTTTCAATTTAAGGCAAATTTCCCAATTTTGGCCAAATTTCCCAATTCTGACCAAATTTCAATTTTGACCAAATTTCTTAATTTTGTCCAAATTTCTTAATTTTGACCAAATTTCTTAATATTCACCAAATTTCTTAATTTTGACCAAATTTCAATTTTGACCAAATTTCTTAATTTTGTCCAAATTTCTTAATTTTGACCAAATTTCTTAATATTCACCAAATTTCTTAATTTTGACCAAATTTCAATTTTGGCCAGAATATCTTAATTTTGACCAAATTTCTTAATTCTGACCAAATTTTTTAATTTTGTCCAAATTTCTTAATTTTGACCAAATTTCAATTTTGACCAAATTTCTTAATTTTGTCCAAATTTCTTAATTTTGACCAATTTCTTAATTTTGACCAAATTTCAATTTTGGCCAAATTTCCCAATTTGGCCAAATTTCTTAATTTTGACCAAATTTCAATTTCAGGCAAATTTCCAAATCTGACCAAATTTCTTTATTTTAACCAAATTTCTTAATTTTGTCCAAATTTCTTAATTTTTGACCAAATTTCTTAATATTCACCAAATTTCTTAATTTTGACCAAATTTCAATTTTGACCAAATTTCAATTTTTGGGCAAATTTCCCAATTTTGGCCAAATTTTCCAATTCTGACCAATTTCTTAATTTGATCAAATTTCAATTTTTACCAAATTTTTCAATTTTGACCAAATTTCTTAATTTTGACCAAATTTCAATTTTGACCAAATTTCTTAATTTTGTCCAAATTTCTTATTTTGACCAAATTTCTTAATATTCACCAAATTTCTTAATTTTGACCAAATTTACCAAATTTAACCAAATATCCCAATTTTGGCCAAATTTCCCATTTTTGCCCAAATTTAACCAAATTTCTTAATTTTGACCAAAGTTCAATTCTGACCAAACTTCTAAATTTTGACCAAATTTCTTAATTTTGACCAAATTTCTTAATTTTGACCAAATTTCAATTTTGGCCAAATTTCCCAATTTTGGCCAAATTTCTTAATTTTGACCAAATTTCTTAATTTTGATCAAATTTCAATTTCAGGCAAATTTTCCAAATCTGACCAAATTTCTTTATTTTAACCAAATTTCTTAATTTTGTCCAAATTTCTTAATTTTGACCAAATTTCTTAATATTCACCAAATTTCTTAATTTTGACCAAATTTCAATTTTGGCCAGAATATCTTAATTTTGACCAAATTTCTTAATTCTGACCAAATTTTTTAATTTTGTCCAAATTTCTTAATTTTGACCAAATTTCTTAATTTTGACCAAATTTCTTAATATTCACCAAATTTCTTAATTTTGACCAAATTTCAATTTTGGCCAGAATTTCTTAATTTTGACCAAATTTCTTAATTCTGACCAAATTTCTTAAATTTGTCCAAATATCCCAATTTTGGCCAAATTTCCCATTTTTGCCCAAATTTAAACAAATTTCCCAATTTTGACCAAATATTCCCAATTTTGGCCAAATTTCCCAATTTAGGCCAAATTTTTGCCAAATTTGGTCAAAATTGAAATTTGGTCAAAATTAAGAAATTGGGTCAGAATTGAAATTTGGTCAAAATTAAGAAATTTTGTCGAAATTTCGTCAGAATTGGAAAATTTGGCCAAAATTGGGAAATTTGCCCAAAATTGAAACTTGGTCAAAATTAAGAAATTTGGTCAAAATTAAGAAATTTGGTCAAAATTAAGAATTAAGTAATTTGGCCAAATTGGGAAATTTGGTTATATTTGGGAAATTTACCCAAAATTGAAATTTGGTCAAAATTAAGAAATTTGGTCAAAATTAGAATTAAGAAATTTGGCCAAATTGGGAAATTTGGTTATATTTGGGAAATTTGGGCAAAAATGGGAAATTTGGTAAAATTTGAGAAATTCGAGAAATTTGGGCAAAATTGGGAAATTTGGGAAATTTGGCCAGAATTGGGAAATTGGTAAAATTTGAGAAATTTGAGCAAAATTGGGAAATTTGGGCAAAAATGGGATATTTGGTCAAATTTCCCATTTTTGCCCGAATTTCCCAAATATAACCAAATTTCCCAATTTTGGCCAAATTTCCCAATTCTGACGAAATTTCGACAAAATTTCTTAATTTTGACCAAATTTCAATTTCAGGCAAATTTTCCAAATCTGACCAAATTTCTTTATTTTAACCAAATTTCAATTTTGGGCAAATTTCCCAATTTTGGGCAAATTTTCCAATTCTAACCAAATTTCTTAATTTTGGCCAAATTTCCAATTGTGACCAAATTTCTTAATTTTGACCAAATTTCTTAATTTTGACCAATTTCAATTTTGGCCAAATTTCCCAATTTTGGCCAAATTTCTTAATTTTGACCAAATTTCTTAATTTTGACCAAATTTCAATTTCAGGCAAATTTTCCAAATCTGACCAAATTTCTTTATTTTAACCAAATTTCTTAATTTTGTCCAAATTTCTTAATTTTGACCAAATTTCTTAATATTCACCAAATTTCTTAATTTTGACCAAATTTCAATTTTGACCAAATTTCAATTTTGGGCAAATTTCCCAATTTTGGCCAAATTTTCCAATTCTGACCAAATTTCTTAAATTTGATCAAATTTCAATTTTTACCAAATTTTTCAATTTTGACCAAATTTCTTAATTTTGACCAAATTTCAATTTGACCAAATTTCTTAATTTTGTCCAAATTTCTTAATTTTGACCAAATTTCTTAATATTCACCAAATTTCTTAATTTTGACCAAATTTCAATTTGGCCAAATTTCCCAATTTTGGCCAAATTTCTTAATTTTGACCAAATTTCTTATTTTGATCAAATTTCAATTTCAGGCAAATTTTCCAAATCTGACCAAATTTCTTTATTTTAACCAAATTTCTTAATTTGTCCAAATTTCTTAATTTTGACCAAATTTCTTAATATTCACCAAATTTCTTAATTTTGACCAAATTTCAATTTGGCCAGAATATCTTAATTTTGACCAAATTTCTTAATTCTGACCAAATTTCTTAATTTTGACCAAATTTCTTAATATTCACCAAATTCTTAATTTTGACCAAATTTCAATTTTGGCCAGAATTTCTTAATTTTGACCAAATTTCTTAATTCTGACCAAATTTCTTAATTTTGGCCAGAATTTCCCAATTTTGGCCAAATTTTCCAATTCTGACCAAATTTCTTAATTTTGACCAAATTTCAATTTTGGCCAGAATATCTTAATTTTGACCAAATTTCTTAATTCTGACCAAATTCTTAATTTTCTACTTCTTAATTTTGACCAAATTTCTTAATTTTGACCAAATTTAATATTCACCAAATTTCTTAATTTTGACCAAATTTCAATTTTGGCCAGAATTTCTTAATTTTGACCAAATTTCTTAATTCTGACCAAATTTCCCAATTTTGGCCAAATTTTCCAATTCTGACCAAATTTCTTAATTTTGACCAAATTTCAATTTTGACCAAATTTTTTAATTTTGGCCAAATTTCAATTTGACCAAATTTTTTAATTTTGACCAAATTTCAATTTTGACCAAATTTTTCAATTTTGTCCAAATTTTTTAATTTTGACCAACTTTCAATTTAAGGCAAATTTCCCAATTTGGCCAAATTTCCCAATTCTGACCAAATTTCAATTTTGACCAAATTTCTTAATTTTGTCCAAATTTCTTAATTTTGACCAAATTTCTTAATATTCACCAAATTTCTTAATTTTGACCAAATTTCAATTTTGACCAAATTTCTTAATTTTGTCCAAATTTCTTAATTTTGACCAAATTTCTTAATATTCACCAAATTTCTTAATTTTGACCAAATTTCAATTTTGACCAAATTTCAATTTTGGGCAAATTTCCCAATTTTGGGCCAAATTTTCCAATTCTGACCAAATTTCTTAAATTTGATCAAATTTCAATTTTTACCAAATTTTTCAATTTTGACCAAATTTCTTAATTTTGACCAAATTTCAATTTTGACCAAATTTCTTAATATTCACCAAATTTCAATTTTGACCAAATTTCTTAATATTCACCAAATTTCTTAATTTTGACCAAATTTCAATTTTGGCCAAATTTCCCAATTTTGGCCAAATTTCTTAATTTTGACCAAATTTCTTAATTTTGATCAAATTTCAATTCAGGCAAATTTTCCAAATCTGACCAAATTTCTTTATTTTAACCAAATTTCTTAATTTTGACCAAATTTCTTAATATTCACCAAATTTCTTAATTTTGACCAAATTTCAATTTTGGCCAGAATATCTTAATTTTGACCAAATTTCTTAATTCTGACCAAATTTCTTAATTTTGACCAAATTTCTTAATATTCACCAAATTTCTTAATTTTGACCAAATTTCAATTTGGCCAGAATTTCTTAATTTTGACCAAATTTCTTAATTCTGACCAAATTTCTTAATTTTGGGCCAGAATTTCCCAATTTTGGCCAAATTTTCCAATTCTGACCAAATTTCTTAATTTTGACCAAATTTCAATTTTGGCCAGAATATCTTAATTTTGACCAAATTTCTTAATTCTGACCAAATTCTTAATTTTCTACTTCTTAATTTTGACCAAATTTCTTAATTTTGACCAAATTTAATATTCACCAAATTTCTTAATTTTGACCAAATTTCAATTTTGGCCAGAATTTCTTAATTTTGACCAAATTTCTTAATTCTGACCAAATTTCCCAATTTTGGCCAAATTTTCCAATTCTGACCAAATTTCTTAATTTTGACCAAATTTCAATTTTGACCAAATTTTTTAATTTTGGCCAAATTTCAATTTTGACCAAATTTTTTAATTTTGACCAAATTTCAATTTTGACCAATTTTTCAATTTTGTCCAAATTTTTTAATTTTGACCAACTTTCAATTTAAGGCAAATTTCCCAATTTTGGCCAAATTTCCCAATTCTGACCAAATTTCAATTTTGACCAAATTTCTTATTTTGTCCAAATTTCTTAATTTTGACCAAATTTCTTATATTCACCAATTTCTTAATTTTGACCAAATTTCAATTTTGACCAAATTCTTAATTTTGTCCAAATTTCTTAATTTTGACCAAATTTCTTAATATTCACCAAATTTCTTAATTTTGACCAAATTTCAATTTGGCCAGAATATCTTAATTTTGACCAAATTTCTTAATTCTGACCAAATTTCCCAATTTTGGCCAAATTTTCCAATTCTGACCAAATTTCTTAATTTTGACCAAATTCAATTTTGACCAAATTTTTTAATTTTGGCCAAATTTCAATTTTGACCAAATTTTTTAATTTTGACCAAATTTCAATTTTGACCAAATTTTTCAATTTTGTCCAAATTTTTAATTTTGACCAACTTTCAATTTAAGGCAATTTCCCAATTTTGGCCAAATTTCCCATTCTGACCAAATTTCAATTTGACCAAATTTCTTAATTTTGTCCAAATTTCTTAATTTTGACCAAATTTCTTAATATTCACCAAATTTCTTAATTTTGACCAAATTTCAATTTTGACCAAATTTCTTAATTTTGTCCAAATTTCTTAATTTTGACCAAATTTCTTAATATT